>BSBN01001505.1:0-509405 GCA_027924645.1 Cunninghamia lanceolata | reverse complement strand
ATATCCCTCCCTCTATATCTCTCAATCTCCCCCTATTTCTCTCTCCACGTCTATCTCCATGTCTGTCTCCACCCTCCCTCTCTCAATCTGCCCCTCTCTCTCTACATGTCTCTATCCCCTTTCTCTTTGCCCTCTCTATCACTCCCTCTCTATCCATGTCTCTTTATATCTCCTCCCACCCATCTCTTCTTCTCTATATCTCCCCTCTCTCCCATCTCTCCCCTCCATCTCTCTCTATATCTCCCTCTCTCTCTATATCTCTTTCCCCCTCTCATTATCTATCCCCTCTATCCCTATCTCTCTATCTCCCCCATCTCTCTCTCTCTCTCTCTCTCTCTCTCTCTCTCTATATATATTATATATATATATATATATATATATATATATATATATATATATATATATATATATCAATCTCCCCTGTCTCGCTATCTCTCTCCCCTTGTCTATCTCCCTCTCTATCTCCCATCTCCCCCATCTCTTCTTCTCTCTGTCTATTCCTCTCTATATCTCTCAATCTCCTCCCCCCTCTCTCCCTCTCTCTGTCTCTCCCTATCTCTTTCCCCCTCTAGAGATACTCATGCTCATTTTATAATTGTGTTACTATTTGTTCCTAATTCCTAAGCATATCTACATACGAAGCATACATACAAATAACTTCCTTTACAAATGACTTCAACATACTAAGCATACCTCAATGGCATGTAGTCACTTGCATCAATTTCTACTTCAACATGTTATTGAAGATTAGAGTACTTGTTGTTGAAATATTTAGCTTTATTTGTGTTTCCAGTTCATCTATTTGTATGTAACCTCCCATGTTCCATCTTCTCTATGTCACTATCACTCTTTGCATTTTCCACTTCTTGACATTTTAGGGGTATTTATACAAAGTTCTAACATAGTCCTTACCTTTCTCATGTTGACCCAAATAAAAAGTAAATTTCATCTTATTTATTCATGATATGTTTTGAAATTCTTTATGTACATGCTCATTTTATCATGGTGTTACTATTTTGGAAAAGGCTTTAAAAACTTTCAAGTAAATGCAATTGGCGGGCATAAAACCAAATTCCTCAACCTTTTCTAGCACCCTCCTTGCCTGTGACAAAATGAGATCTTTGGAACATGGTATGGACATCCATCAAAGCATGAAGAATGAGAATTTCATCAGATGTTGTAGTTGCAACTACCCTAGAAGACATGAATGTAAAATGTGGAAGCATAGACAAGGCACATGAACTATTTGGCAAAACACCTCAAAGAGATGCCATCTAATGGAATGCTATGATTGCAGGATATGTACAAAATGGATTTGTTGAAAAGTCTTTAGAAATTTTCAAGAAAATGCAATTGGTGGATGCAAATCCAAATTTCACAACCTTTTCCAGCATCCTCCCTGCCTGTGCCAAAATGGTCTTTGGAATAGGGTATGGCCATCTACCAAAGCATGAAGGATATGGAATTTTATTAGATGTTATATTTGCAACTACCTTAGGAGACATGAATACAAAATGTGAAAGCATATACAAGGGACATGACATAATGCCTCAAAGAAATGTGGTCTCATGGAAATGTCATTACTATAGGATATGCACAAAATGGATTTGTTGAAAAGGCTTTAGAAACTTTGAAGAAAATACAATTAGCTATTGTAAATTCAAATTCCTCAACCTTTGCCAACATCTTCCCTACCTACGCCAAAAATATGATATTTGGAATAGGGTATGGACATCCATCAAAAACATCAAGGATATGGGAATTTTTTCAAATGTTGTAGTTGCAACTACCCTGTGAGACATGTATGAAAAATGTGGAAGCATAGACAAGGAACATGAATTGTTTAATAGAACACCTAAAATAAATGTTATCTCATGGAATGCCATGATTGCAGGATATGCACAAAATGAATTTGTTGAAAATCCTTTAGTGAGGGAGAGAGGGGGGATATAGAGATAAACAAATAGAGGGATAAATCAATAGATATATAGATATAGGGAAAAAAGAGGGAGAGATCAAGAGATCGAGAGAGATAGACACACACACACACACACACACACAAACAGAGAGAATCTATACAAAAAGTGCTTTAGACTTTGAAAATATTTGCTTAAAGCATTTGAAGTGAAAATAAAGGCATTAGAAGGCTAGGTCACCACAGTTGTAGAGCAAGCCATTGAAGTTGAAGATACATAGGTAGAAGGAACTAAATAACAACTCCTAGAGGTTAAAACAAAATTGACTAAACCAAGATTAGAGTTGGCAGTAGGGAAAAGATAGATAGTAACTAAGACAACCACCGAAGAATGCATTATCAAAGCAGGTGGAAAACTTGGAGGTATAATTGATCTATGAAAAGGCTAAAACTAGTGTCAAGGCTATTGAAATAGGATCACTAAAGGAAAAGGCCTCTAGCCAAGATTATGAGCTAGAAAAGATAAATAATCAAGTGACACCTAGGCCTAGATACTCAAGGGCCTAAGAGAAAAAGAGGCTGACCTAAAGAATATAATAGAAGAATCAAAGGAGGAGGTCAAGAGGTTAAAGGAAAAAATTAAAGAGCTCAAATAGTCAATGGATTCCCTTGACCACATCAAGGTCTTGTCAAGATCATACTACAAGGCCAAAATAGAGGCCACATCATCTAACCCTTGTGAATGAGAAGATCCAAATTTCTAGAACTAGTGAATGAGAAGAGCCAAGAAGAAACTATATTCAACATGTGGTCCTTAGCTCCTTTTATCAAAGAGGTTCAATTAGTTCTCAAGAAATTGATAGAGTTAGAGGTCCTTGTACAAACATCTATGGCTCAATCAACAGAGGTATCCTATGAATGCACCATTGAACTTGAGTGCCACTTTAGACTCTTACAGAATATCAATTTGCCCTTGGACAAAGAGTGGGAGAAGCTTCTAGATTCTCCTTTGGTTGACCTACTTCCATTTATGAGCATGAACTATTCTTGTTGCAACCTACTTGGCATTGGCTAAAAGTAAATTGAATACACATGATTTGTACCCTTGGTCTTAATTTGATTGACTTTTATATCCACCATGACATCTCCCCTATTCATTGATCCCAGATGGAATTAATATTCTTGTAAGTGCAATTTTTCTCTATAATTGTGTGTTGATCAAGATATGTACTTAATGCTAATCTATTGTGCTTGGTCAATATGTATGTGGAATGATTTGATTGAAGATCTATGCCCTTAGTACTATATGACTTGAATAGACACAAAGGTCTATATATGCACAAATATAATTTATGTAATTGGGGTTTGTCTTTTAGCCAATTTTAGGCATCTATAGCCAAATGATCTAGAGAGAGAGAGGGGGGGGAGAGAGAGGAAGGTTGAGATAGAGAAATGGATAGGTAGAGGGAGAGAGATAGAGGTAGAGGGAGAGAGATAGATAGAGGAGATAGTGATAGATATAGCGAGAGGGAGAGGGAGAGTTAAAAATAGATAGTTAGATAAGGAAAGAGAGATAGATGGAGGATAGAGAGATAGAGATATATGGAGGAGAGAGATAGAGAGATAGAGGATAGGTAGAAAGAGACTCTCCCTATATCCCTCTATCCTCCCTTTCTTTATCCCTCTCTCTCTCTCTCTCTCTCTCTCTCTCTCTCTCTCTCTCTCTCTCTCTCTCTCTCTCTCTCTCTCTCTCTCCCCTTGCCCCTCTCCCCTTGTCTATCTCTCTATCTATTTATCTCTCCATCTCTCTATTTGTTGTTTTTTTCTTCCATTATTGACTAAAGTACTAGGTTATGACAAAAATACTAGTGAAAATTTTGTTTGTGTTTTGATGCTTTGGCAAGAATTTTATCAAACACACAAGAAGACACAATGGAAAACTTGACTTTCAAAACTGATAAAATTAATTGTTGAAATAGATGAAGACACACAAGACACATGAACAAGTCTAATTAATCAATCAGGTGTTGCCAAGAGGTCTTAAACTAGGATGTACACGTCTTTAAGGGAGTCCTTGATATACACAAGATACATGAGGCCCAAATCCATGATATGAAAGTGAAACAATGTCAAGCAATCAAGAGAAGAGGAAAACCAACCCTTCATCTTCACTTCCCCAAGGTATAAATTTCTTGGGAACTTAGCCCAGATGTCAAAATTCTAACTTCCAAGAGGTGTGTCTTTTGATTCAGCTCCCGCTCTTTATACTTCATCTAAACACTCACTAGAGTCCAATCCACCCCCTTGGAGTGGGTGTGTCTCCAAGGCAAGCCTCCTAATAAAGGGTGACAAAGTGAATCAAATGGTGTTTTTGATCTCCAAGATCACCTTGCAGCATGAGAAGAGAGAACACACACACACACACTTGACCCACACAAGGAATGTTTATTAACCCTTAAAAATTGAAATGTATAATGCAGAAATGTGAAATAATAAATGAAAATCAATCATAATGAAAGCTCCTATTTTCACAATCTACATCACCTCAAAACAAGCAAAGGATTATCCATTATTCGTCATGGTGCATCAAGGGCTACTGTGGTAACATTGTTTCATTATTTTCCTTTGATTTTGATATTCCTTTTCTCATGTTTTGAGGTGATGTAGACTGTGAAATATCATTATTTTCCTTTGATTTTGATATTCCTTTTCTCATGTTTTGAGGTGATGTAGACTAACATTGTTTCATTATTTTCCTTTGATTTTGATATTCCTTTTCTCATGTTTTGAGGTGATGTAGACTGTGAAATATCATTATTTTCCTTTGATTTTGATATTCCTTTTCTCATGTTTTGAGGTGATGTAGACTGTGAAATAGGAATTTTCATTGTGATTGATTTATGTTTATTATTTCACATTTCTACATCATACACATATTTATATGTGTTTATAATCATTTTTCTAGATGACATTATGATCTATTCAAATAATGAAAAATAATACACCCTATAAACCTTTATGATCTATTCAAATAATGAAAAAGAACATGCCCTATAAACCTTAAGAAAACATAAATTGTATGCAAAATCTAATGTGAACTTTAAATTTGAAGTGCCTTATTGCTCATATAAGCATTTATGCATCATGAATTAGAATTCTACATTCAATGTCCCTATGGGAATTTGAACATGGATCTCCATAATGAGAAGCCAATGCTTCAACCAATTAAGCTCAACCCCTTGGACTATATTCTAGATTTTAGTAAACCCTTTGTTGTAATTACAAATGCAGGTAGTACACATATAGGTGGTGTCTTAAAGAACGAAAACAAAGTAGTTTTCTATAAATCTAGAAATTTGTTACCTATTGAAAAGAACTATCTTATCCATGATTCAAAATTACTTAGTATCATCCATGCCTTCTAATTTTGGTGACATTCTTTGTTGGAAAACAACTTTAATTTAAAAACTAACCACCATAGTTTGTAACATTTATGTAGTCAACCCCAAATTAAATATGAGGCCCATGCCTTCTAATTTTGGTGACATTCTTTGTTGGAAAACAACTTTAATTTAAAAACTAACCACCATAGTTTGCAACATTTATGTAGTCAACCCCAAATTAAATATGAGGCTAAGGAGATGGATGGAACTATTCTCATAATATGATTTTATTATTCAATATGTTCCAAGTAAAAATAATGTAGCAGTCGATGCTTTGAGTAGGAAAAGATTATGTGTAAATGCTTTAACTCTTGAGAAGTCAATTTTAAAGAGATTTTAAATCTGAATTACCTTTTGATGTTTTTTTCAACTACTTTATGAAGGATTAAGAAATGTTTATTTAATTGTACTTCTTAATCTCTGGCTTGAATCTTATATGATGAGAAGTAATGGGCTTTTCTATTACACAGGAAGATTATGTATTTTTTTATTTATCTAGCATTAAACAACAAATCTTAAAGGATTCCCATGATACACCTATAATAGGACATCCAAAATTTCAAAAAATATATCTTTCAACCATAAGAAACTATTTTTGGCCTAAATTGAAATCTAAAATTCTTACATATGTACAACAATGCTTAAATTGTTAAAAGGTGAAGGATGAACAATACAAATCACCTAGTCTTTTACAACCTTTGTCCAATCCTCACTACAAATGGGAGTCAATTGGTATAGGTTTATCACTGGCTTACCTCATACACATAGAGGTCATGACTATATCCTAACCAAAATGACAAACCTAGAGCTCTATGGAATAGAAGGAGGGCACCAGTATTCTCTAGTTAATAAAATAGAGGTGGGGCACTGATAAAGTGGATAAAGGGAAGGTGCCTAGAGTGTGTAGAGGTTTCTTATAAAAATAAAATCTACTACTATAGATATTGCCCATTTGTTAAAGAAATCATTTGATTACATGGACTTCCAAAGAATATTGTTTTTGATCAAGACCCTAGATTCATCACTTCCTTTTGGAAATCTCTTTTGATAAAGTGGATAAAGGGAAGATGCCTAGAGTGTATAGAGGTTTCTTATAAAAATAAAATCTACTACTACAGATATTGCCCATTTGTTAAAAAATCATTTGATTACATGAACTTCCAAAGAATATTATTTTTTATCAAGACCCTAGATTCATCTCTTCCTTTTAGAAATCTCTTTTCTCTAAACTTGGTATTAGTTTAATTTTTAGTACTATGTATCATCTTTAATTAGGTGGACAAATGGAACAAATTGATATTCTTATAAGACATGTTAAGAATGTACTACAAATAAAATTGAGTCATAGGAAGATTATTTACACTTAGATGAGTTTGCATATAACCAAGGATATCATTAAACTATCAAAACATCCCCCTTTGAAGCAATGTATGGTCAAAATTTCAATACACCTACTTCATGGTCTAATGTCAATGAAATTTGGTATGAAATAGGGTTAGGGAAAGTTTTGAAAAAATTGCCATAGAAATGAAAAAAATCAGAAATTTTTTTTTTTACCAAATTTGAATTGCTTAGGGTTTAGGGTTGGAATTAGGATTAAGATTACAATCATAGTTAGGGTTAGAATTAGAGTTAGGGTTGGCATAGAGTTGGCATGACATTTAGGATTACGATTACATTTAGGATTAGAGTTAGGACTTAAAATTAGGGTTAGCATTAGGGTAGTATTGAGGCAAGAGTTAGGGTTACAATTAGGATAATTGTTAGGGTTAGAATTAGAGTTAGGCTTAGCATTAGTATTAGGATTAAAGTTATGGTTAGGGTTAGGATTAAGGTTAGGCTAATGGATAAAATTACAATTACGTATAGGATTAGAGTTAGGAGTTAAAATTAGGGTTACAATTAGAGTTAGGGTTAGGGTTAGTATTGGGATGAGCGTTAGGGTTAGAATTAGGGTTAGGATTAAGGTTACGATTAGGGATAGTATTAGGGCTATGATTAAATTTAGGATTAGAGTTAGGGTTACAATTATGGTTATTGTTGGGGTTAGTATTGGGGTGAGGGTTAGGGTTAAAATTAGTTTTAGGGACATAATTAAGGTTATTATTAGGGTTAGAATTAGAGTTAGGGTTAGGATTAATGTTACAATAAGGCTAGGATTAAAACTATGGGAATTAATTCTTTAAAAAAAAAAAGGTTTTTGGTATCATTTAGATTAAATTATTGAAAATATTTCAATAATTACATGAGAGGAGTGATCCAATGGCATTAAGGTACATAAAAACAAAATAGAGCTGATATAATTTTTTTTAGCCTAATAGTTTATTAAATCAATGAAGAGAGAAATTTAATTGGTAAGGGCACTATGTAGCCATTTATGAAGTGATACAATACTGTTATTATTTATAGAAGGTTAGATTAGGCATTGCGTATTATTATTGCACTTAAAGTGCTCCTTAAATTATGCAACGTATAAATTATGATTAGGGTTAGGTTTAGAATTAGAATTAGGATTACTTATCAATGTGGTTAAGGTTAGGGATACAATTATGATTAATGTTAGAATCAAGTTATGGTTATAATTAGGGTTAGGGTTTGAATTGAGATTAGGGTTAGAGTTAGGATTAGGGTTATTAAATGAAGGAAAACATTTGAGTTACAATTAGGATTAGGGCTAGAGCTAGAATTAGAGTTATATTTTTCTTAAAAATTCTAATTAATGTTTGACATGATAACCTCCTGATTATTAATAGAAATCTGTAAACCGCACTAGACAAACAAACGTTAATACAAAATCGGGTTCAAATTCCTCTTAAAAATAGAAGGAATTGGAATTCCTCTTAAAAATGGAAGGAATTGGAAGTTCCTCAGTAAAACAAACATTTGAAATCCCATAGAAAACTAACACCGTTAAACAATATATAGAACTTAACATTCAAATATTCTACAACAATAAAAAAATCCATTTCATGCAACAAGTTAAACATTTAGAAATCTATATTTGGGTAATATTTCAAAACTACATTATATCTTGCCACACTCAATAGAACATTTGCAAGAAGAGATAATGGCACATTATTTATCCACAAATGTTTACAAACTATTTAAACATTCTATTCTATGTTAATTTCAATTTCAAAATATTTCTTATAAATTTTCTTCTAATTGTAATAATGCATATGATACCATTTTTTAAAATTTTATTATCACACAATAATGTCAATAATTTATAAATTAAACGTGTTATCAACACTAATTATAATTTTTCTTCTTAATTTATAAATATTGGGTTTCTATATTTATAGATGTTGTATTTATAACTGTAATAATATATGATACCATTTTCTAAAATTAATTATCACACAATAATGTCAATAATTTGTAAATTAAATGTGTTATGAAAACTAAAAATAAAATTTAATTATTCTAATTTAATATATTATTTTGATTACATTTATTAATGTACACAATAATTACAATTATAACTTAAAATAATTTAATTAAATGATGCATTGGATCCATCTTGGCGTACTTTAGATATATATTTTTTTAAATATAGCTATACTAGTTATAGATAAAGTTAAAATAAAATAGACTTACAATGACACTAAGAATGCTACTTGGGAATTTTTAATTATATTAAACATCAATATCCATATTTACTTAACTAAGCATTATTGATTTTGAATGGAGATAGAGGGTAGCCGTGATTTACAAGGGGAGAAATGTTACATACTTTTTACCCAAAAGTGATAATAATATGTATTATTATATTGGATGAAAATATAAAGAGGGTGTAATCTTTTTTCAAAATCCAGTGAGTGAAAGAAATATATATTTTCTATTTATATAGGTGAAAAACACAAAATAAAATGTTACATGTAAATGGTTTTATTAAAATAAGTAATATCCTATTTGTTATAAAAGGGTGTTGCTGAATGTACAAGTATGTTGGTTGAATAACTACCCAAAACTCTTATAAATATATATGAAGTGTGGGTGTGATTGGGTATTGTGAAAAATTTCTTGTTTGATTAATCAAGATCAAGTGTTGGATATTGGGGAAGGGCATGTAGAGTATGTCCAACTCTAGGTACAAAGGATGCCCAAGATTGTCCTAACTAGAGCTATGGTGTGTGGGCATAGTGCATGGGCACATGCTTCTAATTTCATGGACTCCTCCTAGAGGGTGCCAAAACTTGATAAACCTTGTATAGAATCACTAAGAGAATAGATCAACCAGTCCAACAAAAGAACAAATATGCATTTTATTCCTAATAAACTTTATGCAATGTTATTTAAATATCTTTATTTATTTTAAAACATGTATATATGTTAATTGTATGTTTATTCTAATTTATTTCAATTTAAATTACATACAAATTTGTGTAAACAAATAAATATATTAGTAAGAAGAAACTATTCATCACATATGTGGTCTTATCATTGTATTATAAGACTTTTTCAAAGTTAATATAGTGAGATCTACATTTAAGATTGGGTTTTTCCCATAAGAATTTTCCTAGCGGAGTAAGTATCATTTTTATTTATATTAGTTTTAAGATCTAGTGTTAAGACATGTTTATTGCTCCTAACCAAAGATATTAACCAATATATTCAATACCCTGAAGGAGTGGAGGATCTTTGATAGATTAGTTGTAGATGTCGTAACTTGGAGACCTTATAAAGGTATGCATGAATGGTAGGGGATAGGTGGCAACTCAACTGGATTAGGCAATCACATTGATTTCCAAGGAGGAAAACCATAGTTTTAGAGAGATTTCACTATGAGCTAGTGTTATAAAAGTTTGAGTTAAGTAAGCATGTGACCCTTGATCCTCCATTATATAGTTGACATCAAAGGTTTCTATATAGACTAGGAGAGACGCAATTGTCACCATTTACTACACATGCACCTACTAATGATGATGATGTGAAGGATGATGTTGCAGAGATAGTTGCAACTAATGAGGTGGGTTTATCATTTCTATGGAGAGATTATTGGTAGAAGTTGTGTTTAGAACCCTTAGATCCCTTGAGTACTAGAAGTGCAAGGGAAGTAGGTGGGTACTCATGGCTATAAATTAGCATCAGGAGATTGTTGGTGGTGGGGAAGGAGGTTGTAGAAATGGGATAGGAAGAGATAGAACTAGAGGTGGTCGTAATACAACAAATAAAACGAGATGATGTTTGGTATCCAAAGAACCAAGTATGTGACGTATAATATGAGATATATATAATAAAATTCCCACTCATGTGATACATGATGTGCAAGTAGGGTGGGTGAGTGGGTCAGGTACATTTATGATACTATGGAGTTTTTGACTAGAGGTGTGGCCATGGAACCGATGGAGTAGATAGAGAAATACCATGCACATACAAGTTGTTTTACATTCATTTTTATCTAGTTATCTAAGCTCAAGTAGCCTATATGGAAGTTGCATTTGAGTGCACTAAGCTGCAAGCAAATTGAGATGGGATATAAATAGAGAGATATATTACTGGTAGAAAAAAGATGAGCTATGATTGGAGCTGGAGAAAGTAGATGCAAGAGTGGCTAATTAGATGTAGTTTTATGTCCTATAATTAGCCTTTATAAAGTATGACTAACTACATGATAATCTTGTGAAATAGGTGCCTCATGGAATAGAAGCTTGGGCCTAGGTTAATCAACGATAGTGTGGAATACAAGCTTAGGCCTAGGTGAATTAGATATAGCATAGAATACAAGCTTAGGCCTAGGTGAATTAGAGATAGCCTAGAATACAAGCTTAGGCCTAGGTGAGTCAAGTATAGCATGGAATAACAAAAAATTTATGCCGAGGAAAATCAAGTATAGCATGAAAAACCAACGACATCCTAGTGGAGGAGAAGAATAAGTCATATGAATATCAAGTGAAAAGAATGGCCAAGCTTCTAAAGATGTAATACAAATCCACACTACCCTCAATCACTTTAGGGTAAGAAAAATGTGTAATGAAATCATGTGCCAATATCATTAATGAACTAGTATACAAGATGTATTAAACCATTTTAATGCTTCAGTAATTAAACTAGGTCTAAATTCACTCATCAATAATAGATTATCATCTATGTAATCATAGTTTGTAAGAAAAAATGTTTGGACATGTAAAGATGCATCACTAGTACCATCAATCATTAAGCATTAATTTCACACTAAGAGCACAAATATCGTCATGTCATGTATCACAAGGCAATGTCTTATCATGAACATGAGATTCTAAAGAACTATCATCATAAAGAAAACCATCATGTATAAAAGAAGGTAGCTCACTTAGATTAGTATCATAGGCTCCTCGTGAGATGCTTCATTAAGGGAACATGAAACGAATGGTATCTAAATGGAACTATCAAGAGATGTATGAAAAATAGCATCACAAGACTCAATGACATCATGAATAGATAATGAATGTGTAACCTCATTACACAAAATATTATCCCTAGATATATTTCTAGAAGGTGGGGATACATCATCATCATCTATCACAAAATGGGGTAAAATCATCTTGAATCAAGTATACAAATGAATTGAAGTCCTCTAGAATGGATGGAAAAGCACCAACAAAGGCCATGGAAGATGAAAAGCTAAATAAGCATGAAATTAACTCACTCATGGAACACATAACATCATCAATGTGGAAAAAGGGTGCAATATCGTCAAGGATTGAAGGATATGAATCAAGAAAGAGTGAAAACACCTTATAATCTTTGATATGTGCATAGAGATGATCATAAGATTAAGGTTCATAAGTGTCCATGGTAAATGATCTAGAAATAATACATACAGTAAGCAAGGGTGGGAGGGAATGGATTAAAGAGAACAAGCAATAAAAGCTCAAGCCCTAATTAAATGTAAATCAACCTTAGAATGTTATATGTAAATAATCAAAAAATAAAATAAAAATTAGATTTAAACAACAATGTAGAAGGCTAAAAACTAGGGCCAGCCCTATAAATTGGATGTTAATCTCACACCTACAATTTTGTCCTCAACCTTCAGTTTCAACCCATATGAAGCCAAATGTAATGTGAAGTAAACAACAGATTCTTCTATTTTCTATTCCATTAGAGAATCCTTCAATTCAACAAGAGGGGTGTTCAACAAGAGGGGTGTTTGAACAACAAGTACATAGAGAAGGGGAGAGTATGGTGTAAAACCATCTATTGGATCAAAAGGGGGAAAATTAAAGAATTGTATCTCTTAGAGGTAGAAAGTTGAAATAGAAGGGCTTGCCAAAGAATGTAATGCACTTGTACCTGTCCATCTAGAAAATACACTAATAAAAGAGCAATTTCCTCTACTAAGTGGGTTTTTCACCACTTAGTGGGTTTCCTAAGATAAAAAAATTATATTTGTGTTGCATCTTTCATGTCATCACTTCATTTCATTGTGAACTCTTTAAATCCTCATAACTATCAGTCAAGCCTTTCAATTGGATACACAAAATAGTTGGAATAAAACTCCTTTATAATATTTCCGTATGCATTAGAAACAAAAACTGTTTCAACAATTTGCTCCCCCGGAAAGGACTGCAATTCACAGAATTCTAAATGTATTTCAATCTTAAAGTTCTTTTGTTTTCACTTCAGCCATCGGGATTCTTCAAAGGCTCTTATCAACAGCTCTGTGCATCCCTACAATTGAATAAATATCCTTAATGAGTAGCAGAAGAGGACAGAAAATAAGCACATCAACCTATGAAGATATGCAACTTATTTTCCGAGAATATGTGACTTCAAATTAAAATCTTATCCATCCGCCAACATATGCATAATTAACGGTCTATACAACCTACACTTACAAGGCAGCTTGTCTTTGCTTCTTCTGAAGATCCACATTAGATGCAAGTACCATCAATTTGTGTTTGGCATTCTTCAATTCACTCTCCAGATTTCTTATCTATTCAACAAAAAAGGCTACGAATGTCAGAAGCAATAGACACATAATGTATAACTCTTACTCTCGTTATTCCAGTTTGAGAACTATCAGTTCCAATCAACTATCTCTCAAACACATTCCAAGAAAGAAGTTAGACCAAAGGCAGAAAAAGTAAAAATTGCAACAAGGTCTTACCTTCTGATTTAGCTCCAGCTGTCTTTGACGAGATTTCTCACACCTGATCCAAATAATCAATAACATTAGACTTTTCAAACTGCAGAATTATGGTAAAATTATTTCCTTATATCAATATTTTGAAAACCAGAAGGATGAATTCAACTTTGAACGGGTAATCAATATTTTGCAAGCAATGAGCTAGCTCAAACATAAATCTTGTTCAAGAAAGCAAAGAGTATGCATGCGTGAAATAAAGTAATAGATATTTCAATAATGACAGCCAAACAATACAACAAGATTACTGATATGGACACACAAACTCTAGGTTTAAAACAAACCTCGAGAGAATTAAATACAGGCATGCAAATTACTAAATGAAGAGAGAATAGAAGGCAAACCATATCGTTTCCAAAACTTTTCTTGTTATTAAGAAACGATATAGCAAAAGCATGGCCTCCCTCTAGGTTCTCAATGTGCAAAGAAAACAAGGAAAATGAAGATCAACTCTTCCAGCACTGAAGAGTAGCGTAGGAAGTGGGCCTGATTCTTTAGAAAAACAAACATATGGTGGGCTGGCGCATAATCAGAAAAAAATGAGGATAGAGGCTTGGCTAGATAGGACAAGGAAGGGACTTCTTAAAGCAATTTGGAGAATTGGTCCAGCAGTAATAATCTGGAACCTTCAGCTGGAAAGCAACTCCTAAATTTTCAAAGAAACAGAGAGCCCAGTATAGCAAATATAGGGAAGAATAGAAGTATCTCTAACTGAATTAATAAACACTTGGCAACGAAAGCATGGAGAGATCTGATTTATTGAGTAAAACTAAATGTTAAACAGCTACTTAACAGAACTAAGCAGCTAAACGGTTTACTTGATAAGAAGTATGAATAAAATAACTGAACTAAGCAACTAACCAAAATAACCCTCAATAAAGAGAACTATCTTATGAATAAATTTAATTTAGACTACCTTATGAATAGTTGTATGTTCTGATCCGATATTTTTTCCACTAAGCTATTTGAAGGTCCTGCCACTGATTGCAGCTCTTTTCCATTGGCAGCAGTCTGCAGTCAAAAACCCACAGTTAGACACGCCAGGATATAAAAAACTACATATGCAAATTTTTTATGTTTTCACGTAGTCTCTTATACTAGCTATCTGTTTTCAATTTGATGATATAAAACGAACAGATCTCAATGCCAGCAGTTTGAATTATAACAAACATTTGTATTTGACCATAATTTGGGTAGCTTTTTAACTTTCACCTTTTCACCCTTTGGTTTCCTGTTCCGAACATAAATCCATTTGAAGTATTATGGGATACAGTTATTGAGCATTTTAGTTAGAAAAGGTGGGCCATGCAAAGCTATTGCCTATTCTAGTATATCTTATAGAAAGTGAATCGTTCAAAAATGACCTTGTAAAAAAAAATTCTCTTAAATTCAATATGCTGGTCTATGTCTGCGAGATTAATAGGAAAGAGGATGACAATTTCTACAAATTTCAAACAAGAAGATAAGAGAAACTGGTAGAAATGTCTCTTAATTTCTTCAGAATCGCATGTAAGTATTTCCCATGCCATTCTATGAGCTGCCAAAAAAAGTCCTAGTTCAGGCCTCTTACCTAATTTAATAATGTCTAGCAATTTTTAGAAACATCACTACAAATCACTTTTGATAGAATTAGTAGTGTCTATCCCTGCTTTAGGAGGATAGAAGGAAACATGACATCTCCTATTACCACCTAAGAGATGTGCTTCGACATAAAAATACAGCTGTGCTAATGGCATAGTATGTTTTAATTTTTTCAGTTTTATGGTAACTAGGTTGCATAGGATAACAATTACAGGGCCTAGAAGCTTCAAATCCGCCACCAATGGGAATGTAATCAATTATCACGTTACCTAGATGTCTTCCATATATCAGTCAAATGCAAATTCCAGTGCAATTATTCAGGGAATTGTAGTCATTGAGCATATGAGATGTACCTGAAAATCACTACCAGGAACTGTTGAGACGGGCAAGTCTGGTCTGCTAATTTGCTGAGGCAAAAGGCCAGAAGCAAATATTGCTAATGGGAGAGGATTCTGGATTGGAGAGAAATCATTTTGTGGATTGCTGCTTGCTAATGGTTGAGCATTTTCGATTGAATGTGAATCACTTTGACGATTATTAGCTCTGGCTCTACTTGCTTGATATCCTAGTAATCCACAATTTTCTTTCCTGCATGGTACAAACAAATATACACAAGAAAAATCAGAAACTTAAGCAACAATCCTATGCAAAAGTTTAAAAAACTGAAAACCACATGTCAAACAAGAATTCTATAGACATCCTCGTTTACAAATATTAACATGATTTTAACCACTATCGAAGAAACAAAAATATATGTTAATGCATCCAACTAATCTAATCCATTCTTATACCTAATTAATCATCAAAGAAAGCATAATTGTTTTTTTTTTTTAAATATAAGGGGTGTAGCCCCAGACTATAACTATATTGATAATATGACTAATAAGGTAGATACATTAAGAGGGGGGATCAGTATTTCCTCACCCCTCATAGCAGATATAAAGAAAATCTGCTCAAAAAGCATAAAACCGAAAACTACAGAAGACTAACACCAAAAAAAATCATACGCTACCAAACGTCACCCGTCACACAAAACACTGGAAACAACTTTAATCCTCAGACACCAGCCACCGCTCCCAGGACACCGCTCTCCACTGCAGCCATCTCTTCGTCGTCTATCTGGTCTGGGGGTTCCTCTGCCTCCGCTTCTGATGCATCCTTGACTTCTTCAGAGAGTCTGCGATGGCG
Organism: Cunninghamia lanceolata; assembly: GCA_027924645.1. Taxonomy (NCBI): domain Eukaryota; kingdom Viridiplantae; phylum Streptophyta; class Pinopsida; order Cupressales; family Cupressaceae; genus Cunninghamia; species Cunninghamia lanceolata. The sequence goes on along the minus strand of BSBN01001505.1, from coordinate 493,147 downwards.
TGGAGCCAGATCAGCTGCGTGAAAACAGAGGAACCTTATTGCTAAGAAGAGATCCTTACACCTCTGTCTAACCGCCTTTGGCACAGAATGGGCGTGCCCTTTGAGGGCTCTCTCCAGCAAGCAGATACACCCGCAGCTAAGACCATGCTGCATCTTCCTATATATGCATTCATAAGACCTTCTGGTGTGGAGCTTTTCTGCAGGAAACAGACCAACCCAATTGTCACCCACCATGATGTCATAGTTAGCCATCGCTTCATTCCACCTCTCCACGTTGAACAAGCTACGATTGATGACACCCATCGCTATGGGGAGAATGAAATGAGCATCCTGCACTATATCCATGAGATTTGAAAGAAAAACGCACACAACCTCAGACCATTTTATCTCCCTCTCTGGAGTTCCTTGCAGCCACCTCTGATTGCAAATCGTCTTAACTGCAAATTGGACAAGCCTACAATCAAGCTGAAAGACAGTATTCAGGTCCACAATTCCCACACTCCCTTCAATTGTCGTCTCCCACTGAAAGGGAGGAAAGAAGATTGGAAGGTTTGTAACCTCGCCCTCCATGGAAGCAAGCCCTGTAACAATATGGACGCTACTCGAAAACACAAGTAAAAACCAGATGAACACAGAGGAAGAGAGAAGTGGAGGATATCGCAAATGAGGAAGAGATGAATTCAAAAAGGCAAAAAAGAAACCTCCTGGATTAATTGCGAAATGAATGCTGCAATTGAATAGACATGAATGGATGACAACATTCATCCCCCGTACTGAAGGCCGCTTCGTCCCCTACATTTAATAGACTTCTGCAAAGAGGCGATCGTACCGAGCGGTGGCAGCGCATTGGAGCTTGAGAGGTGAATTGTTAGACAAAAGCGAGGGACCTGGATATCTGAGTTGCCATGTCAGGGAGGGATAATGTGGCAAGGGGAACGTTGGACAAAAAACGAGGACGAAGGACGTGTGACGTAGAAGGAAATACCAAGGAAATCCACTTGGATCGAAGGTAAAGGCCTCATTTAATGCATTTAACCATTGGGAGAAATAAATTGAGGAGGGAGTAGGTGCCGCCAGTTGGAAGACGCCTTGGGGTGGTGAGGAAGGTAGCGGGCGAGACAACAAAAAAACAGAAGACATCGCAAGAGTCCATGTGGAAGTCATGTCATTAGAGGAATTTGAGGACCCCGTGTCTTTCTCTAGTCCGCCCACCCGCCCCATCCCTAGCAAGCCAAAGCCTGAAGGGATACTAGAAGCAAGTCTTATGAAGCTCCTATATTTGGATTGTTGTGAAAAGAGGGGCAACCTACATCCTGTGCCAACAGAAACTTTAAGGCTTCTAGACCTTCATGAAGATCTGAATTAAAATAAATTATTTCTTCTGTATGATCAAGGGCATAATTTGCCAGCCAGTCCGCCACCTTATTTCCCTCTCTGTAACAACGAAAGATATCGAATGCATCAAAAGAACTCAAAGCCTCCCTAACTTGGTCTAAAATGTATTTGATATACCAGTTCTCTACCTTCCCAGATTGGAAAGCTGAAATGATTACCAATGAATCCCCTTCTAAGGAAATTTCTTTATATCCCTTTGATTGAGCTAATTGGATAGCATTCAAAAGGGCCAAAGCTTCTACTCTGTTATTGGTTCCTTCTGGGAGTTTAGCGGCCTTTGCTGATAACAGTTTTCCTTCATAATTTCTGATAACACATCCCAGGGCCGAAGTCCCAGGTTTACCTCTACTCGCTCCATCGAAATTGATTTTAACAAAGGGGTAGGTAGCGCGGAATCCATTTGACTGAGGCTCTGTCAATATTTGAGCTAGGAGCTTGAAGGAATGTACTTTGTGTGAGGTTTTGTAAGCCTTTCCATTTTTTGGACATTAGAGCATCCCAGCTGGTCCATTTTGACTTCTTTGGAATCCACTGTCTTAATTTTGCAAGAGTTGTTTCCACCACGAGAGATTCCATCTCATTACAAACTTCTGAAAAAGACCTTGCAGAATTCCGAAAGATTCTACAATTTCTCTCCTTCGAAAGGGTCCAGACTAACACAAAGGGGCATATTGCCCACAAATCATGGAAATAAGCATCCTTATTCAGAAGTGGCCAACTTTTTATCCAATCCCTCAATGTGCCTGATAAGGGGATGACCAGTTCAAAATCTGCATAATATGTTTCCAGCATTGGTGACTGAAATTACATCGTATGAGACGATGGTCTACTGATTCTTTTTCATCTTGGCAAAACACACAATTGAAATTTGAACCTAAGGAAAGTTTTTCTATTCTATCCCCAGTAAGAATCCTGTTGTTCACTGCTAGCCATGTGAAAGTTCCTGCTCTTAGGAGAATTGGATCTGCCCAATAGAGATAGAAGGGCCAATCCACTTTGGCCCTTGCTGATAGGGATTGATATCCTGAATGGGCCTTGTATCTCCCCGAATTGTCACCTGTCCAACTAAGTTCATCCTCTTGAGATGAGAGGAAGATAGGACGATCCTTTAATATCCTAGAAAGGGCCATTTTCTGATCAAGAGGAAAGTTGCAGTTCTCGAAACTCTTCCAACTTGCCTTCATTGGAATTGAACTTGAGTCCACCGTGAAGTATGAGCATACTTTTTCAGCCCAAAATCTTTTTAGATAGGCCATTGCCTCCCTAAAATTTCCTAGAGAAGAAATTTTTGGATAGCCATTCCATCGGTCATCCCAAAAGGATGTTTTTTTCCCATTGTGAACTATCCATGATAGCTTGGGAAGAATAACCTGCCTAAACTTGATAATAAAAGTCCACATGGAGGAGCCCTTTGGAGGATTAGAAATAGTAAAAATTGTTTCTGGAGCCTTGCTATCCAAATACTTTTCTGAAGCATCTTGACCCAATTCAAATGTGGATGCTTGTACATCTTCCATGCCAATTTTGCTCCCAATGCTAAGTTTTGCATTTCCAGATTAATAACACCTGCTCCCCCTTGGGATTTCGGGGAGCATATCTTGTCCCATGCAATAAGATGAATCTTTTTTGTGTCTGAAGTTCCTTGCCAAAGGAATCTCTTGCAAATTTTGTCAATTTCATCTAGAATACCTTTGGGAGTTTGGAGAGAAGACATCATATAAATTGGAACTTCTGTTAGGACTGATTTGAGTAGCATGAGTCTACCAGCTAGAGAGAGCCATCCTCCTTTCCAAGCTTGTATCTTGTGTGATAAGTTATCCAATACTCCTCTCCATAAGCTTTTTGTCTGTCGTCCATTGAAGAGAGGTAATCCTAGATATTTTCCCGGCAAAGATTCCAATTTGAAATTAAAAAGATTTGAAAAACCTAGAAGCTGATCTTGTGGGATGTTGAATAGGTAAATTTTGGACTTCAAAGGATTTATCATTTGGCCAGAAGATTCACAATATAAAGTCAGCGTTGTTTTGATGGATAGAGCCTCTCTCGTACTGGCTTTACCAAAAATAATGGTATCATCAGCAAAAAGAGCATGAGTCACAGGGATGCTGAAAGCTTTAGCCTTTATTCCTTTCCAAATTGTGTTACTGTTTGTTCCTTTCCAAATTGTGTTACTGTTTGCTTGTCTTATCAACCAAATTAGTGCTTCAATCATCAGAATAAAGAGATAAAGGGATATGGGATCTCCTTGTCTTAAACCCTTGAAGTTTGGAAATAGGGGGATTCACTGCCATTAATCAGAACTGAACTATTTACTCCTCTGATCCTAGAAAAGACCCATTTTAACCAGCGCGTAGAAAAGCCAAGAGAGGATAGAACAAAATGGAGAAAGTCCCATTCGACCCTGTCATATGCCTTGGACATGTCCAACTTTAACACCATACTGGGTAACCTTTCTTTGTTGATTGAGTGTAGGATTTTGCGAGCAAGAATTGCTCCTTCTGTTGTCTCTCTCCTAGGCACAAAACCTCCTTGTCCATCTGAGATGATTTGTGGGAGAATGGATGCCAATCTCAATGCTGCCACTTTAGAAATGACCTTGTAAATGAAATTGCAAAGTGAGATCAGCTGAATTCTTCAAAAGAAGATGGCGAGCATACCTTTGGTATCAAAACTAGCCAGGTGCGATTAAACTCCTTGAGAACATTGCCAAACTTCATGGACTCCTCGACTGCTAGAAAAACATCTTGACCGACAAAATCCCAGCACTTTTGAAAAAACAGGCCTGACCAACCGTTGGACCTAGAGCTTTATCCCCATTTAGAGAAAAAACCACAGCTTTTATTTCCTCTACCATAAAATCCTTTTGAAGCTCTTGATTATCTTCTTCTGAAAGTTTCTTAGGGAGGTTGAAGTTGTTGAAATCTATCCTAGAGTGAGAAATGCTTGAGGAAAGAAGATGCTTGAAGAAAGACTGTGCCTCTTCTTTTATCTCTTCCAAGTTCTGAACAAATGAACTGCCATCCTTCTTAATGCAGTGAATCCTAGAACTCTGCTTGCGAGCTTTAGTTGACAAGTGAGAATAGGAAGTATTTCTATCACCCTCTTTCAACCAGGTTTATCTAGATTTTTGACATCAGAAGATTTCTTTTCTCAATAAAACCTCTTCAAGCTAAGAGCAGAGGAGTTTATCTGTTTGAAAAGAGTCTTGGTTCATCCCCCCTTGAAATATTTCTTCTTCAATTAGTGATAGATCACTTAAAATTCTTTTCTTCTCTGAAAAAATGTTCTTGAAGTGGGACTTATTCCATTCTAGAATCTTCTTTTTAACAAATTCTAATTTTTTGGCTAATTGAAACATTCTAGAACATTTTACAAAAGGAGCTGGCTTCCACCAAATTTGAAGATTGGGAATGAAATCAGGGCCCCTAAACCACATTTCTTGGAACCGGAAAAAAATTCTCATACCTTTTTGAGATCCTCCAAAAGAAAGGCTCACCGGGAAGTGGTCAGAACCTGTAAATGGGAGGATAGAGGAAAAGAAGCTCAAGTTTCCTAGAATACACTGTGAAGAGAGAAGAAACCTGTCCAACCTTTCTACTACTCCTGAACCATCATTTCTTCTATTTGACCATGTGAAGATCCCATTGGACGACCTACAATCTTGTAAGCAACAAGTGTTAACAAAGGCCCCAAAATTTGATATCAATTGAGAAGACCTCGAAGAGCCACCTTGTTTTTCTGACCCGTCCAAAAACACGTTGAAGTCACCGCCCAGAATGACCACCTCATTTCTTAACATTTGCAAGAGCTTTGACAAGTGTGACCAGAGATGGGATTTCTGGTTTGCTCCTGAAGGACCATAAACGTTCATAATCCACAAGTCTTTAAAACTCAAAGTTCAAACTCATCAAAACGATAGTATGCCGTCTGAGGTAGGTGTCCTAACCACCCAAGTGACCTCTTGTAGTTCTGTCAATTCATTGTCTCTCCAATTAAGGATTCTTTTGTAGTTCGGAAGCTGGTTTGAGGATTTTATGGTTTACCAACCTCAAACCATACAGCAGCCCTTTACTGGTTATTTCTGCATTACGTTGACTGCACAGACTCACAGTTGTGTGATTCCTTGTGTACACTTCCCTCTACTCTTTCTGATGTATAACTTCAAATCTTGTACGTAATTAAATATACATTAAAAGGGGACATCTCAAAAGTTTCTTCAAGAAGATCCTGTGTCAATATTTTTATAAAGAAACCAGAATTGGGATTTAGGGGAAGGAGAGATGGAAAGGGAGGGGGAGCGTACTCCCTTTATCCCCCTAAGATAAGTACGAGGAGGTGTCCCAGTCCACTTTTCTTCATATTACAAACTTAAAATATAATTCCTAATATTTCATGATAGTGCGACCTCTTGACATGTATAAGATATTTGAAAGTTCACTAATGTAGCCGCCTGATTAAAATCAAAATTAGAAAACTGGACTCGAACTTCAGTAACAACAAACAAATAATACCAACAGGGAAGACTCCAGCTGCTGTGAAGAACGTGACTTTGTGGAAATATTATGCACTATAAGTATTAAATTATTGTGTTAGAGAAGTACTTCAACCCATAATTTTAAAAATAATCATGACATACCAATAATTATGAGTCATCTGTTTGAGTTTTGCTTCTAACCGAAGTAGGATTGCAGTTCTTTCAAAGTCCTGTTTATCATGTGCAGGCACAATGAAGTTTGCCTCAAGAACACCTGTTATACACATTAAAATTTACAATATGCAGAAATGGGTTATAATCACATTACCAAAATAATCAATTTTAGCACAATCTTCCGTCCATAATATGCCCTTTCATTTTTCAATATAATGTTACTACAGATCTTGCTCACTTACATCACATTGGAAGAGGGTTAAATAGAGTTTAAATACATACCTATGATACCTCTTTCTCTACTCCTATTACCTTGCCAAAGCTTCCAAAAGGGCTATGTAAGAAAGCATTAACAAAAAGGAATAAAATTTATCAGTAAATCTCAACAATACTAGATAACAATATTCAAAACAAAAGTAAACGTAAATTTGACAGGTATTTGATAGTGGAAGCAAATAAGGGCTACATATGACTACCGACTAATAGAAACAATGAAGAAATATAGTGTCTAAAATGGAAAAGATTTCTTTCCTGTTTATCAAATTATCCCCAATATTTTATGGAACATGCATATTGTTTGTTTTAAAGTAAAGGTGCTCTTTACTAACCATGATAAGTCGATTCTTGTGATAAACATTGAAACCTTCAATATCAAGAAAGGGAGCTTCTTTTGTAAATCCTATGGTTGCTCGAACTACTACCTGCATATAATTGAATTAGATACATCAATCAGATCTCCATGTACATATTATAAAAATCCATCAGATAAATTCACAACAACTCTACATGACAAAGGCATTAGAATAGAACTGCAGCCATAAATGTATTAATTTTCATCTAATCTTGTGGAAAGAACATCAAAATGACAACAAAATGCACATCCATAAAAGGTCACATTCTTATCATGTATATGTTACAAGTACTTCTTTAGTAAATGTGCTTTGGAAAACAAAAATGACGAGGAAGAGTAGTAGCATTATTATTCATGACATGAAATACAAACAGCCATCTCAAAGTACAAAAGAATAGAAATTCCTCTTTACCTCTTTCATACCAGCACCAAATTGTGGCTTGTAAGTTACTACTTTCGAAAATTTCAGATCATTAGCTATGCTGTGATGTTCAACCATTACCCCCCTCAAAATAATCTTGAAATTTGATGGCATCCTTAAATAAAGGATAGATGCATAGGCCTGATAATAAGACAAGGACATATTCACTCAATCCATGTATACTTTAGCTTAACAGTATGTGATGTAACCTTGACGAATTAAAATATATATATTCCTGCATATAACAATATCAAAAAGGTTGTCATACTTACACGTAGTGAATATGATAGTCGGTATGAAATGTGTGATTGGAGCAATTCCCATTGTGAATTCTTAATGTTGAATTGTTTGCCACCTCCTCGCAATTTTATATCCTATAAAACACATAGAAATATGCAATATCAACATCGAACACTACATGGAACAAAAGCAACAGATAACAGTGGTACTTTTCCAACGACAATGAAACAAGCAAAATCATTTAAATCTTGTTTTTAAGTTTGTCTCATGAAAAAACATTCTAAAATATGAACAAGTTAATCCAAGGAAACACAAAATTGTGACCAAGCCTCAGTGACCATCCCACTACATCCCCTTAATCCCAGAACAAAGTATAGAGATGTTCAACCAACCCTAGGATAGATAGATAGAGTCTAGGATTCCATCAAGATGTCCCTAATCTAGGGACCTATTCTTTAGCTCTTTATGTCTTTAGAATCTTTTGGACCTGACAATATAGAAATTTTAGCTATTTATCTTCCCTTAGCAGTTAGAAATATCACTGTACTCATAATCAAAACCCTTAGGAATTTTTTTTAATGAATAAATAGTACATCCTATTTAAATTATATTAAAGGAATAAATAGTACACATTCACACACAAAAAAAAGTAGGGTGGTAAAAAGTCACACCCACGCATTCATAGCCTCAAAAGGTGAATAAAAAATATGTCACAGCCTCAAAATGCAATAAAAACATAATGTCTAACATTGAAAGACATACAAAACACTAAGCAACAAGATCAACACTAGTAGAGGGTGGAAGATCTTTATCATCTGATTTCCCCCAAAATTCCCTAGGGGTGGCATCCTCAATAGTCTCCCAACTGTCAAGAACAGTAGTAGCATCTTCATTCTCCTGGAATACCATGGTTGCAGGATATGCACAAAATGGATTTGTTGAAAGGCTTTAGAGAGGGAGAGAGATAGAAAGAGGGAGGATAGAGATATTAAAAGATAGAGGGAGAAATATATAGATATATAGGTCTAGGGAGAAAAGAGGAAGAGATAGAGAGATAGAGATGGCGCGAGAGAGAGAGATAGTTAGAAAAGCTATACATAAAGTGCTTCAGACTTTGAAAATTTGTACATACTTAACGCATTTGAAGTGAAAATAAAGGCATTAGAAGGCTATGTCACCAAACTTGTAGAGAAAGCCATTGAAGCTAAAGATACATAGGTAGAAGCAACTCCTAGAGATTAAAATGAAATTGACTAAAGCAAGAATAGAGTTGGCACTAGGGAAAAGATAGATGGTAACTAAGACAACCACCAAGAATGTATTATGAAATCAAGTGGACAACTTGGAGGTATAATTAAATATGAAAAGGCTAAAACTAGTGCCAATACTATTGAAATAGGATCACTAAAGGAAAAGGCCTCTAGTGAAGATTATGAGATAGAAAAACTAAATAATTAAGTGGACACCTAGGACTAGACACTCAAGGGCCTAAGAGAAAAGGAGGTTGACCTAAAGAATATAATAGAAGAATCAATGGAGGTCAAGATGTTAAAGGTCCAAATTAAATAGCTCAAATAGTTAGTGGCTTCCCTTTACCACATCAAGGTCTTGTGAAGATCATATTACAAGGATAAAATGGAGGCCACATCACCTAAGCCTTGTGAATGAGAAGAGCCACATTTCTAGAACTAGTGAATGAGAAGAGCCAAGAATAAACTATATTCAACATGTGGTCCTTAGCTCTTTTTATCAAAGAAGTTCACTTAGTTTTCAAGACATTGATAGAGCTTCAGGTCCTTGTACAAACATTTATGGCTCAAGCATAGGAGGTATCCTATGAATGCACCATTAAACAAGAGTGCCACTTTAGACTCTTATAGATGATCAATCCACCCTTGGACAAAGAGTGGGAGAAGCTTCTAAATTCTCTTTAGGTTGACCTAGTTCCATTTATGAGCATGGACTATCATTGTTGCAACCTAGAAGCATTGGCTAAAATTAAATTGAGCACACATGATTTGTACCCTTAGTCTTAATTTGATTGACTTGTATATTAATGTAAGGGAATCCCTAATTCAAGAGAAATATTGTATCAACCAAAAGTATTTGCATTTCATTTTGTTTCTTTCATTTTCCTAGTCCAGTACAGTTAGTTCAGTCAGTAGCAGTTTTTGTATTTTCATCCATATTCTGATGTAGTTTTGTTTCAGACCTTCTAGAGATGGACTTAACATCTAGACATCTTCATGCACATCATATCCAAATTTTAGATCATTTGGATCAGTTTCCAGAAAGATATTGATATTAGAAGAACAACTATTTTCTCATAGCAGAGCATTCAGAGAGTCTTAGGCAAGATAGCTAAAGGAGAATACTTGCAGAGCATGTTCACGACTTGTGGATCTAAATTACACATCATTCAAGATGCTTTGGGATGTGGGTGACCTTCCCTAATAACTACACATGGATTCATTCACTTGTGGAGGATTCACATAAGTTTAGGTCCAATCTATCCATGTACACACATTACATCTCTTTCATTGGAGTTTGTAATCTGTTTGACCAATGCGGAGGACTCTTATGATCGGTAGATGGTATATAATCACGTAATAGATGCCTAGGAAAGTAGTGAATCATAATATGACGTTTTAGTCTTAGGATTTTGTTCTTTAAGGTACTTCAAAGCTATATATTGTGTGTTGTGACCTAATCACACATCACCCCATTGCAAATGGGGACCTCCCCCCCCTTTTTTTAGCTTTGATGCTTTGCTTGAGTCTTGGATGATGTCTTAGGTTGGTTGTATGATGAAGTAAGTGGTGTTTGAGTCTATAGCCTTGTGGTAGAAATCATAATATCCTGATGCATGTTTGAGATCCTGAAAATGACTAAGTCTGATATCCTGATATCCTAAAAATTTGACTAAGTCTGAAATTTGGTGGATCCCCCAAATTCTAGATTCTACGTGTTAAATCTAGTGGATTTGAGACCTATCTCAAACATCCTGAAAGGTATATTGAAAAATATTTAAAGTATAAGAAATTCATTTCTTATACTTAAATATATTTTTCAATATACATTACCTTGAGAAAGTTGAAAAAATGGCTAAGTACTGAAGGGAGATCAAAATTCCCATACACTGTGCCAAGACATGAGAGGAGCACAAAATCCTAATCTAGTGCACCACTCTCAACCAGATATCAAAATGTGGATCCAATGCGACCCATCCATTGCACCAAGGTTGGAGTGAAGTTTTAAGTGTAATTTGAAGAAGATATTAAAATCATGATCCAATGCGACTAAGGTGAGGAAGATTATTTTGATGATGGAGTTGCAACTTTCAAGAGGAACCAAAATCCTCATCTCATGTGCTTGAATCAATGCACCCTTATGAAAGATGATAAAATTAAGGTTTTGAGAGCATTCAATGGAGGATCTAAAACCTCAATGCAATGCACCAAGGGATAAGAATGTAGAATTTCAAGAGACTTTTGAGAAGAGATCAAAATCCTTTACTAGTGCGCCCAATCTAATGCACCACAATTAATGAGGATGAAGTCAAGTGTTATAAACATTCCATCAAGAGGATTCAACATGTGCATCTACTGCGCCACCTTGGTGCAAATCAAAGGGAGATCAAAGTTGATGTCCAATGCACCAGTGTTACGATGATTTAAAACCTCCATCTAATGTGCCACTCATAAGTGAGGTTAAATGGAAGATTTATGAAGGTTTCAAGTGGAAGATAAAAACCTCATCCATTGTGCCATGTTTAAAAGGGGGTTTAAGTTCAGAATTTGATACATTTCAAGAAGATTTAGAATGCTGATTTGGTGTGCCTGATCTGGTGGGCCACATTTGAAGAAAGATGAATTCAAGTTTTATAAGAGACTTTCAAATGAAGGATCAAAATCAGCATCCAATGTGACAAAAGAGGTGGCAATCTTGTTGAGAATTCAGAGGCTTTCAAAAGAGGATCCAAAATCATGATCTATTGTGACAGAACTAATACGCCTTCATCTAGGAATCAACAATAAGTTTTAAGATACAAATTTAAGAGAAGTCCAAGATCCTTATCCAATGCACTTGAAGGAAGTGGTATAGATTGCAAATTTTAGACAAGTTTCAAGAAGATTCAAAATACTTATCTACTGCACCTAGATCAAGAAGGTTGATGTAGTTTACATAAGATGAAACTTCAAGGGAAGATCAAAGTTGTCATCTGATGCGCCTTGGGTGGAATGTTTATCAAATGCATCCTTAAAGTGAAAGACAAAGTGGTAAGCCTAGGTGCCATATCAAGATGATATGAGTTTCAAGTTTCAAGTGATTAATCAACCAGAAATTAAAATCCTCAACCAGTGCGCCACAATTAGATGAGGATGATTGCAAGAGCATCCAAGCAAAGATCAAGTTCCTCATTCATTGCGCCACATGTGATGCACCATCATCAAGAGAGGGGTAATTATATTTTGAAGTGAAGTTTCAATGGAGATCCAAAATCATCATCTAATGTGCCCATCTAGTGTGCCAAAACAAAGAAGAAATGAAAAACCTCATCTAATGCACCTAGAACAAGGAGTAAAAAATAGTGATTTAAAAGTGAAATTTTAACCAGAGCATGAAATTGTCAACCAGTGCGCCACTTTGGATGGAGATTAAATTCCAGTTTTATGAAGGTTTCTATGGAAGGAGTGAAATTGGCATCCAATGCCTCATCCATATATAATGCTTAATTTGAATTTTACGATTGCTTTCTAGCGAAGATCAAATTTCTCATCTAATGCACATAAGTTAGAAATGCATGAAATGATTCTTATGTGATATGAAATCAAGTGTTTATCAAAAGGATTGATGTTGCTTCTTTGTTTGTGTTGCAAGAGTGAGGATTGAGCTAAGGAGTCATCGAAGAAGTAAAAGCTTGAACCACCTTTATGCTAGGAGTGAAGTGAAGATAGAAGATAGCTGCTCCAAGTTATCACTTCAAGTCCAACATACCAACACTCTTCATCATTTGCATCATCGAGCAAAGACATTCATCTATAAAGATTCAAGTTCCTCTGGTACATTCAAGTCTCTTTGAGAAGTCATCTACTCTACATATCAAGAAGGAAGCATCATCATCATCATCTCCTACTACTCTCTATCAAGATGCACCGAAAGAGGATCAACATATACCCTGCAGAAGGAGAATCCTAGTGTTAAGAAAGTGAGAAACATCTATCATACACATCCAGTTTACAAGAAGATGAACATGGCAAGATCAACAAAGTATTCCCAAACATTCAAGCTCAAGCAATCACATCGAAGACATCATACAAGATGATACAATTTGGGAATATGCCCATAGAGAAAAGTGAATAAATAGTTGAAATCCATAAGTTTATTGAGATGACACCTATGTGGCATGTACCTATTATTAGTCCAATCATAATTGACCACATCATTTAGCCACATTCAATGTATCTACAACAAGAAAGAAGACAAAGAGGATGCCCATGTGGAAGATAATCTAAAAGATTCTATCTTATCCTTATCTTCTTAGAAAATGTGCCTGCATTGCCTCGCTTATGTATTAAAAATAGCAAGTTGTTGTAAATACCTACTGAGGTGGCATGATCTGAGCCCTTGGCTATCTAAATTGATCTAAGCCACTCATTGTAATCCTGGACCTCTATATAAAGGGCTTGTTGCCTCATTTGTAAATTATTAGATTGTAGGCAATAGAATAGAAGAGACTCTTGAAATTCTCTGAGAGGACTTGAAGTTGTTGTAAATATTTCTCAAGATTAATGCAAATACATTGGAATTCATTTGGTGTTAAGTGTTGTCTTGTGGATTAACATGGTTTCCTGTATCTTGATGGAATGAAGAGATGTTTCAAAGTAGATTAGAAGTAGATTAGAAGTTCATTGATTTTATGTGTGTTGTATTGAATATTTGATCAATTCCTAGCCCATGCTTTTAACATTCATCGCTAGTGAAGTGTTGTGTAAATCTAGTATGAGCCTCATCATTTGCTTAAGTTTGGTTATGGATGCTTGTTTGAGCTATGCCATTCAATGGGTGGTTATATGAGCCTTCATGATTTGAAAACCATTTGTTTACCTTAGCAGATTGCACCAACTCCATGTAGTTGTAGGCACCCTTGGCAAAGTGGAGATAGGTTTATTAAGGAGTTAGTCTATTCATGCATCATCATTGCTTCATTGACCTTAGATTAGATCCATAAACCTTATCTTTTTCCCTTTTTTTTTATCATTGATAAATCATGAATACTTCATCCACATTGTAAGGAGAGATAAGCTAAATGAAGTATGAAGAAGTCAGCGTAAGTCCCTTTGTGATAATCAACAAGATCACATGTATTCCCTGAGTTCATCGATCACAAATCATAAGAACAGGAACCTTGGAGTTATCTCGATTGATCACTTTTTTTAACATTCGAGAAGCATTATTCAAGAGAGAGTTGGATACTCAGTATTTTACTCTATTGTTGACTTGTCAAAAAATAATCAACATTTTTGGTGCTAGAAGGAGGGCATGAATATGGATATTCTTCATTTCAAGAGCAACTAGATACTCTGAAATGGTGGATTGAAGTTTGAAGTGAGCTTTGACAAAAAGATTCAAGATTTTGAGATCTCTCTTATATCCCAGAAAATGCAAAAAGAAAAGTAGAAAAGCAAAAATACAAAAGGAGTAAAAAATTGAAAATACCAAAAGTATAAAGACATGGATTTCTCAAAAATTTCAAGGCAGTTGAAGGTGGATCATTCTCAAAATGATATTCTTCAGCTTTGGTTGACTTTGAATGCACAACTTCATCCTAAGAGTTTGAGTGACTTTGCATCAAGGAAAGGATGTAGAATTCATGACATTAATGGACACGAGGAGTTATACTGCATGACATTTTTATCAAGGATGGAATTATAATTGCAAGGGAAATTTTCTTTTTCATAGGTACATGATCCGATTGTTCCCACAAAGGTACTTCCTGAAGTGTTGTTTGACAAAAGAGAGGTCTTCACAAGCTTCAAGGAAATGATCAAGAAAACACTGAGCATTGAGAAGGACCTACCGGCAAAAGAAATGTTGATTCCACATGGTTGGTACAGAATTCATAACATAGCTCATTCAAAACTCACATGTTCATCTTGTCAAGAAGCCATTCATTAAGTGAAGGAACAATTAAGGTCAGAAGAAGCACTCCAAGCCATCATTGAAGAGCCTGCTGAAGTTGAAAAGGAAATAGAGGATATTCAAATGAAGGCCAGTGATGAACAAGATGTTGACTCCCCCATCAAAGAAGAAAATAACTCGAGTTCATTGCAAGAAGTTGAATTCCTTGAGGAACATTCATTCATGCTACATAGGGAGATCCTTGAAAGTGAGTTACACGAAGTATAGAAAGAGTTGTTGGAAGATAGTCAACTGGATGCATTGCAAGAAGCACTCCAAGCCTTCATCGAAGACCTATCAAATGAACAACAATTCGGAGGGGTGCTTGATGCTCCCATGGATCAAATACAATAAGAGTTCCTACCAAAGTCATCCCAAGATGACCAAGTTGATGAAATGAAGATCAAATTTGACAAGCAATTCGAGTCGGTGCTAAGCCCACTGTTGACGATTCAAGAAGATCTAATGCATGTTGTGAATGCAAGTGGTATGATCCATCACCAACTTTGACCTCTGGACATATCGATAGTCGACAAGCATGAATTTTTACTTCCAGACAAAGACCATCAGGTTGTATCTCTCCTTGATTTTAATGATGAAGAACACCAGGTTGTATCTTTCCATGATCTTGATTGGAAATTTTTTGAATTTGATGATTATGAATTTCCAAATGATTAGAGTAGTTTTGCTTTGTTTGCTTGGTTTGATTGGAGTAGTTTTCTTTCAGATTGCTTGATTGCTTGTTGTTGTCTTTTTCTTAGCTTAGTTGTTGGTAGTTGTTCGCTTTACTTAGTTGTTGTTGTTTGCTTTCGTAGATTAGTGTTAGTTGTTTAGTTGGTTCTCATGTCAAGTTTCCTATTGTAAGAAGGTGATGTTATCTTAAACACACATACTCTGGTTTCAATCTGTGATAGTATGTTAGTTCATTTTTTAGACATCCATTCATGAAAGTCTTAGAGTCTGAAAACATTTTTCTTTCACGTTTATCATCTTGTTAGACTTTGGACTTGACTTGGAAACTAATCATATATTGTGTCTTGACAACATTATCTTCTGATCATAGTACTTTAAAATGCAAATCTAAATTTTATGAATTCTTATGTGTTCCTTTGAGAAACATGGGTCATGACTAATGGATTTCCTATGGATTCCATTGCCAGTGTCAGATTGCATGACTGCTTGTTCTTGGAAGATGAATCATTTGTTCTATATTGACTGAAGTATTTTGAGGTTTTATACTTTACATATTTTAATAATCCCCAAAGTTGCTAGGAAAGTCTTTGTGAGCCTGGATCAAGTGAAAGTGTTAAGGTAATTCATGTTTCTGCTTCACTCCATAATAAGCATCTTTGCATACTTCCATCCATTTCATTCCACTTATCCCCCCTTTTTGAAAGCAATAAAGCCTCCATCCACTTTGCCCTTTCCATCAAATAATGAATTCAAGTCTGATGTCTGAATTATTTGGACAGTTCTATTGTTCATTGCATACTCCAAAAGGATAAATTGAAGTCCTTATGAATGAAGCATTTGGAGTTCATCCGTGTCAATATCTATTCATATAGCCTTGGTCACTACAAGGTAAGTAAAGTTAAGATGTTGGTATTCCCATCCATTACACATTGATCCACCATTTTCTATCATTCACACATTGCATGTGTATCCATTCCACTTCCATTCCCATGCAAAGTCTAGAAGCATGTAGCTATCCATACCTTCCACCATTCGTCTTTTCATCACTTTATCTATTTTCATCCACCCTATTCCTTCATCCATTTAACCATTTCCTAATCATGATCAATGAATGTAAGTGTCGTCTAATTGAGAAGCATACAATTCCTCCACCCATCCCCCATATTTCCATAAAATAAATTTTTGGATACCTTTTACCCATCAAGCAACTAAATTCCTAAAAATCCTATAAATCTTTATGCCTTAGCACAAATGCCAGCAATCAAAGCAAAGCATAATCAAAGGCTATTTCATTCCATACTTCCAAGTAGAAAAGGCAAAGATCTGGGTACTTAAGTCTAAGAATCCGAATCCAAAGAGGCTTCCATATATGAAAAATTCTAAGTTCATGTGGGTTATGAAGTTACTGTTTCACCTGTCTATTAATCACCATTCCCGTCCCTTTATTCATTTCCCCTCCACTTGCAAGCTTCAAAGTTTAAGTCGATATGAACAAGTGTTGATTATGGTTTTCATTCCATTTACTCCACTTCCATTTCCACTACATTTTCCACCATCCAATATATCCCATCATTCACTGGGTTTGTGTTTGGATACACTTTTCACTTACCTGTTTTACATAATCTGCATCATAATCCACTTTTTCCGTATCATTTTGTCATTTTCTGCCAACATCTATAAGTATAATAAATTGACATGGTTTTGTTTGGACCATCATCCTAATTGCAGAATCAGACTCTGGAATTCTTTCCATCCATTACTATGGTGAAAACCTAGCAAATAGGTGCCGTATGTAATGGTTATCTTAAAAAAATGAAAAAAAATGAAAAATGAAAAGAAAAATAGTAAAGAAAAAATTTTCATCCACAGGTGAAAACCACCTTCAGTGGCACCTTGGATAAGTACCATGACAAAAACCTAGGAAATAGGTGTTATGGTAGAGACACCCTATCTCATAACATTCCCCCCCCCCAACTTCATGTCATTCCATTTCTGATCATTTTCATATCACCTGCCCTGTCATTGTTCTGTTCTGTGTCATTGCATCTCCTCATTTACCATTTCATCCATATGTATATATTTCCATTCATCCATTTTTAATGAATTTACCTAACTTGAGATAGGTAATCTTAGATGATCCTAGTTTCTAAGGGATGTAAACAAATGCAAGTGTTCACACTTGAATCCTCAAATACAGATAGTCACGTTGGCAATTGGTTTTGATTCTTTGATCAGGTAGTTGTGTTTATTTGATCTAGTGTGTGGGAGTACATGGAAATGTAGAAACTTGATTTTTGTTTATCTTTGGAAAATTTAAGAAGCTATTTTAATTGAAACTTATCTTTAATCACACATCAAGAAATGTAGTGTTTTGATCCAATCTATGATTCTTTTCCATTTTGAGTTCGTTGTCTAACTAGTTGATGAGTAGAGGAAGAGTGTCTGAAGTTTTTGAGTCTAGATTGAGTCTTCGTCTTTGAAATGTTCAGGAACATTTATTTGGATTGGCACTAGATGTTGTGACCTAATCACACATCGCCCCATTACAAATGGGGACCCCCCCTTTTTTTGATCTTTGATGCTTTGCTTGAGTCTTGGATGATGTCTTAGGTT
Source organism: Cunninghamia lanceolata (assembly GCA_027924645.1). Taxonomy (NCBI): domain Eukaryota; kingdom Viridiplantae; phylum Streptophyta; class Pinopsida; order Cupressales; family Cupressaceae; genus Cunninghamia; species Cunninghamia lanceolata. The sequence goes on along the minus strand of BSBN01001505.1, from coordinate 475,324 downwards.
GGTTGCATGATGAAGTCAGTGGTGTTTGAGTCTATAGCCTTGTGGTAGAAATCATAATATGCTGATGCATGTTTGAGATCCTGAAAATGACTAAGTCTGATATCCTAAAAATCCTGAAAAATTGACTAAGTCTGAAATCTGGTGGATCCTCCAAATTCTAGATTCTACATGTTAAATCTGGTGTATTCAAGACCTATCTCAAACATCCTAAAAGGTATATTGAAAAATATTTAATATATAAGAAATTCATTTCTTATATTTAAATATATTTTTCAATATACCTTACCTTGAGAAAGTTGAAAAAATGGCTAAGTACTGAAGGGAGATCAAAATTCCCATACACTATGCCAAGACATGAGGGGAGCGCAAAATCTTGATCCAGTGCGCCACTCTCAACTAGAGATCAAAATGTGGATCCAATGCGACCCATCCATTGCACCAAGGTTGGAGTGAAGTTTTGAGTGTAATTTGAACAAGATATTAAAATCATGATCCAATGCCACCAAGGTGAGGAAGATTATTTTGATGATGGAGTTGCAACTTTCAAAATGAATGAAAATCCTCATCTCATGCACTTGAACTAATGTGCCCTTATGAAAGATGATAAAATCAAGGTTTTCAAAGCATTCAATAGAGGATCTAAAACCTCAATCCAATGCGCCAAGGGATAAGAATGTAGAATTTCAAGAGACTTTTGAGAAGAGATCAAAATACTTTACTAGTGCGCCCAATCTAATGTGCCACAATTAATGAGGATGGAGTCAAGTGTTATGAACATTCCATCAAGAGGATTCAACATGTGGATCTAGTGCAACACCTTGGTACAAATCAAAGGGAGATCAAAGTTGATGTCCAATGCGCCAGTGTTTAGAGGATTTAAAACCTCCATCTAATGCGCCACTCATAAGTGAGGTTGAACAGAAGATTTATGAAGGTTTTAAGTGGAAGATAAAAACCTCATCCCTTGCGCCATCTTTGAAAGGGGGTTTAAGTTCAAATTTTGATACATTTCAAGAAGATTTAGAATGCTGATCTGGTGCGCTTGATCTGGTGGGACACATTTGAAGAAAGATGACTTCAAGTTTTATAAGAGACTCTCAAATGAAGGATCAAAATCAGCATCTAATGCGACAAAGGAGGTGGCAATCTTGTTGAGAATTCAGAGGCTTTCAAAAGAGGATCCAAAATCATGATCTGCTATGACAGAACCGGTGCACCTTCATCTAGGAATCAGCGATAAGTTTTAAGATTAAAATTTAAGAGAAGTCCAAGATCCTTATCCAATGTCCTTGAAGGAAGTGGTATAGATTGTAAATTTTAGACAAGTTTCAAGAAGATTCAAAATGCTTCTCTGTTGCACCTAGATCAAGAAGGCTGATGTGGTTTACATAAGATGAAACTTCAAGGGAAGATCAAAGTTGTCATCTAATGCGCCTTGGGTGGAAGGTTTATCAATTGCATCCTTCAAGTGAAAGACAAAGTGGTAATCCTAGGCATCATTTCAATATGATATGAGTTCCAAGTTTCAAGTGATTAATCAACCAGAAATTAAAATCATCAACCAGTGCGCCACAATTAGATGAGGATGATTGCAAGAGCATCCAAGCAAAGATCAAGTTCCTCATTCATTGCACCACATGTGACGCGCTATCATTAAGGGAGGGGTAATTATATTTTGGAGTGAAGTTTCAGTGGAGATCCAAAATCATCATCTAATGTGCCCATATAGTGCACCAAAACTAACAAGAAACCAAAAACCTCATCCAATGCGCCTAGAACAAGGAGTAAAAAATAGAGATGTAAAAGTGAAATTTTAACCAGAGCATGAAATTGTCAACCAGTGACCTGTTGTGACCAAATCACACATCGCCCCATTGCAAATGGGGACCCCCCCTTTTTTATTTGAATTCTAGTGCTTTGCTAAGTCTGGGATGATGTCCTTTGCATGATGAAGTCAGTGGTGTTTGAGTCTTAGAGCCCCTTGATGACCTGATCCTGATGTTTGAGACCCTGAAAATGACTAAGTCTGGTATCCTGATCCTGAAGATCCTGAAAATTGGCTAAGTCTGAAATCTAGTGGATCCTCAAAAATCTAGAATCTGCATGTGAAATCTGGTGGATCTGAGACCTATCTCTAAACTTATACTTAAATATATTTTTCAATATACCTTACCTCGGGCACTGTCAATTCTGGGCACGAAATTGCTCCAGGTTCACTTCAAAACTCCGCCTAGAAATTAAGGCACCTTTCATCATCTAGACAACCTCAAGATTGCACCTAGAGTTGAAGCAGAAGACTTAGGCGCCATTCCTTGTTGCTCCTGCTAGAGATGAGCGCCTTGTTGTGAGGAGAGGTTTGAAATCTTAAGTTTAAGCGCCTATGATGAGGAGTTTGGAACTTTAGCGCCCTAAGTCAGGAGGATCACATTGAGCGCCTAGAGCTACATTCTTTGGCGGGGTGAATTTGGCACCCTAGATCAAAGAGCGCCCACATATAGAAACCATGTAAGTTAATGTTGCTGGAGTCTATAATGATCAAGGTGCTTTGAAGAGAAGTGAGCGCCTTATAGTGAATTGAGTGCCTTGAACTTAATTGGTGCCTTGATGAGGTCTATAGCGCCTTAGGAGAGGTTTTAGCATTGGTCAAATATAAAAAGATCTTCTAGGCGCCAATTCCGTCCTGAATGACTTCACATTGGCACCTAGGTTGAAGAGAATTTTTATCCATGTCTAAGCGCTAGTAAAGGCTTGTATAACCTCCAGTCTGTGCTTATCAATCATAAATTGCTAATGACTCCTCAATGAGTGCCTTAGGAAGAAAGAGTATGAAATCCTTGATGTATGTTTGAGAAGATCCTAAAAATGACTAAGTCTGGTAGCCTAAAATCTTGAAACACTGAAAATTTGACTAAGTCTGAAATCTGGTGGATCCTCCAAATTCTATAATCTACATGTTAAATCCAGTGGATCTGAGACCTATCTCAAACATCCTGAAAGGTATATTGAAAAATATTTAAAGTATAAGAAATTCAAGTATACCTTATGCCCTGAGACTGCCAAATCTAGGCGTGAATTTGTTCAGTGAGGTTAGGCGCATTCTCTCACTTGCAGACACCCACATGAGCGCCTTAGGTTGAGCTTCAAAGTGCGCCTAGAGGAAGATCAACTTCCAAACGCTCCAAGATAGGGCGCCTTGATTGAAATTGGCATAAGAGACCTTAAACATCCAAATTTGGGACAAAGGAATGATTGAAGAGTTTAGGCGCCCATTGCATGTTCAGAAGATCATAACAATTGTGCCTTAGGTTGAAGGACATGAGTTTAGGCACCTAGATTTAGGAGAAGGAAAGCACCATTCAATGAGCACCTAGTGTTAGAAGTTTTCTAAATAACTAAAATATTGTATGAAGAGTTTAGGCGCCCTATCTTACCTTCCCAAATCACTTTAGCGCCTTAAGATCAAAATGTTGGTGTATCTTTAAATCAGTGCCTAGCCTTGTAGAGGTGAAAATCAAGTTTAAATTGGCGCCTTGAGGGGAGTCTCTCAGTTCACACCTAGAAGTAGGCGCCTTGATAAGGGAGATCATTTTTAAACATTACAATTCTTAGAAATCATTTGAAATAATGAATGTGGGTCTAAATGATGTTAGGCGCACTTTGTTCCTATTTTTGCCTATATTTGCGCCTAAGTTTGAAGTGGCATTATTACATGTTTAAAGTTGTTTTTTCTTAAGAAGTTATTGATATATCATTTACCTTGTCTTGTAGCAGCATTAACAAGGCTAAGGAGTTATCCAAGGAATCACCTTCAAGCGAGGAGTAAGGAGCATCATGCTAGCCGCCTTTGAAGATTATCAAGTTGCATCATTGAAGGAAGGGGTGTTGGTGAAGCTAAGGAGTTATCAAGGACAAGTACCTGAGAAGCCTTCAAGTTGCAGGGGGATCACACCTCAAGTCTCCTACATCAATGACATCATGTTGGATCACATTAAGTTCAAGTGTATTACTTCAAGGCATCTATCCATTCAAGCTCTCCGAGGAATATCTTGCAAGTGTACTTCATCAAGGATAATCATGTTCGAAACATTCATCCATTCAAGCTTTAAGTCAAGGTTCGTCAAGCTTCAAAGTTTCTTCTAGAGGTTATCAACATCTACTTCACATCCAAGGAAGGTGTTATCATCTACACTCAAAGAAGGTCACTTCAAAGGCCATCAATGAAGGATCACTTCATCAAGTCTTCTACATCAAGCAAAGATATTCATCCATCATACTTCAAGCTCCATTCAACCTTCAAGTCCAAGAGATTCTCCTACTCTTCATGAATGAAGATTATCATACATTCTACTTCAAGTCATCATATCTCTACTACTCCACTCTTTAAGAAGAAACATCAAAGAAGATCATCATATCAACCTACCTGCAAGAAGAAAAAACATTACAAAGTCAATCAAATGAGCTGCAAGTATCATACATCTAGTTGCAAGGAGATGTACAAGGCAAAGATCAACAAGATGTATTCCTAAACATACAAGTTCTAGCAATCACATTGAATACATCACATAAAGGTGATACAATTTTCAAAGTATGCTGAGTTAGCATCTATGTGGCAAGAACACATCATTCAATTCTGATTAGCCACATTATTTAATGCATTAAATGTATCATTTAATAAAAGAAGTCAAAGGGATTCCTATGTGGAGGAATATTTTAAATGCTTTCGCCTTACCTTATCACATTAGAAAACGTGCCTTCATTGCCTCCCTCTTTTATGCTAAAAATAGCAATTTGTTGTAACTATCTGTGAGGTGGCATGACCTAGACCCTTGGCTATTGAATTAATCTCAGCCATTCATTTTATTCTGGGCACTCTATAAAGGCCTTGTTGCCTCATTTGTAAGATATAGAAATTAGATTGTAGGCAAGTAGGAGTAGAATAGGAGACTCTCAAAATTCTCTGAGAGGACTTGAAATTGTTGTAAATATTTCTCAAGGTTAATGCAAAAGACATTGGAAGTTTATTTGGTGTTCAAGTGTTATCTTGTGAAATAACTTGGTTTCTTGTACTTCAATGGAATGGAGATGATGTTTCAAGTAGATTAGAAGTTCTTTGTTGTAATGTTTGTTGTATTGGATATTTGATCAACTCCTAGCTCATGCTTTTAACATTCATCACTGATGAAGTGTTGTGTAAAGCTAGTCTGAGCTTATTTGCTTAAGTTCAATTGTGGATGCTTGTTTGAGCTGCGCCATCTTATGGGTGCTCATATGAACCTTCATGATTTGAAAACCATTCGCAAACCTTAGGAGATTGCACCAACTTCATGTAGTTGTAGGCATCCTTGGCAAAGTGAAGTTAGGTTTACTTAGGAGTTTGTCTATTCGTACAACATCATTACTTCATTGACCTTAGATTAACTTTCTGAACCCTTAACCTTTTTCATTTTATTTATCATTGAGACCCTGAATACATCATCCACACTGAAAGGAGGAATAAGCTAAACGTGAATGAAGAGAAGTCTGCATAAGTCCCTTTGTGTTTAACAGCAAAATCATACTTAGTCACTGAGCTATCTCTTACAAACTCATCAGAAAGGAACCTTGGAGTCATCTTGTTTGATCACATAGTTCAGCATTCGAGAGGCTTTGCTCAAGAGGGAGTCAGATACTTAGTATTTCACTCTAATTGTTGACTTGTCCAAAAACAATCATCAACATGACCCACTTTGGATGGAGATTAAATTCATGTTTTATGAAGGTTTCTAGGCAAGGAGTGAAATTAGCATCCAATGCCTCATCCATATATGATGCTTAATTTGAATTTTATGATTGCTTTCTAACAAAGATCAAATTTATCATCTAATGCGCATAAGTTAGAAATGCATGAAATGATTCTTATGTGTTTTGAAATCAAGTGTTTATCAAAAGGATTGATGTTGCTTCTTTGTTTGTGTTACAGGAGCGAGGATTGAGCTAAGGAGTCATCAAAGAGGTAAAAGCTTGAACCACCTTTATGCTAGGAGTGAAGTGAAGATAGAAGATAGCTGCTCCAAGTGATCATTTCAAGTCCAACATACAAACACTCTTCATCATTTGCATCATCAAGCAAAGACATTCATCTAGAAAGATTCAAGTTCCTCCAGTACATTCAAGTCTCTTTGAGAAGTCATCTACTCTACATATCAAGAAGGAAGCATCATCATCATCATCTCCTACTACTCTCTATCAAGATGCACCAAAAGAGGATCAACATATACCCTACAGAAGGAGAATCCCAGTGCTAAGAAAGTGAGCAACATCTTTCATCCACATCCAGTTTATAGGAAGATGACCAATGCAAGATCAACAAAGTATTCCCAAACATTCAAGTTCAAGCAATCACATTGAAGACATCATACAAGATGATACAATTTGGGAATATGACCATAGAGCAAAGTGAATAAACAGTTGAAATCCACATGTTTACTGAGGTGGCACCTATGTGATATGTACCTATTATCAGTCCAATCATAATTTGCCACATCATTCAGTCACATTCAATGTATCTACAACAAGAAAGAAGACAAAGAGGACGCCCATGTGGAAGATACTCTAAAAGATTATATCTTATCCTTATCTTCTTGGAAAATGTGCCTTCATTGCCTCTCTTATGTACTAAAAATAGTAATTTCTTGTAACTACCTACTGAGGTGGCATGATCTAAGCCCTTGGCTATCTAAATTGATCTAAGTCATTCATTGTAATCCTGGACCTCTATATAAAGGCCTTGTTGCCTCATTTATAAATTATTAGATTGTAGGCAGTAGAATAGAAGAGTAGAATAGAAGAGACTCTCGAAATTCTCTAAGAGGACTTGAAGTTGTAAATATTTCTCAAGATTAATGCAAAGACATTGGAATTCATTTGGTGTTAAGAGTTGTCTTGGTGAATAGCATGGTTTCTTGTATCTTGATGGAATGAAGAGATGTTTCAAAGTATATTAGAAGTAGATTAGAAATTCATTGATGTTATGTATGTTGTATTGAATATTTGATTAATTCCTAGCTCATGCTTTTAACATTAATCGCTGGTGAAGTGTTGTGTAAAGCTAGTCTAAGCCTCATCATTTGCTTAAGTTTAGTTATGGATGCTTGTTTGGGTTGCACCATTCGATGAGTGCTTATATGATCCTTCATGATTTGAAAACTATTTGTTTACCTTAGGAGATTGCACCAACTCCATGTAGTTGTAGGCACCCTTGGCGTCCATGTAGTTGTAGGCACCCTTGGCGAAGTGGAGTTAGGTTTATTAAGAAGTTTGTCTATTCATGCATCATCATTGCTTCATTGACCTTAGATTAGCTCCCTAAACCTTATCTTTTACCCTTTTTTTAATCATTGATACATCGTGAATACTTTATCCACATTGTAAGGAGAGTTAAGCTAAAGGAAGTATGAAGAAGTTAGCATAAGTCCCTTTGTGATAATCAGCAAGATCACATGTATTCACTGAGGTCATCCATCACAAATCATAAGAACAGGAACCTTGGAGTTATCTTGATTGATCACTTTGTTTAGAATTCGAGAAGCTTTATTCAAGAGAGTGTTGGATACTCAGTATTTTACTCTATTGTTGACTTGTCTAAAAACAATCATCAACACTATGCATGTATTGTAATTGGAGAATCAGACTTGTGAGCACCAATTTGTAAGCCCGCATGCTACTAGCATGTTTGTATTTTCAATCTATGTAACTAAATGACTAAATCTGCATTTGTATTCTATAATTGAGTTGCTTCTGTTGTGTTTACTCTTGTTGCATAGTCTAGACTATTCACTTTGTGGACCCTCCTAACTGTGACTATACCAAGTGGTATCAAAGAAAAGTTTGAATCTGTTGGGAGTGAAGTGAGCAAAATTTGTGAAGGCATTCTATAAGATCTTGCTATGAATAGATCACCAAATTTGAGATAGACTACTTGTGTTGTCAATCAATCACCGATTGTGAGATAGTTGTCACCTTGTATCCCAATCACCAAATTTGATATAGTTACACTTGATCCAAGGAAGAGATGCCACTAAGGAGAATACTTGCTAGTTGTACTATGGATGGAATAATGGATGAGATGATGGAAATGATGAAGACAATGTTAGTTTGCTTGGATGTTGTTGAAAAAGATCAAAGAAGACGACTTACACCTAGACCTAATATTGAAAGTGCTAATGATGAAGAATTTCAATCCACTGATAAAAATGAAGAAACCCTAGAAGAAGAAGAAGAATCAAATCAAGTGAAGATATTGTGAGCTATTTCAAAGATTAGAAAAAGACCTAGATTGAAGGTACAAAATTATACTAACAATTTGAATCCTGAGGAACTGATTGATTGGATAAATGACCTAGAATAATACTTTGAATATGAAGAAGTTGAAGATCTAGAGAAGGAGAAATTTGCAAAGACTAAGTTGAAAGGACATGCTACTATTTGGTGGAAATAAGTTTAGTTGGATAGAAAGAAAAGAGGGAAAGAGAAGATCATAAAGTGGGATAGAATGGTGATAAAGTTGAAGAATCAGTTTATACCTACTGACTATGAGTTGGAATTGTTGAAGAGATTGCAGAACTAGACACAAAAAGAGAAATTTGTGAAGGAGTATACTGAAGAATTTCATAAGATGATCATAAGGACAGGACATAGTGAAGAAAGAAAGGAGAAAGTTGCTAGATACATCAAAAGACTAAGATTAAACATTCAAGAAGAACTCAGTCTAGTGAGGATGACAACCTTGGAAGAAGCATATCAATTTTCCTTGAAAGTTGAAGAAAAGTTGAACAAGAAACATGAGAAAAGATAAAGAGGTAAAGGAGGTAAATTTTAGAGAGGTGGAACATATTTTGGAGGAGAAAGATCATTTACAAAGTAGAGCAGACATGATGGCACATTCAAGAAGGAGGACAAAGATAGCAATGTATATTGGAGAGATGACAAAATTTTCTATTACAGAGGAAACCCTAATTCACATCAGAGTGAAGGATACAAAAGAGGTGGAAGAGGACTTGATAGGAGAACATTCAAAGGAACCTATTTTAAGTTTGAAGGTGAAAGACACAGAGCATTTGAATGTCATCAAGGAAGTACAAGAAAGAAGATAGAGAACAGTGGAAGAGCAGTATATGTGGAAGAAAAACTTGTCAGATCATCAACCTCAGTTGTAAACCTGAGAAACGAGAATCACTTGTCATGAGAAGAGCACTATTTCAAGCAGAGAAAAATGAGGAACCACCACAAAGGAAACGCTTGTTCCAGACTAGATGTAAATTAAGAGGTAAATGTTGTAAAGTTGTAATTGATAGTGGTGGTTCTAGTAATTTGGTTTCAGAGGAGATGGTGACTAAGTTGAAGTTGGAAAGATTGAACCACCCTAAGCCATATCAGATAGCATGGATTTAGGATGATCATAAGGTACTGGTGAGTGAAGAGTGTCGGTGTGATATTATGCCTATGGATATGTGTCATATTTTGTTGGGTAGACCATGGTAGTATGATAGAAAATCTATACATGATGGGAGAAAGAACACCTACACTATAGCATCAAATAGAAAGAGAAGTACTTTGATTCCTTTGGAAGCTAAACTTAGAGTGAAGTATGTGGGATTGCTAGAATCTATTTGGTTAATGGAAGGAAATTTTTGGCTGGTTTGAGACATGAGAATATGTTTTATGCTTTAATTCCTAAGAAACCTAAAAAACCTGAAGATAGAAACTAAAAAATCATAGATAGAAGAGATAACTAAGTTGCTGATAAAGTATGAAACATCACATCAGATAATATACCTGAATGATTACCACCAATCAAGAGTATCAATCATCACATGGATCTTATTCCTGGAGCTAGTTTGCCTAACAAAGCAATGCACAGAATGACACCAGTAGAGAATGAAGAACTGAATAGACAGATACATGAATTGTTGAGGAAAGGTTTGATCAGAGAAAGATTGAGTCCTTGTGCAGTACCTGCGGTGCTAGCACTGAAGAAAGATGGAGAATGGAGAATGTGTATAGACTCTAGAGCAATCAACAAGATCACAATTAAGTATAGATTTCCATTACCTAGGATGGATGACATTTTAGATTGTTTGAGTGGAGCAAAATATTTTACAAAGATAGACTTGAAGAGTGGATACCATTAGATCAAAATCAAAGAAGGAGATGAATGTATGACTACTTTGAAGACAAATGAAGGATTGTATGAGTGGTTAGTGATGCCTTTTGGATTGACATATGCATCGAGTACTTTCATGAGATTGATGAGTGAAGTTTTAAAGAAATTCTTGGTTAAGTTTGTTATTGTATGTTTGGATGATATTCTAATTTTTAGTAAGACAAAAGAAGAACATTTGTGGCACTTGAGACAAGTATTGAAGACGTTGAGAGAAGAGAAATTGTTGATAAACATAAAGAAATATAGTTTCACGAAGAAAGAATTGGTATATTTGGGATTTACGATTTCTATAAAGGATTAAAGATGGACCCTAGGAAAGTTAGAGCAATTGTTGAGTGGTCTACACCTAAGAGCATTGGATAAGTCAGATCATTTCATGGATTAGCTAGTTTCTACCAGAAGTTGATTAGAAATTTCAATTCAATATGTAACCCTATGACAAGAAACTAAGATGTGATAGAAAAGACTTTAAGTAGACATTAGGAGCAGATAAAAGTTTTGAATTGTTGAAGTAGAAAGTAATAGAGAAACTTGTGTTAGCATTACCAAATTTCAATAAGGTATTTTAAGTAGATTGTGATGCAAGTGGAAATACAATTGGAGTAGTGTGAAGTCAAGAAGGAAGACTTGTAGTATATTTCAGTGAAAAGTTGAATGCTGCAAGAAAAAGATATTTAGTTTATGATTAGTTCTATGTCATAATTCAAGCCTTGAAGAAGTGGAGACATTATTTGTTGCCTAAGAAATTTGTGTTGTATATAGATCATCAAACTTTGCAATATTTGAATAGTCAAAGAAATTTGAATCAAAGACATATGAGATGGATAGAGTTCATACAGAGTTACACTTTTGTACTAAAGCATAGGAGTGGGAAATCAAACAAAGTTGCAGATGCATTGAGTAGAAGAAGGAATTTGCTGACAAAGATGAGAGTTGAAGTGTTAGGATTTGAAGAATTGAAGAACATGTATGAAGAAGACCTTGATTTTGTAGAACCTAGGAAAACATGTAAGGAACCTATTGTGACAAGTAGAAGTGGTTAGAGTCTTTCATTGAGGAGGATATGTTGTTCAAAGGAAATTAGCTCTGTATACCTAGGAGTTCAATTAGAGATAATCTGATAAAAGAGGAGCACAGTGGTGGATTGGCAAGACATTTTGGAATTGATAAGATAGTGGCTTTGGTAAGTAAAAACTACTTTTGGCCTCAGATATATAAGGAAGTAAGGAAGTTTGTGCAAAGCTATAGAGTATGCCAAGTTGCAAAAGGAAGTAGTCAGAATACTAGATTGTACAAATCTTTGACAATACCAGAGAGACCTTGGGAAGACATAAGCATGATTTCATTGTTGAAGACACAAAGGGGACATGCTTCTATATTTGTAGTGGTGGATAGATTTTCAAAGATGACACATTTCATACCTTGTAAGAAGAAAATTGATGAGTTCATGTGGCTGACCTATTTTTCAAAGAGATTGTGAGATTACATGGATTACCTAAGAGTATAATTTCAAATAGAGATACAAGATTTCTTGGATACTTTTGGAGGACACTTTAGAAGAAGATGAAGACAAACTTAAAGTTTAGTTCAACATTTCATCCATAGACTAATGGACACAAAGAGGTAGTGAGTAGGAGTTTGAGAAATTTGCTGAGATGCTTGGTTGGAGATTAGGCAAGAAATTGGGACTTGATTCTATCACAAGCAGAGTTTGCATATAATAATTTAGTGAACATGAGTACAGGAAGAACACCATTTGAGATTGTGATAGGAACTAACCCTAGAGAAGTAACAGAGTTGAGAGATATCAGAATGGAGGATAAGAGGAGTGCAGGAGTAGAAAATTTGTAGGACATATGGAGATAGTATATAATCAAGTTAAGAAACAATTGAGAAGATGAATAGTAAGTATAAGGAACAAGCAGATGAGAAGAGAAGACATGAATTTTTAGTTGGAGATGAAGTTATGGTATATCTAAGAAAAGAAAGATTTCCAGTTGGGACATACAACAAGTTGAAGATGAAGAAGTTTGGACCATGTACGATACTCAGAAAGTTTGATTCAAGAAATGCATACAAACTGGAGCTACTGGAGACATTAGTATATCACCTATTTTCAACATTGCAGACCTATATCAGTATCCTGAAGTAGAGTTCAGTGATAGCATTGAAGAGGACTTGAAGAAGAAGTTACCATTATGAGCACTAGAGAAGATTGAAGACATCTTGGATAGTAGAATTGGACATAGTATCAGAGGAAAGCAATATATGGAAAATTTGGTAAAGTGGAAAGGTAGACCAGAAGAAGATTCATCTTGGATTTCTTAGGCTAAGGTGGACCGTCTTGGTTTTCCTCTAGCCCCAACAAAGTGAGGGACTCACTTTTTCAACAACCCTGGGTGTATGCTACAGGAGCATCCTTAGTTCAAGAGCAATCTTGCATCAACCAAAAATATTTGCATTTTATTTTGCTTCTTTCATTTTCCCAATTTAGTATAGTCAGTTCAGTCAGTAGTAGTTTATGTATTTTGGTCCACATTTTACCATGGTTTCATTTCAAACCTTGCAGAGATGGACTTAATCTAGACATCTTCATGCACATCATATCCAAATTTCAAATCATTTGGATCAATTTTCAGAAAGATATCGCTATCAAAAGATTGACTATTTTTCTCAGAGCAAAGCATTCAGAGAATCTTAGACGGACAACTAAAGGAGAAGACTTGGGGAGCATGTTCACGACTTGTGGAGCTAAATTACACATCATTCAAGATACTTTTGGATGTGCCCAACCTTCCCTGAGAACCACACATGGATTCATTCACTCATGGAGGATTCCCATAAGTTTAGGTTCGACCTATCTGTGTACACATGTTACATCTCTTTCATTGGAGTTTGTAATCTGTTTGGCCAATGTTGAGGAATCTTATGATCTAAAGATGATATATAATCATGTAATAGATTCCTAGGAAAGTAGTGAATCATAATATGAATTTTTAGTCTTAGGATTTTGGTCTATAAGGTGCTTCAAAGCTATATCTTGCGCATGTATTTTAACTAGATAATTAGGCCTTTGAGCCCTGATCTGTAAGCCTGTATGTTATCGGCATGTTTGTATTTTGAATCTATGATATATTAAATGACTAGGTATGCATTTGCATTCTATAATTGAGTTGCTTCCGTTATGTTTACTCTTGCTGTACAGTCTGGACTGTTCACTTTATGGACCCTCCTAACTGTGACTACACTATATATCCACTATGAGATCTTCTCCCCTATTCATATACCTATTCATTGATCCTAAGTGTAATTCATATTCTTGTAAGTGCAATGTTTCTTTATAATTGTGTGCTGATCAAGATATGTGTTTAATACTAATCTATTGTGTTTGGTCAAGATGTATGTGGCATGATTTGATTGAAGATCTATGCCCTTAATACTATATGAAGAGAGAGAGAGAGAGAGAGAGATGAAAATAGATAGCTAGATAGAGGAAGGATAGAGAGACAAAGGGAGACAAAGAGATATATATGGAGGATAAAAATAGAGTGATAAATGATAGGTAGAAAGAGACTCTCCCTATATCTCTCTATCCTCTCTTTCTCTATCTCTCCATATCTCTCTTTCTCTCTTCCTCCTCCTCTACCTCTATCTCTATCTCTCCTTATCCATGTCTCTCTATCTCTCCCTCTCTATCTCCCCACCTCTCTCTCTATCTCTCCCTCTCTCTACCTATCTCTCTCAATATCCCTTCCCCCTTTCTCTTTCCTATCCTCTCTATCTCTCTCTATATGTCCCTCTATATATTTCTATCTCTATCTCTCCCTCTCTATCTCCATCTCCTTCTCTATGTCTCCCTCTATCTTTATCCCTTCCTCCCTCTATCTCTCCCTCTCTCCATCCCTCTATCTCTCTTCTTTCTCTCTCTCCCCCTCACTCTCCCCCCTTTATCTCTTTCTATTTGTCCCTCTATCTCTATCTTTCCTTGTCCCTCTCCCCTTGTCTATCTCTCTATCTCTCTATTTGTTGTTTTTTCTTCCAGTATTGCCTATAGTACTGGTGTATGTCTAACATGGGCTTAAATTCTGCACTACCTTGTTGCTTGACCATACTAACACCTTAAAACTCTTTCTTATTGGTTGCTCAATTGTCTTTTATTATAAAAAATATATGTAGATTTGAAATAAAAGAGAAAGAGAATTTAACTTTAAGTTTTTATTTCTATAAAGCCATAACGTGAGCGCATTATGGATCAGTAGTGACCAAGCCTAGGTTTGGCAACTACCGAGCCTTAATGCTAACACATTATATCTTGTTGGGACCAAAAGGTAGTTTTGGCTTTGTGCATGCCCTGAAATTGATCCATACTACACAAGATGAGGACACCCCCATGTTTATAGAAGACAAGATTGTTGATTTTGAGAGTCAAGCAAAGGAGCATGCTGCAAAAAGAGGAGACATTGGATTGGATGCAATCATTACAGATGATGTTAAACTTGAGGCAAAAAGAAGTCATTGCCATTCATTTTCAAGGTGGAGCTACAACCTTCCAGTATGAGAGTGGAGTTGTAGCCAACTATAAGGAATAGACCCCAAATTTTCACTAGATCATATATGAGGAAGAGGAAATTGTAAATTGTTGTAACTTGCATGGATAGGCAAATTGTCATATTTATTGGTCGACCTTTGTAGTTGCATGATGATTTGAAATTGCACTCATTTTTTATTCAAATCATATAGAAAAATCTTCTACAACATTTTATAGACTCATTTGATACATTTTGTGACTCTATTTTCCATAAAATTTATGGTTATTTTTAAGGAATTTAAGTACTTTTTAAAGTTAGTTGAGTACTTGTTGCATCTAAAATTTCGAACTATGATTTACATACTAAAATGTTTTACTTCAGTCCATCCAAATGTTAGTCTCCATTTCACTCTTTTCAGGTCTTTTCACCAAACCCTTCGGTATGTCAACAAACGAAAATACTGTCTAATAATTGTCTGATTTCAGATTAGTCAGTGGCTACCAGTTTTAGTAGACATAGGAATGGATCATGTTAGTGCATAGCCAATTCAAATAGCTTCTATCCGAGAATACTTCTTTTTCGTATCTGCACATGTTTAAGACTTATTAATAATTCTTTATTATAGACAAAAGAGAGTTTAGTTCCTTTGTATTTACAGCCCATATGTTCATAATGGAAATTTTTCTTGGAATATGGGGATAAGATAAAATTGAAACTCTTTAAAGCACGGGGAATAGTCTAGAATCCTAGATTCAACGTAGAAATAACACATAGTAAAGTACTAGTTAATTATACTTATGCCAAGACAACAGTAATAACAGATTTCAGCCTTTACCCTGAACACCAACAACAGTGGATAGCAATAATTTGGAATATGCAGTAATCTAGATTGAATAGAGAAACAAAGAACATTCTCAATCTCACTGCAAGACAGAAATTAATAACAGAAATAGAATTGAATGATTCATATATCAGAAAGGCAATGAAAGACACAGTAGTGCATACAAGTTACTTCAGAAGATTATTAGGAAAAAATATACAACAAGTAAGGATAGAAAATTCAATATGGGCAGTTTTCTCTCCAGCGATGTAGCCAATAACATTGTGTACTGACTTAAATGCATAGTATCAAATAGAGATCCACTAGTATAGGGCCATACTTCCTTGTCTGTATCAAAATCAAGCTCCATAAAGCCATCATCATTAAGCCAAAGATTGTAAATGATTACTTTTGTTCCATGAGGTCCAATGTCTTCAAACTGCAAAACATATGAAAGAATCAAAATATAGACATTCATTTTCCATGTTAACAGTCCCTGCACTTATAAAAAGAACAAAAAGACAAAATCAATATGGACTCTAAGATTTCCACACACACATAAAATATTTCAAACCACAACAGACTAGTGACAAAATACTAAGTATTGTTCCTTTGTTGTACATCAATGAAAATTGAACATTGTACATATGACGTAAATAATGGATACTTTGCTGAAGGAAACTTAGGAGTCACTTTTGTTTTATTTAAGCTGTTACTTATAGCTTGCTGCGTACATGCAATGCCTGATGCGTGGAGAAATCTATAATAGGTCCATCTTTTCATTTGCATTTAGGTCAAAGATTGTTTTCTGCAGTGTTCTAAGGGTTTCTATATGGTATCAGACACTTTTATCTTTGTTTTTGTTTAACACAGTGTTCTATGGGTTTCTATATAGCCTGCATGCTATAGCTTTGCTTTATGACCATGTGTCCTTGGCTGGAAACAGTAAACCAACCCTTATTGAGAAGACATGGTGCCCACTACCCAGAGGGTGTATCGTCATGAAGAGGGGTGAACAACTGTCTGAACCTATGATCATGATTCATGACAGTGGCTATGCTGAAAGAGGGAGTTGCATGGATGGTATTTGCAGGATGTTCTTTAGCAATAAGAGGAGGAAGCCTAGTGATTGGGCAAATATTCATGCAAAATGGGCACAGTTGCATATGAGTTTGGTAGAAGGAATTTGCAACCCAAGATTTTACGTAATGGTGGAACAGTTTTGATGTAGGTGATTCGCAAGTGTTATTTGGCTGATACGAATAAAGGAGAGCAATTAATGATTCCAATGTTACATTAAGGAGATCAATTTAATAATTCCAATGTTACATAAAGTCGGGCCTAATATCTGGAGGGATTTATATCATATGTCATTATAATGAAGATAACCCATTCTGAAACTTTGTGTGTTCACGATAATGACGATGCTACAACAAGAATTTGTTCAGTCTGGAATCTATTTTTTTATTGCTCTTGTATACCAATTTCTGTATTGTTGTTGAGTATTTAAATAGTCTGCAATGACAAGAATTGGCCGATTTCTTAAACTCACAACACTTCTATAAGTTTTAATGTAACCGAAGATACTCTAGACTTCACTATTTTTAGATTTCTTATTGCTGCAGGGGACTCGGGAGTGATTCTTTTATATTTTTAGATTTCCCTATTTTTGGTCTGTTTTTCTGTTACCACCTTTTCTGAGGCATCAGTCCTATTTTTTAGTGTGTTAGGTCTTTTTAGGTTGATGGTGGTCTCGTTTCAAAGAGGATTTTTTTTTGGCTTTGGAGGGGAAACTCACGGATGAAACTGCAGATGATTTTGGCACAGTTTTTTCTTCTCTATAATAATTTTGTATTGCTGAATAGATGGACATTATAAGTAAATTTCAGAATTCTGCTGGACCACATGGGCCAAAGAGAAGGAAAGCATTTCTCCAAGTACACTGATTTCCACAAACAATAAACAATGCAGATGGGAAAGTGGGAGAACCTCATAAAGAGGTTATCAAACTGTCAAAAAGAGGTAACAAGCATCATAGAGAGGTTATCAAATTTTCAAAGGATTGTAAAAATACAAGTCTTGATATAATAATAAATTTGGCAAGTAAGTCATTAAGTCATTAAGCTGAGAATAAACTACTGTGCTGTACCTTTAAGTCATTAAGCTGAGAATAAACTACTGTGCTGTACCTTTATGTGACATTGATGGCATTTTTTAATTATCAAAATAACCATTTGAATAAATCATGTACCTGCTTCATTAGTTCAATTTCTGTTGTATAAGGAGACCACTGTAAGATTGTTGCCAAGTTTTTTGTCCAAATATCTGTTGTATAACGAACTAACATTCTTGGTGTTTGGGGACCCATTGGCAGCTCAAAATCAACCTACAAAACATATACAATGCATGAAATCCAATAGTAATTTTCAAACAAAGATATTCTGATTTCACCTTGACATTATATCATACCATAGGAACTATAATGTCATCTTGCTCCGTCTTTCTCAAGAATGTGTAGGAAAGGATCCCAATACTCTGAGTTGAAGAGCTGCCAAATTAAAAATTCAACAACCAAAAGAAATTAATTAAAGACAACTTTGTAGATGCTACCATTACAATCATAAACCCTAAAAAAGTATTTAAAAAAAAAACAAGAATGTGAATGGCATCTGGATGTGTACATATGCTTTCAATTTCTTCAAAGTAAATGTTTAAACTCACACATGATCCTAGGTGCAGGATACGAACCCTTAAAAATAAACTAGAATTGAATGCTCAAAGACTAAACTACACTAAATTAATGTGCAATAGACTACAAAATGAGGGGGATTTTTCTACAATAATTATACTAAGAAAATACATTGAAATGGAACATCATAAGGCAGCTTCAAGTTAGCAAGAATAATCTCAATCATCTTATGGAACATTTTAATAGTCTTGGTAGAGAAAAACATGGAAAGAAACATATCAAGAATAATCTCAATTACAACATTGTCCTTATACTGCTTATGTGATTGAGAGCATTCTTTCTAAAATGATAATATTCAGATTATTATTACACTGACGTGATTGTGATTATTATTGTACTCCTTAGCAAGAATAATATTGTGATGATTTGTGACTAAGAAGAATAATGATGTGAATGGAGAGAAACATATCATAAAGCAGTCTAATATTAGCAAGAATAATCTCAAGAAAAACAATGATGTGATTGAGATTATTCTTGTTTCAATAAAAAACAAACAGCACCTTCCACAAGCTGTCCGAGTAAAAACAATTGCATCTGCTCCCAATCTCATTGTACTTGTTTTGAAGCCATTACCATCTGCATACACAAATGGATAGAAATCAGTTCAACAATGAAAGCAGCCCATGCCTAGTCATGCAATAAACACTTAAATTGTTTTAATAGATATGTGATTATCTTCCAAAAACTACACTCGAGCTTTTTATGCAATGCCGGGTGTGGCTCATCTGCCTTGGAATTACATTGTCCTATGGTAGTGTTTGTGTTCTTCATAGAACATCCCAAGTTCATGCACTGTCGTATACAATCAGGATCCATGCCCCCTCCATCATCTGCAAAAGAAAATACAAGGTGATAATTTCAACTAGTAAGTGCTCATAAAAGTAAATACAATACCAATTTGTACAAATAGTGATAGCAAGCTAAGAATAATTTTCGCACCCTGAAAAAGTAAAGCGTGATTGCAGTCACGAGGGTTATAAATCCGGTCCACTTTGACATAAGTTGCACCATGATGTATCTGAATGTTATTGGACCAAAATAAGAAACACAATAGGGAAATTTCTACCCACGATATAGACAATAATAGAACACTAATCTTCAAATATAAAATATCGTATCATCAAAACATCATATATCAAGTTGATATAGACAATAATAGAACACTAATCTTCAAATATAAAATATCGTATCATCAAAACATCATATATCAAGTTGATATAGACAATAATAGAACACTAATCTTCAAATATAAAATATCGTATCATCAAAACATCATACATCAAGTTGACAAATAGTCATCATCTAGACAATGCTTTAGCAAACAAAACTGACCAAAATATTTAAAAAATAAACATTAGTTATGAATTTCTCTCATCTCTGTGGTAACTATCACAAACGAGTGATTGTAGCTGCCTCAGCAATTCATTTCACCCAAAAAAAAAGTACAAATCTACATTACCTCATCAATTGCATTATCAAGAAGCTCTGCAATAGCTGCAATGATAAACAAAAATTAAAACTCATTAGAATAAAATTTCAACAAAATATATACTAAAGATTAGGTAAATTGAGATACCAACAATTGGCCATAAAGTGGGAAATACGTCACAAGGAAGAACCACCTTTAAACATATTATTTTGATAACATCATTATTTATTCAAAATTTGAATCTAATAAACATGAGTACAAAATGGAGAAAAACAAAGAAAAAGTAGTCACCAAAACAGAAAAAAAGATAATTGTACACCCCATACAATAGAGTAACATTATTTTTTGCAACAGTCAAAGGTTAATTGTATAATCGTAAATTGGTGCATTCATAAAGAGAATGATTCGAGTTCAAATCCCCACAGCACAATAAAGCATGTTATAACACACCCAGACTGGCGCCACTTTATCCCTAGAGCCGGTCTGGGCTTGGTGATATTCCCATTTATCCTTACAAGGAAAGATATCACCTCTAAAATTATAGATATCACACACTTGCCCCTTAATCTGACAGGAGGGAGTCAGAGTTCTGACAAAAGAAGGTACAAAGAAAGAAACATGCATAATTACTAGCTTCAGAAATGAGAAAAGGAAATCATAATGAATACCTCCAGGATAATAGATAAATGTAGTTCTAGAATCATAGCAAATTCAGAATGTAAACAGATCGTATAAAGGTTGAAACACATCGAATTTAACTTTTAATTGTATTCCTGATTTTCTTTGGAAAAAGCTGGGTAAGGTAATATGATGGATCAACTCATTACAATGTGACATACTTCAAAATCAATTTCCAAAAAAAGAAAATGGTACTGCAGAAGCATTATGTAGATTAACTAAAAATGTTCTCAGGGAAGCAATAGAATATCCAGTATAGTATCTAACTGGGGACTGGCCTTTCTATGGATCTTATACAACCACACTGAAATGGCAGACTCTCTGATAATAACAAAGCTTTAGAACAATAAACTTGATCATCAGAACTGTAAACTTAAAGTAAAGTTAATATCAGTCAAAATTAACACATAATAAATATAAAAGATTTAAATCTGAACCAAAGAGTGCTTTCCCATTGTCTTGGATCTGATCTCATAATCAACATCCCCTGCTTTGCACAACATGAAAAAGGCTTGATTTCTTTTCTTCCAAATACAAAATTTCTATTAATGAAACATCAACACAAGTTTCTCTCTAAGAATGTTACAACTAGAATCCATTATCTGATGACCTTGATAGTTGTAAGGAACAATTTTTCTATATCATGTAAGAAGAAAAATATATATCATTTGGAACTCCAAAGAATAAGCTCTTCGCAGGCATTCATATGCCATCTACATAGACCCATACCATAGACCATTCTTCTGAAAGAAGATGTAGAATGGAGTCAATGGAAAACTTAAAAAGATTGCTTGACTACATAAATGTGTATTTACATGGATAGAACTAATAACTAATAATTACACCATTCATAGAACTAATAACTATATTCTGTAGGTATCCTCTCAACTCACAGCTACCATCCACCTGTAGTTTACTTCTATACAACAATTTGACTTTCAAAGAGCCCCAACTTCTATTCGTTCAAATCAATCATTACAACCATCATTAGGTCCTTCTAACAAGCTCAATAGTTCTTTCCATTGCCCTATCTGTGGAAAAAAAAAAAAAAAAAAAAAACTTGCAGTGAAGTAATAAATCATCCCCAAACCAACCTCACAAACATTGATGAAGAAGAATTGTTGGACCAGTCAACCAAGACATTCATTATGTTATGCCACACTCAACGTTTTCTCCATTTTGACCTATGGACTGAAACTTTTGTTGTTCTAAACTTTTATGATTTATTGAACATCTAGACCATCTCTTGTATCTTATATTTATGAAGATGAAATGTGTGTTTTCCAGGAGTATAGGCTATTTTGTGTTTATCTCTGATTGCACTTAGTAATTAAGAAACACAAATGATTTAGTATGCTTTATTGACAATTATCATCATCAATAGAATATAGGATCCTAGTTAACTAATCATATCTGCTGATGCTCCTTTCTCATGATATGATTATTCTATTATCCAATTTTGATGCATTCTACATGTTTGGTGATAACATATGTAGATATATGCACAAACTAAATCACTATTTGAGGATTCTCTATGTATGTTATCTTGATTGGATGTATTGATGGGTGCAATGGGTGCACATATTACAAGTGCAATGAAAGAATGAAGAGGGGATAAGAGGATCCCCTAAACCACATTGCCATGTTAGTCTCACATGTTGTTCCCAAAATCACCTTTATCTTTTTAAATAAGACGCTAGTGATTACTAGTTGGTTAGATGGACTAGTGGTTAGGAACTTAGGGGTCCATTTAGATGCACACTTTATTAATTGTGTCCTAGGCTACCGATGTTGGAGAAAATAAAATAAAAAATAAATAAAAAGTTGAAGTACACTTTATTGTCCCTTTTAAGAAGTGGGTAGGGTTAGAAAGGTGCTTCCTGAGGGGGATAAGTTAGGGGTTATGTCGGTCATTGGTTGGGAGACTTTTCTAGCCATGAGTAAGCTCCTAGGAGCTTAGGAGACTGTATAAAGGGGCTCACGCATGAAAGGGAACGAAAGGGGCACATGTCCCTTTTCCACTTGCAAAGGAGGAGGTTCCTTCTATATAGGCTGAAATTTTTCATTTTTACACACTTATTACAAATTTGGTAAGGAAGAGAGTTGGAGGAGAGAGGAGCTAGAAGAGCAAGTGCAATTTTTTTCAAGTGGTGGATTTAAGTTAGCTCATCTTGGCCATGCAAATTGCATCATTTTTTCTTCTCACTTCATGTGTATCGGTTTTGTTGTGGACTGTTTTCTAAAATTTGTTGTGATTTTCTTCATGGTCTTTCTTGGTGGCTTGTGTCTTTCTTAGTTTGTATCCCATTCAATTTTCATGGATTTTACTGATTTCAGGCTGTTATGCTAGTGCCTTGGAAGAGGATGTGAAGGATTTGGAGCCTATACAAGCTGTTTCTTGATCCCTGGTGCTAATTACCCTGTTGGACTTGGGGTTCTTAGAAGAGTTGCTTGCTGGTCCATAGAAAGATATTGGAGGAATAAGGACTACAAGAGTTGAAGAATATGAGCGGACTTGGAAATTAATTAATTATGCAGCTGAAAACATCCTCCTTCCTTGTTAGCATCCCAGGGGCATGCCTTTGTGTTTCTTTTGGGAAAATTTTCTGTTGTTTGTTATGGCATTTTCTGCTGCAAAAAGAGGGAAAACCCCACATAATTATGAGGTGGCTTCTTGCGTGACTGGGTCTATCCTAAGTGTCATTCTAGTTGGATTATTATTAGACCCTTTTATGTACCCTTGGGAGAGTGAAATGAGAGCATTGTGATTTCTTAGATCCCCTTAGACTTGGTGATGGTAGGGTTGACCACTTTATGATGCCGTATGGCTGTATAGTGAGCCATCCCTCTTCAGATACAAAATTAATCTTTGGATGGCTTATGGAGTGAAGTGTTATGCTATGTCCTATTGTGTACATGTAGCTTGTTCTTCTAAAAGTGTTAAAAAATTATTAGGAATGATTTATTCGGTTGTTACATTTTTTTTTATAATTTTTTGATTTGTAAAAAAACTATGTACAATGCATTTAGAAATAAATTATACATGTACATTATGACTAAGAGAATTTGATTGTTCTGCTGAGATGAATGAATATGTTGAATGATGGGAAGAGCACCTGTTGTGCTTTATGATTACCTTTCTTAAATTTTCAATAATTCATGTTATAATTTAAAAAATCGCATCTCAACAAAACTCAGCATAACCAATTTTTGCTCAAACTCAGAAAAACTCACCAAGACTTGCCTTTATAGGCAGTTTTCTCATTTTCTATTTCAACTCACAAGTAATCCACAAGTTTTTATACTATAATTTTTAATAATGTTGTGTCTAGATAAAAGGTACCCTTGTTGTGTGAATTAACATTAGGGAACCCCATTTTGGGTGGATGCATTACACATTCAATGGTACCATGAAATAGAAATACTAGGCCTTGTGCAAGTGACACATAGATTATATGGTAAAAGTGGCAGCTTGAGATTACAACTTTGCTGATTAGGAGGAATAAATCATTCAACTGTGCATTGACAATCTTCAACATATATTTCATCCTTGAAGATAATGATAAGCATGTAAAATAGCCATAGCATTTTGTTTATTTTTTTTTTCCCATTTTAAATTTTCCTGTTATTCAGTCACTCACTTTGTATAGTTTCTTATACAAAGGAATCTTCTAATATGCCTTGCCTTTTCAGGGCATCATAATTAAGATGAGTCAAAAAGGGTAACTTTGGAATTTTCAATTTCCAAACAGTTCTATATCTTGTATTTATATTTCACTATTTTATTTAGACAACAATATTTTGTTTCAACAACAATAGATTCATCATTTCCTATAACTTCTGACATTAATTGATTTGTCTTCACAGAAAATATTATTTTATAACATATGAACAGAGCTTTGGAGAAAATATCTCACAACATACTATTCAATAAGGCTAAGATAATCTCTTGACTGAAAAATTGAACCTTACAATTCAAGCAGTGGATCCTAATATAAATAAAAAATGATCTACAGATGACCGTAAGGAAAGAGAGTGTCAATAGACATTATTTATCATTCGAAAGAGTGGCATAAGAAGCAAACCTCCAAATGCCCATTTATGGGAGGTCGCATTAGAATGAAGGAACTTCGGATGTACACGAACATGAAACATTCCACCTGCATAAAGAAGAAAATAATTGTCAGTATTATTAAAGTATCTAAAGTTGTCTAACTCCATCACATTAGCAAGAACGTACCAAATCCATGCCATAACTGATTACTGTAGAATCATGTAAATTGCTTCACAGAAACAGTGCTAAAGATGCATGACATTCCTTAGAACCTCAACATTCTTAGTTCGAAGATCACAGAAGATAAGAAAACAGATAACTGTATGATAATTAATATCTAATTTCTAGGACAATATTTTCATAATAAAAAAGATATGCAACATGCAAATTTTCCAAAAGTATAGAAGGACCTGGTATGGATTCTTTTTGTGGATATCGAACATCATAACTTCCTGCTTTCCAAAATTGGTGAAAACTGCTCTTTGAAGAAACATGACGAGATTGATTTGACATGGAAGAACTAACTGCAGGCATACGTCCAACATTTCTTGTGTTTTCATGGTTTACTTGCACACTGTGATTTATTCCAAGTGTATCAGTGCTGTTTTGAATTTCCTGGCCTGGCTGGCCCAGACAATTTGACCTTGATGAAGATGTTGGCAAGGTCTGCCTTCCCTGCTGATTTAATATCTGCTGAATATCTCTTGCACTAAAAGCTTGCTGTGCAGAGCTTTCATGATGAGATGGCGAACCAAGAGCAGAATATGTAATGCCATTAGATTGCCTCGATCCATCCTGCTCCAATCCACTTTCATGTTGTTCATTAGCTAAAGATACAGATGACAGAGTTCTTTGGATCCTATTGTCAAGGTTAGGTTTGGTATCTTTGAAATACCAGTCGAATTCATGACGAGCTGATCTTGAAAATGCAGCATCTTGAACTGTCTGGGTACAAATTGGCTGTTCTAATTGTGTATTACACAAATTTTCAGAGCATTCGTTTTTTAAAATTCCTATAGACGATTGCAATTGTATTTCTGTTGGAGTTTTCTCCTGAAGTGAATCCTCCTCGTCACTACTCAGGTCGATCACACTGGAAGCCACATTACTCACACTTGTGGGCATGTCTTCTATGCCAAATAATCCCTGCATAAGGCAAACAGAGAAAGTTTATTCAACCTTACTACAGTCTGGCATTCAAATTTGTGTGTATTTCTTTCATTGCAAAGAAAGAAAATATAGTCAAACTTCCTTAATCTCATTTCCCTGTAACTGGTTCAGAAACAATGATTTACTAACAGCAAGCAGCAACTATTATGATGTGCTACCACTGTAGGTTTGATCCGAGAAGGTTTTAATTCTTTGATCAACTGCCTTCACTCTCTATTAGATCCATTATTTGGTAAATGGTTTAACAAGATTGGCTTATGTAAGAAAATATATTTGTTTGCCAGATAAAAAGGAGTTATATTGACTTGGCAGCAAAGCCAAGTTGCTATACATATGGTACAAATACAGTAATTGCCTTCGAAAAGGATAACAATAGGGCAACACTAATTATTATTTATTATATTATATCACAATTAACATTCTAAACAAAAGTCTGTAGGTTTAATATTTTATTAGTTGTTTGTCCACAAAGTTCTAGCAGGTTTAACAATTTTGATTGTAAAAAAATTTATATGTGAGAAAATTCATGTTTCATGAAAAAAGCCAAGGGATCAAAAAAGGAAAAGATAGGCATATAGTTCTAATTGATGATTCTAATTCTATAATGTGAAGCCAAAATGAAAATCATTAAATGATTATGGTGGCAAAAGGTGAACTGTAGAAAGGTAAGATTACATTTCATTTACTGAGATAAAGCCAATGTTAAACAAACTCAACTACAGAGAGTAAGCCATAACTCATAGAAAGGAGATGCAATCACAAAGCATGGATGTTGTCAACATTATTTTCTATTCAAGAAGCAGAGAATTCGATGCAAAATCTCTGCAAAAAGGATACAATAGTGTGGTATAGGACATACCTAAGGAAAGAGAAAATCTAGAGCAGAAAAGAAAATCCCTCTATTCTAGATGATAATATTTATAGTTTTGTTTTCATTAAAGTAGAGGGGAACATAGCTTACAACCAGAATTAGAATTTCTGATAACAGCCTTCACAAATATGTCTTTAAAGAAAAGTTCACAGAACACAGATACAAAATAGAAAAACTCAGCACTTGAAAAATTCACAGCTCTACTATGAAACTCTCAAACTCAACAAAATTGTTGATACTCAGACTGAATTTCTGAAACTCCATAGAACCCAGTGAGATATGTAAACAGTCAACCTTTTAATTGTCAGAACTTAGCCTACTTATGTGAAGAATTAAGTTATAATTGCCCCAGCAGTGTTTTTTAAACATTATATGTAAAAAAATTATACTGGACCTTGTTACATTGTTGCATTGAACTTATTGAATACATGGATACTTGTTTATTTAGGTGCGTAGTTATGTGGTGTTGGGTGAAGAAAGTAAATATATGATGGACCTTATTACATTGTTGGATTGAACTTATTGAATACATGGATACTTGTTTATTTAGGTGCGTAGTTATGTGGTGTTGGGTGAAGAAAGTAAATATATGATGGACCTTATTACATTGTTGGATTGAACTTATTGAATACATGGATACTTGTTTATTTAGGTGCGTAGTTATGTTGTGTTGGGTGAAGAAAGTAAATATATGATGTGTATATATAAAAGGGTTGTAATAATGTTCATCCTAGTACTAAATTAGCTAGTACACCTTATGACTACTCTAGTTAGGTTAGTCATGTGTGCCATCATAGGGGAAGAGCAGTGTTTGAAAGAAGAGCCCAAGATCTTTGCATATGATGCCGTAGTAGAGAACTCACATGTAGGAGAACTAGATGAGTTACAAATGGCCAACATAGAAACTGTAAATCTAGAAAGAGAAATGCTGCCATCGTAAAGCCCCAATCTGAATGAAAAGAAACACAATTTGTAAGGTTTGGAGGTTTCCTACATGCATCAAGCTAGTGCACATCAAGGAGATGAGGGGATGAACCCTTTGATAGATCTATGAAGCTGCCTTTAGAAGAATAAACATAAGTAGAAGGATAATTCGAGGAGGACATTATTTATCTTGTAACCAATCTTGAACACAAAATGTAATCATACACATGCACCTATTTTAGGCTTATTGTAATGGAAAAATTATCTTACCCAGGCCAATTTCTATTTAGTTTTGGGCCCATTTTGATAGAATACTTTAATATCATTACATGTTAATAAATGATGCACTCTTGTGTAGGATTATATGACTTTATAATTTTAATAATACATCATGGTTTGTCTAGATATTAAATTTATTATTATGAAATCTAAGGACAAATATGATTATAGTTTGTCCATGGAAATAACTTTGTTAATAATTTATCCTCGTATAGGAAGTCTACACATGCAACTATAAAAATGTCAAATGTGTGTTTGTGTCATCTTTGCCATCATATATTAAAAATTGTGGTGATGCAAAGCCCATAGGGAGGGGTTCATGTATAACAATCTCATGTGATAGGGGTGTGTGTGTGTCATCCTTGAAGTCCAAACTATCTTGTCCATTTGGTTTAACATCCACTCTTTTTCTACTTGATCTATCTTGTGAATTAGTACATCTAGGATGGAAAATGGGAGATAACTAATGAAGGTTGGGGGCCACTATGGTGTATATAAGAATAAGTATGATAGCTAAGAAAGATAAATTATACCATAGGTTGGGAAATATGCATAGAAGAGGAAAGATAAGTATTTAAATGTGTCATGCCCACCCGTACACACAAGTATGAATAGGTACAAACACAATGCAATTTTTTTTTTTAAAATAACACAATAATAGAAAACCATTTCTATTCTTAGAAGCACATGAAATGCATATGACACAGTTGTACTGAATCGAGTGCATGTAAGCCGTACAAAGAGAAGGTCAAAGGAAACAAAAGCGAGTGGTAGAGAGGGAACAACTCATAGAATGAATTTTCAGTAGGTATTCAAAGTAGAGGGTTGAGGTATCATTAACTTAACATGGCTAGTCTAATATGTTCTAGGGTCAGTTTAAATGTCTAAATTTTCCACTAGGTTCCATCTTACATCTAAAGTCATTTTTAATTGCAACCTAATTGCAATTTATGAACAGAATAATTTAAGTGTAGTCATGGACCAAATAAAAGAATCCATAATTACAATTATGAAAAGGAGATGACTATTTTCCTAAATATCTTATATTTAAGCAATTAAATAATAAAAGGCCTAGCTTAATTAAATTGTATAAAATAAGTAAATAATCATAACATTTCTATATTTTTAATAAAATTAGAGTCTAAAGCTTTTAATTTCTAAATTGAAATAAAACTTCATTTCATAGAGACAAGAAAAAAATTAACATTTAAATAAAATCATATGATTTAATAATTATACAATAACTTTCTGATTTTAAATATCATAAAAGATTCTCCACATAAAACAAAATCTGAAATTCTAATTAAACTACTACACATTAATTTCATTTTAAATCAGGTTAGTTAGAAAATAGGGAGTTGTGGAGGTGTAATTTTAGTAACTATTAAAACTTGCTAAAATGATATCAAAAGTGTATAAAAATTCAAGTTTTACACTACCTTGTTTTAATTTTCTCCCTAATCTACATCTCTCATTTTTATTGCAGCTGCAGGATTCACCAGGAAGATATTATGCATGTAGGTGCTAAGAGGAAGGAAGAGATATTTAGCTGGAGTTTGATTGCAGGGTACAAAAGGTTGCAAAAAATCTGAGATCCAAAAACCCCAAGTTTTCTTAGTGGGGTTTACACATATAATCTATATATGACTAGTTTCTGAGGGTTTTAATTATTTTAGTTATATCATTTTTTTTTGTTATGGTTGTTTTTTTTATTTTCTGAAAGCAATATTTATTTAATTAATTATATATCTGCACAGTATACCAAATATACCCTGTATATTGTTGATGTTTCAGGATCTATGGATTGAAATTGAACAGAATATATTAATTCTATATGTTGATAGAGTCTAAGGAAATACAGGATTAAATCTGTATAAAAACAGATTTAATAAATTGTAGGGGAGGGGGAGGGGAAAAAAATTAAAATAGATAAGTTTTATATAAAACAAAAAAACAATAAGATGTAAAAGCGGAGGCGGCTGCCACAAGAGGGGCATAGCGGTGGGGCTTTCCCACGGCCTCCTTGGCCGCTTCCCACAGCTGTACAGTCAATATATTTATATATCTGTACAGAAAATATACAAGCATCAAGAATATAAATAAACATATATATAGGAATATATGCATGTGCATATGAATCTGTATACAGTTCAAATAAATAACAAATGAACATAGTAATGAGCAAGAGTTTTAATCTATAAAACAATGGTAAAATAAACAGGGATGAAAAAATATAGGTTATATATCAATTGGATTTCTGAGTTCTTCTGTATAAAAATCTACAAATTCAATTGATAATATAAAGAATATATGAACACAGTAATGAGCAAGAGTTTTAATCTATAAATTATTTCTAGCTGAACAAACAGGGTACATAACACAGTAATTCCATAGATGTACAAATTTGCTTGTAGTTTTCAGTGGTGATCAATGTGCAATAATGAAGAAAACAGACCAATTCAATTCCATTATACTCCTACAAACATAAATTTTAGATGCTTATTAAATTGGTTTACATTCACAAATTGAGAAGATACACAGAACTACAATGCATACACACAAATTTCTTATATTTCCTGTATATGCCTACATTAAAAAAATGACATGACAAGTAATAGAAACTAATGAAAGAAATCTAATTTTCTGTCATTAACTATTATTTATTTCCATTTAGTACTTCTACTCACTTTTTTTTTAAAAGGTTTTGTTAGTTACAACCATACTCACAATCACAAGAATAGAAGGTTCTCTTCAAATACACAGTTTATATAGGATTGACAAAGAGGTCTTTACAATAAGCCATGGGAATTAATTTCCATCAATTTTTTTTTTTTTTTTTACTAACAGCAAACATTTTCATAGAATGTATCTTCCCTATTAAGTGTAAATTTGCAACATCACATATTCACAAGTTCACATGACCAAGGTACCTCACCTCACCTCCCAACACCTCCCAACAGAGATAGGAAAACTACCCGCATAACACACACACAACAAAACACAACAGCAAGCTACCCCATATACCAACTCACAAACAAATTAATTTTCACAAAATCCATATTAGAGGGAGAGTCAATGGGACTCACTATACCCAAATCAGGGCATAACACATACATACCAAAACACAACAGCAAGCTACCCCATATACCAACTCACAAACAAATTAATTTTCACAAAATCCATATTAGAGGGAGCGTCAATGGGACTCACTATACCCATATTTTTCCGGCAGATCTTAAGCCAATAAGAAAAGATCAACTCCCCAAATAACCCAAATATTTTTAATCACATTTACACAAATACTTCAGAAAAACAGACAACCAATCTATTTATTTTTTGATCTAAAATGATTCATTTACTTACTTTTCAGAATGGTATGAAAACTTACCTCTTGCTTCCACAAAGTTAGGGGAAACCTTGTTATCCAAATGTTTTTTTGCTAGCTCTGTCCTTTTTCTGTTTTTCAAAACTTTTCCTGCAAAAATAAAAAATTTCTATGATGATAATGAAAGACGAACCTCCACAAAGTTAGGGAAACCTTGCTATCCAAATGTTTTTTGCTAGCTCTGTCCTTTTTCTCTTCTTCAAAACTTTTCCTGAAAAAATAAAGACGAACCCCCAAACTAGATTCAGAATATAAATAAATAGAGAGAAATAAAACTAGGGTTAGGTTTCCCTTCTCGTCACTTATTTTTCTCCACCTTTAAAAATTTATAAAATATATTTAAAAAATCCGCTCGTACGAGTTTTATTTTATATAAAATTATCACTTAAGGGCAAATAATCACACGGCACAAGATAAAACACAATAGTGAATTTCTTAGGAGCCTTCCAAATGTAATCATCCAAAAAATGTATTAACATATACAATTATCTTTGTTAAGAACCTATCATAAACATGTAACAAAAAATTATAAACTTCTAATTCTATATAACACAATTAAAACCATAATTAATAATTAAATACAAGATCATCAATAATCAATAAAATACAAATGTAACATAATATTAATAACAACATTGTGTGTAATGGTAATAATATAAAATGTCATATCCAAAAGGATCGTAAGTAAATAAATCCATGCAAAATCTGGGCCTCACAAAAGGCATGTATAGGGGATAAACATAGCATGGGATAGAATGCTAGAAATTGGAGTGGGTGGACTAAGAGGATTGGCTGTAGGTTGGCTAGTGTTAGATGAAGTAGGCATAGAGGTGTAATACATCATATGAATTGTGAGTATCTTAAGGGGAGTGTAGTTAGGATGAGAGAAATATAGAGGTTGGAAGGTGGAAAAATGGAAGATGCTATGTGGTGGGACACTAGTAGATGTAAGGATAACACCATGATGATGAGTGGTGGTGGTGGAAGGAGTAATGATAGAAGATGGATTAATGGTGGAAGAGAGGGAGGAGGTAGATACACTAACCACAATAGATGAAGTAAATTTAGCACTAACTTGTAAGATCTCTCTTCCAAATGACTTATTGGTAAACTTGACGTGAGCCATATCAGTTAGGTATGTTGGATTTTCAAAATTGGCCAAACTAGCAAAGATCATTTGCAAAATATTGGTTTGCCACATGAGCATCATGATCATAGTCTTGATTATCCTCTTGGTTGTTCACAACATGAGCATCAAAATAGATCTCAATCTCATTGGATTGGGTGGCCATGTTAGGGATTAAACAAGTACTCCTCAAAGCAAGTTTAGGATTGCAAGTAGCTAATGGCATAAAAAAAATAGGAAAGTACAATTCAAAATGTACTTTCAAATTGAAATTTAGAAATATAAAATGTAATGGTGATTTTTACATAAACATATGGGGAATTTATTGAATTGTTCAATGATTGAAGACAAAAAGAAAGTGTGCAATTGACCTAGAATTATGATTCAAGTTGGAGATGTAATTAGGATACTCTATTATGCTCTCATGTGAATTATCTTTTAAAGATTCCTAGTTTCTAGCATATTTCAAATGAATGAATTAATACCTTTAAATACAACAAGATAACACATAAATCCACACAAAATACTGTCTAGGCTAGCCCACAATAGCTAGTAGGAAGGAGTTGGTAAGGTGTGACTTTAAAATTTGAATTTAAAAGTTTGAGGTTTAAATCTATGACTATAAAAACAACCTAAGTCAATTTTGTACCCATGGATCTAATCTATGGTAATGAGTGATAGATTTAGATATTAGGATAAACTTTTGGGAATGTGCAAGGACCAACCATTCTCCAACTCTCATCATGCTCTTCTTGAATATGATTCTTATGCCTTATAGTGCTTTGAGATAGATGCTTGTTAAATAGTTGGTTTGTATGTGTGTATGCAATGGGTTGATGAAGTGGAATGAGTTTGATCATGTATTGATGCTAATCATAAGTTATATCATTGATTGTATATTCATGAATTATATCCATGCTTTGATAATTATAGTTGAGGGTTATGCTAGGCTATTATAATATCATTTTGAATACTCAAATGAGCATGAATTTGAGAATTATCCATATATTATTTTGAGACTAGTTATATTAGTTTAGGTGGAAACTAATGTAGAACATGATTCAAAGACAAAGAAGAGTCATTCAAATGTTGGTCAAGACACTCTAGGTTAATGATAAACTATGATAAGTGAAGAGCAGAATAAAGAACAAGAGGATATGAAGGTTTCCTCATCACATCTAAAGAAGATGATGCAACTCCATAAGAGATAACATCAAAGAGGAGATGAATGTGCTTGATATTGTCCTCCAAGTCTACAAGATGGGACTCACAAAACAAATTTAAAATACATATCAAATACTCATCCCACAAAGCTGTATTTGAAAGACAATAAATATCTTGTTGAACTAAATCATGGAACTCTGAAGAAGTAGGAGGTGGAGGAGATAGAAGTGAAGCACAAATCTCAAGAACCAAAGAGGATGAAAGAATACCAAGGTTCAAGTGACCAAACTTCTCCTCAGAAATATGATTCACATAAGGAGTGTGAATATCAACCAAAGTATCTAAACTATCATCAGAAGAGAAACAAAAAAGATATATAACCAAGATGCATGATCAACCACCCCTGTAGCAATAATCTTTGTCCTCTCCAAGCCTGTAATAACAACTAAATCAAGTGTGAACTGCACAACCTTTCCTGCACCACTATGAGTAATATGATATATGGAAAGATTATTGGTCAAAGAAGGCACACAAAGTACATCATTGAAAGTACCTTCACCAATATTAATAGTTCCTTTCCCAATTACATTCATATATGTGTTATTACCCATCAATATAGGTGTCATATTACAAGGCTCAAAAGTAGAGAACATAGACTAAGATGAAGCCATATGATGAGAGGCTAAAGAATCAAGAAGCAATTTACTTGATCCAGAACTTGTACTTACACAAAGTGCTTCGCCTTTTTGTTTGTGTTCCTTATTATCTTTTATTGCATGACCTATTTTAGAAGATCTTGATTGTTTATATGTAGAAGAAGAAGAAGAAGATGCAAGCAATTGAATGCTATTCTTTGTAAAAAGATGCTTCAATTCATCAATCTGTTTCTTATAACAATTATGTTCATCATGCCTTTGTTGCAAGTATGTGCCTAATCGGTGTTTTCATTGATGTAAACATATCATTGTTGTCAACTATATCTTATTCTATTACTTGTTTAGAAGACTTGTATGTTGCCGATATTGAGAAAATTAGCCTCTCTAGAAGAAACAAGTGAGTTACAAAGAAGTGCAGTATAGATAGTGAGTTGTATGTTGAAGAATAGTTCATGCTAAAGAACAGTCCGGTAAACTGATCTACATTTATTTCTGCTTGAAAATTGTGGTTTATAGATTAGAAGTAAGTTAGAGGTATGATTAAGGATGCTACACTAGATATGAGCCCTCCGCATGAAGATCTGAGTGAATTGTGTTCACTAGAGAGAAACCTACTTTTTTAGTGAGTTCAATTGCGACAATGAGAAAGTATTCTACTCTGCATTCCTCCACAATAAAGTATTTTTCTCTGTGGTTCTAGAAGGAAGTCTGGGATGATGATAAGTTCCTACAGTTGCAATGGTTCATGGTTTGGTGGTCCATAAGCTATCTTTCTTTTATAACAATCAAAGATAGTAAAGTTCATGTGTTTTGGTGGGAAGATTCTTATGGATAAAGTGGTTAAAGGTTGTGTGGTTGCTCTTGATGATTATAACATGCTTGTGGATACCTCTTGATCATGTTCCCATCATTACATTGGTCCACATGAAAGAATTATGAAGGCGTTTGAAGATTACTTCTGGATAGTGTGTTGTGTAACTAGTTTGGCCAACCTAGTCGATCCCAATGATTACAAAGATCTCTTGAAGATTGTGAAAGCATGTTGAAGTGTGGAAGATCGTGTTTGAGTCCCAGCTAAGGTGAAGTGTGATCCACGTGCACTTTTACTTCATCTCCCTTGCATAATGTTGTAATAGGTCAAGACATATTTTTTAAATGTTTGTAATGCCAACCTTGGAGATTGTTCCAATGGTTGGTGATTGTAATGCAGACCTTGATGATCATTCCAAGGTTGATGTAGTGTATAAATACTTCTAGTTGAATTGTGGAAAAGTTGTCCTTGAGCAAAGATGGGAAGATAATAAGAAAGTTCTAAAAGGAAGAGCAAAGAAGTGGTATAGAAGAGTAGAGGCAAAACATAATAGAGAACACATGGGTGTGATGGGAATAGGTGAATAATAGAGCAGTGACAAAATTTAGTGAGTATGAAGAGTTGGGATTCAGAATTCAGATATTAAATTATTGCACTTGGCATAGTGGCAGATGCTTAAGAAGTATCCAATTTTCATGTGTAACCTAATTGGAAGCAAGCTTTCTTCATCAAGGCAGTGAGCCGCTAGTAGGGTTTAAAAGCCCTTATTGTAATCTTGCTAGGTTTAGGGTTGAGGCAATGAGCCTACTAGACGTAGTTGTTCTTCATGGCAGTAAGCTAGTATGTTTAGGCCCATGGATTGACCAAGCCTAAACATCATTATTTCAAGATTGTAATATATATTGATAGCTAATGCTCTTTGTGGTTTTTCCCCACCTTGGGGTTTTCCATGTAAAATATGGTGTATCTTGTATTTGATGTTGTATTCATGGTTAAATTTCTATTTTTATGCACTCATTGTTAAATCATAATAATTGTGGATTTTAATTGCAGAAAGTGTTTAAGTTTTTGGGACAACTGATTCACCCCCCTCCGTTGTCTAGCGCATAACAACAATTGGTATCAGAGCCAAATTCCTCAGAAGTAAGCTTAACATCTTGAGGTAGATCTGGGAAGATGTACATAAAGGTTTCTCTTGAAGACCTAGAAAGAACTAAAGAAGAAATTGGAGATCTAAAGGAGAATGTTAAAGAAGAAGATGAATGTATCATAAAATTAAGAGAGCAAGTCAAGAAGCTTAAAGAAAAATATAAGGAGGTTACTGAACAACTAATATCAGCAAATGAAACGTTGAACGATTTGAAAATGGAAGTTGTTGAAAGAGAAAAAGAAGAAGATCTAAATCTATTGGTAGAAGACAAATCAAAAAAATGTGCTAAGCTTGAAGAGGAAATTTGGATCCTGAAGTCAGACCTGGAGAAAGCAAAAAATTTTGAAGAAAAGTTTAAAAGTAGCTCTGCAAAACTTGATGAGATGATTACTAGTCAGAAGAGTCCTAATGTCAAAGAAGGCTTGGGATATGAGAAAGGTGAAAGTTCTAAAATAGAAGGAGAAACGAATGCTGTCACAACTCAATTTTTGCATTCTAATTTGAAAATTAAAAATACAAATAATATGGACACCATTAAAAAATTGAGGATAAGATTATAATTAAAATAACAAGAGTGGATGATGCATTATCATTAAACAAAGAAGGTGGAGGATGCATTATCATTAAACAAAGAAGGTGGAGGATGCATTATCATTAAACAAAGAAAGTGGAGGATGCATTATCATTAAACAAAGAGAGTGGAGGATGCATTACCATTAAACAAAGAGAGTGGAGGATCATTAAAAAATAGAGATGGAGAATGGACTTTTTCTATAAAATGCCTAGAATTGTAAGGAAGAGGGGACTCATCTCTTGTTTGGAGGGCTGGAGTAAACTGTAAGAACTCTCCTCTCCCCAATCTTGATTCCTTTCCTTTGAATTCTCTTTTTTTTATTTTATTAATATGAATTGTTGTACTAGTATGCTTGTTGTTTATAGTAGTCTAGTAAGAGAGAATTGATGCATAATTTTAATTGTGATGGTTGATAGTTTATGAAGTTGTCATTTTGGTTCATACAATTCACGTGCTTTCTATACACCTTTACATTGCTTGTGTTTTACATCTGATAAAGCTTGTGTTTCTTACATACCCTATTCTGAAGCTCTCACATAGGCCAGGGCACTTGCAATTACCTCTTCTCACCAAAAGCACTCCTGTTATGCTTGGATAGACGTCCATACCCTGTTTCGAGTGCCATTTTGGGCATAGTACGCTGTCCAAGGTTTAACTTTCTAATTTTACACCTGCCAAATCCATTGGCTTGAAAGTCCCTAACTCCATTTCAACGAATCCATTTTGTGTGGTCCTGTAATCATTGTATTTTAGGAGGCAATGCTTGTTGAGGGATTTCGTCTAACGGTTCACATATCCCTTGATCATTGCAGTCTATGAGACCGTAATTTCTTTTAGGCATTTTGTCGAACAGTTCGAGTGCATTGTCTATACTTTCCCATTTCACATGCAGGTCTACCAAGTCGCTCTCAATGACAAGATCTGACAAAGATCTCCTTTCTGTCATGATTGATATAGGCAGGTCATGGAATCCAATTGAATGTTTCTAAAGCATTTTTATCAAATCCATATTGTGCATATCCTGCGATCATACTTCTTTTAGGGATCCCACGTGCTCTGCCTATACTTCCACAATGTGTTTATTGGTCCACTAGAGCAATTTCAATCATAATATCTGAAAAGAATTTCCCCTTCCATCATGCTTTGACAGAAGTCCATACCTTGTTCTTAATCACCCATTCGGCACAGGAAGGGAAGACTTTGGCATAGGTTTTGGTTTTTGGCCTTACACCGGCTAATTGTATTTGCTTGAAAGTTTTAAAAGCCTTTTTCAAACCATCTTGTGAAATCCTGCAATCATTGCATTCCCTGAGGTGACAGTTCTTTGAAGGATTTTGATGTGCTAGCCAAAATCGCCCCTTCTGTTATGCTCTAAACCCATACTCTATTCTTAAGCGCCATTTTGGCACAGACAGGGAAGACGTTGGCACAGGGTGCTCACCAAGGTTGAGGAGTTGGTCTTTACATAGCCAGTCACGCCATTTTGGCACCTGCTGGGAGCATGCTGGCAAATGTGAATTGAACAGGTTGGAGGCTCGTTCATTGCATTTGGTGAAACACTGTATGAGATTTTGTCAAATGTGAAACACTTAATATTTTTCGTCTAATAACCTACATTTTCAAGAACGCACTTTCACAAAGTAAAAAAAAAAAGTCCACTCTTTCATCCCTCATAGGCAATTTGCATTTGCCACAGGCACAACTTTTCAGAATAAGCATATTAACATGTATGTCAAGCGCATAAGTTTGATATATGCTCATAAAGTGTTTGACTACATGAAAGAACGATATATATATATATATATATATATATATATATATATATATATATAGAGTTTGTGGGTAAAGAAGAAGCATCAAAAGCTAAAATATATATATTTACTACAATCCTTTAGAATTTACAGTATACTAAAAATTCTCCCTTCCATTTGATTCAACCTTAAAAAAAATTGATTTGATTTTATTTAAAAAAAAAATTGTGCACGGCCATATGACTATTAAATTAAAGCCCATGCAAAGCTGATGCACAGTGTACACGTGCACACGATGTATGTCCATGCTGGTTTGATTGTGGCTACATGTGTGTGTGTGTGTCCTACACATGTCACACATGAATGCATGTAGATACATGGGGAAATTTGTGGCAGTTTCTAAAATACTCTAGGAAGTATTATATTTTTATATATATCTAGTGTATGATGTTTCTCTCTTTAACCATGATATTTCTTAGCATTTGAAGGCCAGATTTGAATGGATTACTTTAAGGGAATAAAAGTGTATATCTTGTATTGCTTTAGCACTTGAGTTGACCTATTTGGTACATAAACCAACTCCTACCCAGCATCCATCAGCCATTGGCTACTTTTAGTCATTACAACCTTAACAAAAACTTATGCACAAATTATCTCTTGAATGATTTCAAATTGTGATAAATTTTCTTTGTAGCTTAGGGAAGAGGACCCAGTAGTGGTGCACCCTAACTTCACGCCTCTCAAAATCAATTTCGAATCACTACGAAATTTTTATAGTAGCTTACTTGGTAATGCCCTTGCTTATAACTATTCTTTTGTGGATCTATAAGAGATAATTTACCATCTATCTCATAAATAAATTTTCTCAATGTCAATGGCATTGGTGGAATTGATTTACTTCTCCATCACAAGCAATCCTTACATACTCAACAAATAGACCCTATCTATTGTACTTGTCATCTAAGGGCTTCTCATCATGTCTATATGTGAGATCTTTAACTTTTTTTTTCTAAAGGAGGAATTATTACCTTATCCTCCCTTTAGTATCATAACATCTATGAGGTGTTTCAACTTAATCATGTTACCAATTGTAGGGATTGACATGAAACTGTAATTTTCACCTATGAGTTTTAATAGGTTAGATAGAATTCTCCCTATCTTTTACTTAATATTGATGTAATGAATTAGACCATTGAAAATATATTTCATATGGAAGCACATCCTTTGAAATAATGTGGGAATCAATTATTGTACCTTCAACTTATATGAGAGTTTTCTTTGAATATAGCTTTGAGTTATCTACTAGCATCAAGTGCATAAGAACCATATGTTTCTTGTGAATTCTATTATGCTATAGGGTACACTTACCACTACAATTACACTATCATAATTATTGTCATGAAGCTCTCTAAAAGTAATGTGTAGTGAGATTGTAGAGTGAGTCTCTAATTTGTAAGGGGAGGAGGAAAACTCATGGTCACACAAATAGCATTGGTGAAGTATGATACCATGTAAAAGTTCCCTTTGACTTGACCCTTGAAAACTATTGTTCCAATGTTGCTATTTAATCATGTCCCTATAATTTGGGATAACCTCCTTTTCCATAATCATGAGTAGGGGAACCTAAGATGCATTCAAATCTTAATAGCATCTTTCTCACAAACAGGTTCCATATTAAAAATCATTTCTTAATTATCATATCATCTTACATTGAAATCTTAAGTATCCTTTCCAGTTTATGTTTACGAATAACTTGAAGTGAATTATTTGTATGAATAATTGGGAATGTGAAAGTATGAGTGAGTAATTTGGTTTGTGAATGTATGCAAAGATGCCAAATGGTTGAATCTTGTTTCTACTCTATAAATCATTAGAAGAATCCTAAGAATTAGATAAATATTATTATGTGGGATTAGAATTCTAAGTATGAAATATAAAATTTGCTTGAGCTGCCTTGGTTGATAACACTCTTTTCATAATATAAAATTATATACATAATATCTGATTTATGAATTAGCAAGCTTTTTAAGTTTATCTATTCATCAAAAGTCATATTGCTTCCCAAGGATTATTTGGAATTTGTTCATATTGTATTTGGAATTGTATTTGAAGAACAAAGTTATCAGTTAACCCTAATTTTATGAGTGGTCTTAACACTATTAGTTTTGTATATGTTGATATTGTTCTATATATGATACTTGCTCAAGCTAGTTGTTCCCGTTAATGTCCTATAAACTAGTATCTTTTCTTTATGCAAGTTTTTCTTTCAATTTAGTTAGGTAAAGTCTATTGAAATAATGATTACCATGATGCTCATTTGGAAAACACTTCAAGCATACTAATATAAAATGAGGTTTATTGACACGCAAGTATAGATCGGGGAGGACATGTGAAATGTTAGATAGGGCAACTAGGCCGATCTAGAAACGCTATCTATCATATTCTCTCACCTCACCCTCGCAGATCATGGTGAAAGTACTAGGCGATCAGGAATGGACTTAGTCATGAAAATTACCTAAGTTGGCTTGGGGGAGTAAATTAGATTTCATGGGTAGACACCTTATAAGGATTCCTCCACACTAGGACTAACTGACAAACACCCGTTTAGGTGTTTGTGGTAGTAGACTAACTTCTGTCCCTATTTCACCGAGTGGGTGGCAGCTGATGAAGAACTGTCTGGGGCAGGGAATAACCCTAGAAAGGGCTGGGTACCCGCTCACAGTTACATCAAACATAGTGAAAAATAGAACTACATGTTTGCATTCCCCGTGTTAGTCACATCCTAAGGAGGGGGCCTTTATCCCGTGGATATAGGGTATGTAGGTAGTCTGGACGGTGAAGGATGCCCCCAATACTCAGGTCCCCTGGATGTAGGGAGTCCTACAATTAGCATCGTGATCTTAATTCTCTAAGTAGTGATTACTAAGTTGTGTTAACATGAGATTGTTAAGTTAATTTTGTGCAGATGACAAGGATACAGTTACTAGAGGAGAAGCAAGCTATCAAAAAAGAATGTAGGATGTAATGCATGACTTAAGGTATGAACTGATCCGTTATTCTTCATGGTTATATTACATAATGTACCTTCCCTCGTAATGTATTCTCTCTTCACTAGATTTAAAATTTGTAATCTTTGAAGAACCTGAAGATTCTAGGAAACTAAATTCAAGTTTCATCACATTTTGATATCATGAATTAAGCATTTCTGGAAGAATTTCACATTTCCTACATCTGTCAGTCAAAATTTTTATTCATTGGTATTTTTGAAATCAGAGTTTAATGTTATTTGATATAGGACGAGTCGGGTCCTTACAAATGCTGAGATCAAGAAGAACAAAGAAAAACAAATTTAGAATCGAAGGAACAGACCTAGAAGACCACCAGTTAGGCAACCAAATGCTCAAAGGTACTCATCTTTCAATGGTTATTATAATTCATGCAATAAGTTTGGTCATAAGGCTACTCAGTGTAGGAGTAAAATGAATCAAAAT
This sequence comes from Cunninghamia lanceolata, assembly GCA_027924645.1. Taxonomy (NCBI): domain Eukaryota; kingdom Viridiplantae; phylum Streptophyta; class Pinopsida; order Cupressales; family Cupressaceae; genus Cunninghamia; species Cunninghamia lanceolata. Next base: position 433,512 of record BSBN01001505.1, on the reverse strand, counting down.
ATTCCATCATTCTCTAGTCAGTGTTTCAATCACAAGAAAATTGGTCATAGAGAAAATGAATATAGAAATCATATTAAAAAAGGTTTCAACAATGGAAGGAATGATCAATCTTTCAAAGGTAAATGTTTCACATGCAATAAAGTTGGTCATAGAGATGTTGTATGTAGAAGTAAAGTGAGTCAAAATTCTATTAGGTGCTATGCATGCTATAAAATGGGACACAGGGATAATGAGTGTAGAAGTCAAGTGAGAAACAACTATGGAAAGAATAGGACAATTGAATCCTTCAGTGGATACTGTTATACATGCAATACATTTGGGTGTAAGGCTAACCTATGTAGGTCAAGGATGAATGGAAGGAACAATGGTCAGAAAAATACTATGAGCTTCAATTGCAACAAGCCTAGACATATTGCAAGATTTTATAGAAGTAAGAACATGAAGAAGGATAATCAAGAAGAATTGAAGAAACTAGTGGAAAAAGTTGATCTAGAAAAAGTCAAAAAGGAGATGAACAAGGTTTGGGTCAAGAAAAAAGTACATGAAGTTAGAGATGAGTCTGCACCAGATTCTGGAATAGATACTTCCTTCGAGAAGTAAACTAGGAACTCTGGCTCAGGGGGAGTTGTATTGAAAATTCTAAATCCCTTAGCCAGATAGTCAGTGCTGAGATTCAGCACAAAGATATAATGTGAAAATTTATATGGCAAATCACTTGAAAGGAACTCTATAGATCAAGACATAAAAGGATTCTGATCTGGAAGCCCAAAGTGACTAAGTATGAGTAATATACAAAGCAAGTGACAGAGATTAGATCAGTATGTCTCAGAAGTTGAAGATCATTATATGTGGTTTAGGTATGTTGTTCATAGATATTTGGTGAACATATTTTCCAGTGTTCAAATTTCTAACTTCCTCTGAAAGTCACATGGTGAATTGTCTATGTCCGGATGAATAGAGTTAACCCTAAAATAGTGTAAATCATCTGAGTATTTTGGTCCGCATTCTTCCACTATTGAGTATTTTGATTTGCGGTTCTGAAGGTATGTTAAGAAGTCAATGATGATTGTTTGATATGAATTCTAGAGTCTCATATGGTGCACATTGGGTGTTATGATGTGACAGGTGAATTGGCCATGTATGTAGTTAAGGAACAAGATGACAGGTCATGAATTTTGGCTAAGTATCTAACTAATAAAATCAAGAGGCAAGGCTCTGATATTCTGGTCCGCCTGGGTCTACTGTTGAACATAATATTAAGTAGTTTTGGCATATGGTTATTGATCAGTGATTACATCTACATCCATAAGTTTGTCTGATCTTGATAATTGGCTTGAGAATAATGAGTAACAGAAGTTCAAGAATGTTTTCAGTACAGAGCAGTTTACTTTGGAAATGGTTTGAAAATCTATAAATGAACTCAGAGTTGAATGATTATGAACTAAATAAACTTTCAAGGCAATGATTGTGAATGAGATACAATTGAGGATCTAATGCTTAAGGTCTGACAGTGGAGGTGAGTTCACATAAAATGAATTCAATATTTTCTTTAAAAAACTAGGGATAAAGAGACAATCATCTACTAGGAAGTAGAATGAAGTTGTTGAAAGAAAGTATAGGACAGTCCAAGAGGCTGATAGATTAATGATGAAGGAAGCTAACCTAATGGATGTATACTGGAGAAAAGATGTACATTCTGCTATCTACATTCAATACAAAATTCAAGTCAAAAGTGCTACAATAAGAGTCTGGGAAAGATCATTGAGAGTGCCAATGTGAAGGTTGATAAAGTCAGAGAAATAATATTAGATTTGAGTAGCTATGAATCAAATGGACCTATTGAACAAGAAGACAATCAAGTTGAAGAAGAAGAAGTTCTGGAAGGAATTCCTGAGATCCCTAGAGATTGTGTAGAAGTACCATATTGAAGACTAGTTCTTTGGTAAAAAGATCTAAGGTACATTGGCAAAGAAAAAGAATTCTAGATGAACAAGTAAATCTCTATTGAATCTATGGATGAGGTATGCAAGGCAATGGAAAAAGGAATTAATGCAAACTATGAAGAATCAAACTTGGGAGCTTGTCTCAAGATCAGAGATTAAATTGAATGAGAATAGAGAAGTGGTGAGGAATAAGGCAATGTTGTGTGTAAAAGGTACTTGCAAGTGGAAAATGTTGCTCGGATGGCATAAATGGATGCTATTAAGTTGTCTCTAGCCTTTGTAGTACATAAGGATTTCAAATCAGATGTGATGACCACTTTATTGAATTCCAGGTTGAAGAATACATTGTTTCAACTAGACTGATGATAAGGGAAGCCTGCAGAAGAAAACTTGCAGTCAGAGTCAAGTCTGAAGCTTTAAGATAAGATATGTTACTCTGAAAGTGATAGCATGTGAACTAGATACGGTTTGATGTGTACTCCTAAGGGGGAGTAGTTAGAGAAATAAAAAGAAAAAGGTGTAGCAGTGCAGGTAGTAATTAGAGATGGTTGTTGAAGTCAAGAGGATTATAAAGCTACCTCTCAGGGGAAGTAGGTAGATGATGTTAATATGAGTTTCTAATAAAGAGCAGTAAGTACTATAGTGTTGCTGACAGAGGAAACAATATAGTAGTAGTTGTTGATAACTGAGAGGGGGGGGTGAATCAGTTATCCTAATTGTTTCTTCTTTTGAACTTTCTTATTAAGCAAAGCAACATTGAGTTAAACAAACAAACATTATCATGAAATGAGAAACACATGACACAATATTTTTGACGTGGAAACCCGGTTAAGGGAGAAAACCACGGGGTGATTAACCAAAAGATTATTCTCTGTTAGAAGAATAAGGAGTTACAAAAATGGCACTTGCCAATTAGGGCTCACTGCCCGAGCACACTGCTCACAAAGAGGCCCACTGCCTACAAGGAGACACACTATCTACAAAGAATGTTATAAAATACTTGAACTAATTGGAAGCACCTACATATGCTAGGGTTCAGTTCCGGTTAGGCTTAGTACACTGATCTGCTGCACTTCATCTTTCCTCTGTTCTTTATTCTGCTATCTTTTCACATACCGGATCTTTCTTACTACTTCTGCTCTGATCTGTACTTATTCGCATACACTATCACACAATCACTCCTTTCACAACTAAATCCATCCTCTATATATATCCGCACAAGTAATTTCATCACCTTTCTAGTCGGCATCCGGAACAGTCTGGTTTCTTACAAGCTCTGTTCTGTCGGCTGAATCCTTGCTCACCAAGCAATGCGGATCAAGCATATACTTGTAGATATCATTAGTCATGTTGGCCAAACATGATTCATGCCTTCACAACCTTTACCATCAACAGTAACATATCTGGAAAAGATTCTGATGCTCTGTCAGTCAGTTCTTCCTTATGTTCTCATTGTCTTTCAGGAATCCGGTACTCAGCTATTCATATCTTTTTCTTTGTCCATCACCGGAGGCTAAATCCTTGGAATATACTACTCAAGGTAGTCCTCTTGACTTGCCCAAATCCATACTGTACCAAGACACTTCCTCTGAGAGGTCCGGACCAATCTGTCGGACCTTGCCACATGCTCTGTTCTTGTTCACCGGACCATAACAGTTCTTCATCCTGACTTCCGGTAGAGGCACACCATGACTTGCGGATATGTGGGATGACCTTTGTTGCCATCAATGACAACAACCATGAATCCATATAGTGTCTCTTGCCAACAATCTCCCCCTTTGGCATTGATGGCAATACTTAGTGAAAAAATGACTAAGTGTTTACACTATGCTCCCCCTTTGCTGATGCTCTATCTTTATATACAATTTCTGGAACTCCCCCTTAGTTGGATTCCTCATTTTTCACTGCTCCTCACTCCCCCTTTGACATCAATGGCAAAGGGTGAGGTCCACACACCAAAATTTTCAAAAATTTTCTATACATAGCCGCATATTTACATACTCACATGAACTGAAGAATGTCTGCAAAAGATGTCTTCAATTGGATTAGTTCTGTAGCCCAACTTTGCTTCATTCTATCCAAAATTGAAATGTGACCACTCAACAAAAATGCAAAAGCTTCTACCCTCTTGAGATCTGTCGGATCATTTGTTTGGGCGGTAGTTTGAGCATCACTGATGGCCTCATGCATAGTTTCTAACTTAGGGATTATAATCCTTCTAAGTTCTCCCATCCGGTTAGTGATATTCTTCCTTTCCTTCTCAAAGTTCTTTATTGCATTTGTGATTGCAATAGTTTGACATTCTTGATTTACTATGGAAGAGAGAGGATCAAAACTTTGAGACAAACTTTGTAGTTTGTCCTATTCCGCTTTTATTTTCTTATCTATTTCTACTGTTGCCTTTGACCAGGAGATACAAAATTTGTAAATATCACTGCCATCCTTAAGAGCATTTTCTAAGTTCTTTATTCCAATACTCATATTTCTCCTATAGTTAGAGATTAATCTTAATACTTCTGAAAATCTTTTATCCAAAAATTCCTTCCGGACCTTTTCTTCAGCTGATTTTTCTAGAGAATCAAAATGTGTATCAACACTGCTGACTAAGGTTTTGAGATTACCGGAAGAGGAGGCTGTCAGATCTATCTGGATTGATGGCATGATCTTTTCAAGCACTCCGGAAGCAGCCTCTATCAACTCACAGTCTTCCATATGAGACTTTAGGAGTTTTTCATTTGCCTTAGCATTTGCAAATGAAGCTATCTTCATTGTCTGTAGCGGAGAGAGAGAGTCAAAGTCGAATGGGCCTTTTAGAAGCTCTGGTTCATCAATCTCTAAAGTTTCTTGGCTTAGAAACTTTTGAACAGTTTGTGCAGTGTCTCTTGCCGGAGACAAATGTTTCTTTTCTTCTGCAGTTTTGTCCTTAGGAGTCTTATCTCCTTCCACATTCTTACCACTTACAGTTGTGGTTTTCTCTGTTGGATTCTTCTCTTTCTCTGTATCCTTGGTGCTGTCAACCTCTTTTTCTTTTTCTGCTGCTTCTTTCTCTTGTAATTTTTCTTCTTCTTGGGATCCGGAGACTGTAGGAGAAGCCAGAGAAGAGATGTTAGCCTATTCTGGTGGCACTTCTTCCGGAGCAGATGATTCCAAGTCCGCAGCTGTTTCTGCACCTGAGTCCTCTGTAATAGGAATATTAAACCTTTTGTATGTATTCCAGAGGATCTCTTCAGTGTCCTTGGCTACTTTGTCTGTCTCAGCAAGCATAAGCTGATTCATCCTTGCTTTGCTTCTGAATTCATCCTTGCAGTCCTTGAATACCATGTTCATGGTTTTGTGATCAATTGAGGGATATAGCTGAATAGCTATCTGTTCCCTGATCTCAAGGTCTTTTGCCATGGCATTGTTCTTTCTTATTTCTAGTTCCATCTCTAGGCTCTTTGGGATTTCAGAGATAATCTCAATAAAAGCTTTATTGTAGATGTTCAAGTACCTTATTATAGCTTCCTGCAGGATCTTTTGATCTGCCTCATTGTAGTCATCATAGAATTCAGCCACTGGTTGAAGGTTCCCATCCACAGTGACTGATTTGACTACGCTGTCTAGAGACAGGGTGGGCTTTTCAGAAAATTCTTCTGTCATTTCTTCCTTGTCTCGGCCAGAAGAGGGTTTACCGGATCCTTTCTTTTTCTGTTTCTTTATTTCTTTCACTCCCTCATCTGACTCAGTTTCTTCTTCATCCTTTTGGCTTTGATAAGCTCTTGAGGCTTTTGTCTTGGATCTCTTACCGGATCCCTGGACTTCCAGTTTTGAGCTTTTGGTTTTGATAGGTGTGGATCCTTTAGATGATCTGGTCCGAGTTGAGGATTCCATCGGAGCACTTTTCTTGCTTTTCTTTTCTGCCTCTTTCTTTTCTTCCTCAGATTTTCTTCTCTTTTCCCGGCCGGCATCAAGTGCCTCTTTTGAGATGCCTAGGACTTGAGCAATATGCTCTACTTCTTTTCTCACCTTCCTCTTTATCTCAGGTTCCCTGAGTTCTACATGTATCTTTACACTCGGCTCCTCAAAGGTTCCAAACCTTTTTGCCTTTGGATCTTTGGGCTGACTTAGCATGTGTTGAACATGCAGCTCCACTATTTGTTTATCCACTTCATACCCCATGGGCATGATCCATATAGTTCTTGGTTCTACTACCTCCATTAGACACTGATCTGTTTCTACCATGAAGCATACTGTGTCTTTGTACTTTTCAACAAGGGATTGGGGTATTCTTTCTCTTGCATGCATCATGCTTTGGAAGTTCTTGAAATATCCCCATAGAGCTGTATTTCTTGCTTTAGCATCCGCAAGTCCATGCAAATAGTCTCTGATTTGGATGGCAACCGGTCTGTCATTCTACCATATCCATCCACTGGATCCAGGAAGCTCATTCATGTAGTAAAAGAAGAGACAAAGGATCAGATTGCCATACTTGAAGGAGTTTTTCTTGTCCTTCTTAATCTTCTGCAGATTTTCAAAAAGTTGGTTTACAAGAAGCTCACACAATTCATAGTCTGCATTCTCCTTTAACATTTGATAAGCTGTGTAGATTGCAGTTCCCGGTACTGAATTTTCCCTACTGGAGTGATAGATTTTGTAACCAATTATCATAGATGCAAATTTGACATCCGGTTCAGTGATGTCATCAACTGTCATAGCTCTCTTGTCAAACTTGGATCCGGTTGCATCACTAACTGTCTGATTTTTGACAGACTTGAGAACAGGTAATCCACCGGATGAGTGCAGACCGGTTACAGCCCTAATTGCATCTTTGGTGATCTTGAAGGGCTTGTTCAACCATAAGAAGTTGTCATGTACTCTACTTAGTACATACCGGACCCATTCATCTTCTTCAAAACAGGGGAAATGAATGCACTGTGCAAAGTGTTTGTCCCGGATGGCTTTGTACTAAGGTTTGATCTCGAAGGAGTCATCTATCAATTGTTTGTGATAGATATCCATCAGTTTTGATTCTCCAAAGTCTTCAAAATTTGCATGGATGTAAACCCTAATGTCTTCCGTATGTAATACACCATGTGGAACACTAGAGAAGGCTCCTAGTGGATCTACCTCCAATGACTTGTATGGATGTTTCTTAAATTCAGGTCGGGGCCTGTCTGAGATTTTTACTATATTTGGAGTAGCCATTTCTTCAAAAGATTTGTAGCAAGATATCGGAGGTGAAAAATACCTTTTGTATCTTCGGTTACACGGAGTGGCTGGATTGATTTCTGTATGTAATGACTTCGGCAGGAGATCTTCGGTGAACTTGATGAATTTTGTTGTAGAGCTCCGCTTTTCGCTTCTTCTTGGATGTGGAATGATCAAGTGATGGTTGAGAAATCCCTTATATCGTTTCACAAACCCTAATATCTGTTTGCAATAAATGCTCCACCTATATTATTCTGGTTTGCCTTATCCGGATAGCTTGGAGTATCCCGGATCAGTCCTGATCTATGAACATCATACGGATCTTTCAATCATGAATAAATCAAGGTGACATATTACAAGAACATCCCAAACGTTCTGTCCAGTCCGCAGAGTAAAATAATGTACTTCCGGATCTCTCCGGACCCTTTTGTAGTCCTCTATCATTCCGGAGCATCTCCCAGAACAGGTCTTACTTGATCGATCACAACTTCTTTACATCTTCATGCGGACCTCTGAAATCTTGTCTGGATCATCTCAGGACTTATATCTTCAAACCCTTTACTCCGCATCTTGTGTCATATCCAGCATCACTTGATTGACTGGGGGAACAGGATTTTCTTTGAGTCTCCCCCTGAGCTAGAGCTCACTTTTTAATTTCCGGAAGGAATATCAGCACCAGAATCTGGTGCGGATCTAGTTTCTATATTCTCTGAACTTTTCTTTACCCAAATCTTGCTCATCTAATTCCTAACTTCATCCGCATTCATCTTTTGTTTACCCTTGTCTTGATTCTGATTATACACCGGACCTCTTTTGTCCTGATTCTTGCTTCTGCAGACTTTAGCATTATGACCGGACCTATTACAGATTTGGCAAATAACATTTCTTTGCATATTTGACTGATAACCTCTTGATCTGCATTGATTAGCCATATGAGCTACTCTATTGCATGTAAAGCATCTACCTTTGAATGATTTGTTTACTTGCATATTTCTGCATTCATGAGACTTGTGTCCATACCTTTTGCAGTTAAAGCACTGTCCGGAGAAGGATGGATTAGTTTGATTCATTCTTTTTCTGCACTGATTAGCTTTGTGACCAAAGTGATTGCAGTTGTGGCAGTATCCATTGAAAGATGGATATCTTTGAGCATTGGGATGTCTTATCGGAGGTCTTTCAGGCCTATTCCTTGGATTTTCTGATCCAAAATTCTTTTGACTAGATCTGGAGCTTTCTCCTTTCTCATATCCCAAACCGTACTTGTCATCTGTCTTCTTTTGACTTGCAAGAAGTACTTCAAGTTGGGCAGAACTTATCTTGAATTTATCTTTATATTCATTTGCTGTTTGAAGATCTCTTTTGAGAGAGACAATTTGATTCTCAAGTTTTTCTTCATTATCTTTGGCATCTTCAAGATCAGATTCAAGATGTCTAATAATCCTGTCCATCTGGTGGCATTCTTCTGATTTCTCTTTAAGAGATTGTCTTAGATTGTCTTCAGCTTTTCTTTTTTCTTCAATCTCTTGAGTAAACTTTATAGTTCCTGATTCCATTTCATGTCTTAACATAATGACTTCTTTTGATAACTTTTCACATAACTTGGTTTTCTCAGTCAATTCTTCATTAGTATTGCTTTCTTCAGTTTGGCTTGCCAATTGTTGGAGCAGCTCCTTTCTCTTTTTCATAGAGTGACTTAATTTGTCTTTTAGTTCTCTCATGAATTCATCAGCCTGTTTGAGTCTTTCCTTTAATTCATTGACTTCAGAATTTGATTGTTCAAGATCCTCAAGGGCAGTCTTGAGTTGCTCCCTTAAACCATATGCATCCATTTGAATTCCCAGATCTTCCTCAAGCTGTTAGGCTCTATTAGGAGGAACCTTGCTCTGATACCAATTGTTGATAACTGAGAGGGGGGGGGGGGTGAATCAGTTATCCTAATTGTTTCTTCTTTTGAACTTTCTTATTAAGCAAAACAGCATTGAGTTAAACAAACAAACATTATCATGAAATGAGAAACACATGACACAGTATTTTTGACGTGGAAACCCGGTTAAGGGAGAAAACCACGGGGTGATTAACCCAAAGATTATTCTTTGTTAGAAGAATAAGGAGTTACAAAAATGGCACTTGCCAATTAGGGCTCACTGCCCGAGCACACTACTCACAAAGAGGCCCACTGCCTACAAGGAGACACACTGTCTACAAAGAATGTTATACAATACTTGAACTAATTGGAAGCACCTACATATGCTAGGGTTCAGTTCCGGTTAGGCTCAGTACACTGATCTGCTGCACTTCATCTTTCCTCTGTTCTTTATTCTGCTATCTTTTCACATACCGGATCTTTCTTACTACTTCTGCTCTGATCTGTACTTATTCACATACACTATCACACAATCACTCCTTTCACAACTAAATCCATCCTCTATATATATCCGCACAAGTAATTTCATCACCTTTCTAGTCGGCATCCGGAACAGTCTGGTTTCTTACAAGCTCTGTTCTGTCGGCTGAATCCTTGCTCACCAAGCAATGCGGATCAAGCATATACTTGTAGATATCATTAGTCATGTTGGCCAAACATGATTCATGCCTTCACAACCTTTACCATCAATAGTAACATATCCGGAAAAGATTCTGATGCTCTGTCAGTCAGTTCTTCCTTCTATTCTCATTGTCTTTCAGGAATCTGGTACTCAGCTATTCATATCTTTTTCTTTGTCCATCATCGGAGGCTAAATCCTTGGAATATACTACTCAAGGTAGTCCTCTTGACTTCCCCAAATCCGTACTGCACCAAGACACTTCCTCTGAGAGGTCCAGACCAATCTGTCGGACCTTGCCACATGCTCTGTTCTTGTTCACCGGACCATAACAGTTCTTCATCCTGACTTCCGGTAGAGGCACACCATGACTTGCGGATATGTGGGATGACCTTTGTTTCCATCAATGACAACAACCATGAATCCATATAGTGTCTCTTGCCAACAGTAGTAAGATCCTAAAGTGAGAATTGACAAAGAATGAATGAGAGAACTTCACATGAAGAACCAAAGTTATAGTCAGGGAAAGCATCAAGTAAGGGGGAGTAGTCAGTTGAAGAAAGTTTAGAAGAGAGATTGGATCAGAGTAGAAGAGTGCAAGTATGTGCCCTTTGCCATTGATGTCAAAAGGGGAGAGAAGTCGTGTGAAAAAACTTAGAGAGACAAAGAGTGTAGATGTGTAAAGTGAAAGCGAGAGAATCTTGTAGAAAAAAATAGTGCAGGTGTGTAAAGAGAAAGGGGGAGAATCTTGTCTTGATGGCTATTGCAGTTTTTCACATCATATGTTTCTATCAATGAAAAAGGGAGAGATTGATGCAATTATGTGCCTAATCGGTATTGTCATTGATGTCAGCATATCATTGTTGTCATTGGTGTCAACTGTATATTATTCTATTACTTGTTTAGAAGACTTGTATGTTGAGGATATTGATAAAATTAGCCTCTCTGAAAGAAACAAGTGAGTTATAGAGAAGTGCAGTATAGACAGTGAGTTGTATGCTGAAGAACAGTCTTATAAACTACTCCACATTTTTTTTCTTGAAGATTATAGTTTGTATATTGGAAGTAAGTTAGAGGTATGATTAAGGATGCTACATTCTAGATTTGAACTCTCCACATGAAGATCTGAGTGAATTGTACTCACCAGAGAGAAACCTGCTTTCTCAGTGAGTTCAGTTGGGACAGGGAAAAAGTATTATGCTCCGCATTCCTCCATAATAAAGTATTTTTTTCTATGGTTCTAGAAGGAAGTTTAGGATGTGACAAGTTCCAACAGTTGTAATGGTTCAAGGTTTGGTAGTCCGTGAGATGTCTTTCTTTTATAACAGTCGAAGATAGTAAAGTTCATGTGTTCTAGTAGGAAGATTCTTATCGGTAAAGTGGTTAAAGGTTGTGCGGTTGCTCCTAATGATTATAACATGCTTCTGGATACCTCCTGATCATGTTCCTATCATTTCATTGGTTGAAACAGAAGAATTATGAAGGTGCTTGAAGATTACTTCCAGATAGCATGTTGTGTAACCAGTTTGGCCAACCTGGTTGATCCTAGCGATTGCAAAGATCTCTTAAAGATTGTGAAAATGTGTTGAAGCATGAAAGATTGTGTTTGAGTCCCAACTAAGGTGAAGCATGATCCACATGCCCTTTTACTTCATCTCCCTTACATAATTTTGTAATAGGTCAAGACCTATTTTATCAATGTTTGTAATGCCGACCTTGGAGATTATTCCAATAGTTGATGATTGTAATGCCAATCTCGATGATCATTCCAAGGTTGATTTAGTGTATAAATACTTGTAGTTGAATCATGGAAAAGTTGTCCTTGAGTGAAGATGGGAAGATAATAAGAAAGGTCCAAAAGGCAGAGTAGAAAAGAGACTAAGAATAGTAGAGGCAGAATAGAATAGAGAATGCATGGGTGTGATGGGAATATGTGAATAATAGAGCAGTGACAAAAATCAGTGAATATGAAGAGTTGGGATTTAGAATTCAGCTAATAAATGACTACACCTGGCATAGTGGCAGATGCTTAAGCAATATTTAGTTTTCATGTGTAACCTAATTGGAAGCAAGCTTTCGCCATCAAGGTAGTGAGCCGACAGTGAGCCACCAGTAGGGTTTAACAACCCTTATTGTAATCTTTCTGGGTTTAGGGTTGAGGTAGTGAGCCAGTATGTTTAGGCCCGTGGAGTGACCAAGCCTGAACATCATTATTTCAAGATTGCAACATATATTGAGAGCTAATGTTCTCTATGGTTTTTCCCCACCTTGGGGTTTTCCACGTAAAATCTGGTGTCTCTTGTGTTTGATGTTGTGTCCATAGTTAAGTTTTTGTTTTCATGCACTCATTGTTAAATCATAATAATTGTGGATAAGTGATGAATGTTTAATTGCAGAAAGTGTTTAAGTTTTTGGGACAGCTGATTCAGCCCCCCTCTCATTTGTTCAGTTTATATAAATTGCCTTGATTTCTTACAATAAACACAAGTAGGCCCTTCTCCTTCTTAGATGAGTTTCATGCTTAATCTCTGTGTGGATTTTTGTTATATTTCTTTGTTTCTTGTTAGAAGGACTTGACTCTTTCTATCCCTTAGATTGACCAACCAACAAAGCATGAGATTGTGATGGTTTAATGAGATCCATAGAAAGAAACTTCTATTGTTCACACATTTACATTTTAGAAAAGGATGCAAATGAAGGCATAATGTATGTATATCTTATAGTTATTGTACCCATTTTTCACTTACAACTCAAAATTGGTAGAGCTGATGCAACAAATTCATTTTTAGAATGAAGGTTAACATTCTTCTATTATAAGTTATTTGCATAGTTATTGTGTTTCAGTGATAATTGCAGTGTTGTTCAGGATAAGAAAGAGAAGGTCATAGCCATCATTTCCTTGAAGATCTTCAATCTTCGAAGTTGTCTTCTATTCCTGCTCCCAATCTCAACATGAACCTGCAAAAATGTGGGAAGGTCCTATTAGAACTCTGGTTATGAGATCTCTATATCCTATTAGAAGAGGCATAACATTTTGTTTATAATGCATTGATCAATGAACATCATCCACATGCAAGAAGAGCTGAGAAAGAAACAATCATGGAATTTCAATGTTTTATTCTAATATGTTTGTTTCATGTGCAGGTATAGGATAAGTCATGTAACTTTTTGATGACATATCATAGCATGTGGAGTAGAATGTGCTCTCACAAGGGTTGAGCTCATCATGCTGCCCCCAAGTCTTAAGAGGATTGTGGAAAGAGTCTGAAAGAGCAATATTGTCACATAAAGACCCTGCAAAATAAAGACAGTTGTCATGTGTTTTAATCATATCTCAACAAATATGATCTGGGTTTTTGTGAGTTTTGGTTAAATATGGGATGACAATAATATGAAAAAACCCTTTAAATTTCTTACCAACCCAGTGTACATTTTTTGAGGAATAGTCATAGGCACAATACACCAAAAAATGAAGATAGCAGTCACATATTTAAATCATATCTCAAAATATACGATCTAGGTTTTTGATATTTTTGGACATAAATGAAAATATTATAAAGAGAAAAAACCCTTTAAATTTATCACTTACCCAGTTTGGAATTTGCGAGAAATCTTCACAATAGCGGGCCCTCTTTCTTTTTGTAAATTTGAAGCAATATCCTATAAATTGGTTATAAATATTTATTATTTATACAGTTAAAACAAAGTAAAGAAAACAATATATTTCTTTTTTTAGTTTTCTTTCTTTTAGGAAGATATGGACAAAAATAAGTCTTGTATTATTATTTTGTAAAAGAAAATCAAAAGAGGTAAGATTAGGCAAATCAGAAGGAAAAGCTGTAGGACCTATTGTAAGACAAATATTAAAGTAATATTCTTTATAAATTGCTTTTGTATACACCTAAAATTGGCATGACTCTACTTAAATAAATATTTTTATATTTATTTCATCATTCACATTCTTCTGTCAATAAATAGATAAATTCATTTATTTATTGATTCATTTCCTCTCATTTAATTAAATAAACACATTTATTTAATTAATTAAATTCATATACATCACCTTCATTCTGCTAAATAATTAAATAATTTTAATTATTTAATTAAAACCTTTTATTCTTCCAAATTTAAATAAAATGCAAATTTTATTTAAAATAAAATCTAAATTCTCCACTAAACAAAATATATTTTTTTATATTTTATTTTATTCCTCAAATATCTTCACAAAAATAAAATATATTCTTATATTTTATTCCTCTCATTTATCTACAAAATAATTAAATAAATCTTTTTATTTAATTATGCATTCTTATCTTCAAAAATGATTCTTATCTTCTAAAAATACTATCCTCTTGTCATACAAAAGCAAAAGCAGTTTTAAAGCATGTTTAAAACAAACTTTCTCTTAAATTAGAAAAATAAATTCTAAATTAAGAAAAGCAAATCTCATCCTAATCAAGAGAGGAGTTAACTTCACAAAGCTGCTTTTCGAATGACACATGTCTTTCTTCCATTTGTTGCACATTCCTCAACAACCCTCCTCCATTGATCTTCTCTTTTTTTCTTCTAAACCATTGATCTTCCCTCACCTTTTTCTATAAATACCACCCTCTCCTTCTTCATTTCATATCGATCATTTGTGGAAACTTATGCTACAGAGATACCGGTGCACCTTTAGCACCCCCACTTCCATAAGCATTTCATATCCATTTGTTAGTGTGTTTGAAGCTCATCTTCAACCACACGAATATCTCAGTCATTCCATTCTTGTCACCTTCAACAAGCAAGGGAACAATAGCTTCTAAGGGCTTCATCAACATCAAGGTCAAGGAAGGATAGGTGAACTATGGAAGACACACGGTGAAAGAGGTTGTAAGTGTTGTTCTTGTTTATTACTTTAAATCTCCTTTTTTATCTTCAGATTTCATAGATGTTTGGGTTCTTATTATCATTGATTTGATTAAACTATTTTCCCCCTCACATTTTGGCACCCACCATGGGGCCCTTGTCCCTCTATCTAATAAAAAAACTCAGTGTTTTTAAGTGATAGGTCTGTACAGGTGCAGGTATAGGGTTCTGACAGCAACTTTTGGTGCATTTGCCCTCTAAAATGATGCTTTTACCTCCCAAATTGGCGCATGCAGAAAACTAGCGTATCTGACCTCCCAAGTGACGCATCTACCCTCTGTTTCGGTGCTTACGACATTTTGGCACATCTGTCCTCCACAATGGTGCATCTGATCTCTGTTTTGGCCTTTGCGTACTAGTTGCGCATATACCTATTCTTTTGGCACATTCATTCTACACAATGATGCATCTACCAGAATTGCGCTTATACCCATTTTTTGTGCATTTACATTGTAAAATGATGCATCTAATATAGTTGCGCATATACCTCACATTTTGGCACATTTACCTTCTATTTTTGCGCTTTTGTACAATGCCACATGCGAGTCCTATTTTTGCGCATTCAGACTGCAGTGCGATGCATTTGATTCTACTTTCTATTTTTAGGGTTTTTGATTTTGTGCGTTGGATCTAATAGTTGTTTTGTAGGGTTAATGGCTGGATTAGGTCATTTAGATGCTTTACCTAGTTCACTTAGGCTAAGTAAGGGAAAAGTAACCAAGTGCATTTCATACAAACTCCACATAGTTCATAACTAGGAAGGAAGTAACTAAAGCCAATTCCTATCTTTGCATTGTTCATTTATTTTCCTAGATTAGACCACTGCTATCTTAACAAACGGGAAAATGAACATTGCTATGTCTTAATCACTTCCAAGTTAACAAATGGGAAAATTAATATTGCTATGATCTAAACACTTCCAAGTTAACAATCGTGTGAGTGCACAAGTAGAGTAGCCCATTTAGTTTTTCTACTTTTAACTAGGTTGGATTAACAAGTGTTTTCTATGCTTACGAATGACAATAGGCTTATGCTCTCCCCTTAACTGGGTGATCAAAGTGCCAGACTTATCATTCTATTTGTTAAACCTTTAGGGGGGCCTACCCTTGGATGCACACCTATCCAAGTGGGAATGACCCTGAGTGGTAACAGGCTAAAGCCAAGCCCTACCAAGCCACTTAAAATAAATTATGTTTTGAAGTGAAAACCTCAAGCAATGAGTGCTGCTGTGTTACACCGATGGCCAACCTCCCCCAAAACCCTCTAAGGCGTAACCCTTTGAGGCTAGGAGACTCCATAACAGAGAGTTACACATTTACTCCGACTCCTAGCTCATTTGACTTCTATTGTGACGCATTTAAATTATTGCGCATTTAAACCAGAGAGCAAAATTCAGTACCTTCCAAGAGCAAAACTGTTGAAAACTTTTCAAAAACCATCTCCAAACCTATTCAGTTTCCAAAAATCTGATTAAGACCTTACAAATCAACCATTTCTCCTTCTTTTCCATACCATATCTACTTTTTTCATCCAAAATCTCACCAAATATTCCCAAATTCCTACAAGGTTAGAACCAAGATTATTTTAGATCACAATCAATACTCAAACAAACCTAGTAAGTGTCCAATATCAAGGGTTACTTATCCTTTCTCTCGACACTCTACTAGTGGCTTATATAAGACTAGTCAACATCAAGTATTTGGATTTCTAACATCCCTACTTTGACTACAGCTTTTGTATACCCAAACTTGTTTGATACTACATAGATCTCAGAAGAACCTTGGTAAAACCTTGTATCATCCTAGCATCTTGATCAAGAATCTTTTTCACTACATCCCATTTCTTTACTACCTTGCATGGTCTTAACAAGATTACAAAAACAAAAATAGTTAGAAATGGCAGAGAAAAGTGTTCCCAATGGTCATGAAAGTGATGAAGAAATTTCCATGGAGGAGATCCTTCAAATGCAGCATAATCCAAAATCCCAACGCCTACTAGAAAAAGTGCTTGCCCAAGACCCAACAAAATTCTTTTTACATCTAGCAAGTCTAGGAGTCAAACTCCCTAAGGATTATGACGTGGAGGCTCTCAAAGAAACTGACGAAGAAAGAATCCCTGAAGGAAGTAGACATGATGAAATACCCACGGATAAGAGCAAAGCAACAATTGTCTCCTTGGATGCCCTAAGTCTAATAAACAAAAAATATGAAGATCTCCAACAACAAATTTTAGACATGAAAATGGGAGCATCAACAAAACATTACACCCTAGAGGATATTTCATTGTATCCTTTTGATAGGGCCTTGGTCATGATACCTTTCCCCTCAAAATTTGAGGTGCCTACGTTTGACAAATATCGAGGAAAGGGTGACCCAAGGGATCACATCAGAGAATTCAACGCTACTTGTCTCGAGGTCGCACATAACGACACCTACCTTATGCGACTCTTCCCACGAAGCCTAGGTGGGAAAGCCATGGAATGGTTCTCTAGATTGCCACCTAGTATTAAAACCTTCAATGAGCTTGTAGACAAATTTGTCACCCACTTCTCTTACAATATTGAGCACGACACCTCAATATTGGATCTTTGTAACACCAAACAGAAAGGAGGAGAATCTTTCGCTGCCTTCTTACAAAGATGGAGACAACTGGCAAGCAAGTGCCCACACCAAATGCTGGAGAAACAGATGCTAGAAATGTTTGTCCACAATCTGCAAACGAACCTAAGCTACCAAATCCAAATCCAATGTCCTACTTCTTTTAGAAAAGTCATTGAGATGGGCCTCATCATAGAAAAAGCTCTAATCGTGAAAGGTCAAATCAAGCTCTATAAAGACACTCCTAGTACTAACACCAACAATGACAAACCTAGATTCTGGACAAAAAATAAAAACATTGTGAATGACGGGGTAGTAGATGCCAAAAATGTGGCACCTAAGCAACCAATTTTCAACCTCTCAACACCTCAAATTAACCCCACACAAGACAAACAAAGAAAGACCGAATCTAGGTTCACCAAATTTCAGCATAGGAGAAAGTTCACACCTTTGGATGAGTCACTAGAAACTACCCTACGGAAGCCAATCGCCAACAATCTCATAACGCTTCCCTCAGCACAAGAGTACAAACCAAAGGTGAAACCCCACTGGTGGAACAACAATGACTTCTGTGAATACCACCGAAACAGGGGGTACAAGACAAATGATTGTATTGCACTCAAGCATATAATCCAAGACTTAATAGAGCAAAACAAAATATCCATTAATAGACAATCTCATGGACATACCTCCAACAGCGATCATCAGGCATTCAAGGATCCTCTTCCTAACTATGAGTAGGGAGGACCTTCCAACAGAAATAACAGTGGCTCTAACAACGCAAACTACACAAATGTCGGCTTTGACTATGTTGTTAACTATATCTCAAAAGGTGATTCACACATCAATGTGATCACTATCAACAAGGATCCAGATTGCAATGTTACTACCCATAGTAATAGGGTCACCCTTAGAGGAGCTTATGCTTCCCCGTCTAGTTAATACAGTATCATGGATTAACTCCACAAAACACCTGCACACATCTCCATGCTAGAACTTCTGCATCTGTCTCCTTCTCATAGGTCCATACTTGACAAAGCCTTAGCAGAAGCCTCCATCCCCACGAACTTAGCTGAAGAACAATTCCAAACCATGGTCGGTCACATCACCTCACCACATTCCCTATCATTCACTAAGAAGGATGATATGTCAATCACTCAACCCCATAATGCCTTCCTCCATATCGAAGCTTTCATACACAAACACAAGATCAAAAGAGTCCTAATAGATGGAGGGGCTGGTTTGAATATTTTTACATTAAAGCTAATCCTTACATTGGGGTTTTTAGAGAAGGCTATAGATCCAAAAAGAAAGATCACAATAAAAGCCTATGATGAGGAAGAAAGAACATCTAAAGGAATTGTTACCCTACCAATCAGGGTGGGCCCCATAGTGAAAGATGTAGCTTGTCAAGTCCTTGACATGAAGCTAGCATACAACATTCTTCTTGGACAACCATGGATACACGCTTTGAAAGTAGTACCTTCCACATACCATCAATGTATCAAGTTCCCACATGAAGGTCAAGAGATCACCATCCAAGGTGACCCTAACCCCTTTCAATACTGCAACTCTATTCAGCCCAAACCAGAAGTTGTGATCCCCACCAACCGTGCTTCTATCGCCTCTTCATCTTGTGTAGATCTAGCTACACTTGCTTCCTATTTCGGAGTGTCTCAACCTAAACTCCACCTCAAAGATAAGGGCTTGGGTGAGTACATGGTCTCCCAATCCCTCTATTTGGCACCACTACCTCTATCTCCTAGATCCTATGGGAGACCCATCCTAAGGACAACCAAAGTAGAGAGAACCACCAAAGGACCATTTGTGAAATGGGGAAGCCTAGAAGATGAAAGTGATGAAAAAGATGTCCTATAGTGGCTATACAAAGATGAAGGTAGTTCCTCAACACAACATAACCATCCCATTATACAACGGCACAATATGGTCAAGGCTTTCAAATGCTACAGAGAATGGGGTATGAAGGACATGGTCCACTTGGTTCAAGAGAGGATGGCATCACTGAACTCATCCAACCTCATACCTTAAGAGCCTGAGACACTACAGGGCTAGGGTACACTGGACCATCAAGAAACAACAGAACCAACAAGAACAAAGGCAAACAACCAGAAGCATCCACTAGCAATCTGGTTGAACAAATTTAAAGAATGCAAATGGGGAGCAAAACTGATTCTAATGAGTATGAGTGGGATAGCATCTCTGAGATGTCTTGTGATGAAAAAGATATTGACGTTGTCCACGAGTACGACCCGACCCATGCCAATGAGAGACAAGGTCCAAGGGCTAGACCGCTAGAGTCTGACCCGCATAGAAACAATAGTGAAAATCGTGAGGAAGGAATGATACCCCCTTGATGGATCCACTAATAGAGGGTACCATTGCAGACTTTGTCCATGCCTTTAATAATTCTATCCTAACCATCAACGCCATTGAACCAGACCAACCTAATGACCCCTTACCTTTGGTACACCCTAAACTAATCAACTAGGACCTAGAAGGTACCACCCCTGAACTAGACACCTTTGAAAATGATGACTCCATCATCGATTACCTTGAGCTGAGAGATCACATACCTGCAAGAGACCACAGGGCTGGCTACGCTATTGAACTCAACGAGAAGGCCTATTTTGGAGAGAGTGCTAAGCCTTTCAGTCATAAAAATATCAAGATGAAAGAACGATCTAACGGTGAAAACCACTCCGCGGCAGTGTTAGATCATCAAAATAGTAAAAATAAAGACGTATCCAACAGTGAAAACCTCTCTGAGGCACCCGAAGGTTGGAAGGCTTGACCCTCTCCCCAATCTTATGCATCAGGAGAGATTGTCGATCTTGATAGAACTGGTAGAACCAATCAATGTCAGCACAGGAGATGAGCCCAGAATGATCCACATTGCAAAAGCTCTCACAGAACATGAAAAACTAGCATTTACAAATTTTTTCAAGAGAAAACAAATCAACTTCGTATGGACATACGCTAACATGCCAGGGCTAGATCTGAATCTTATCATGCATCATCTATCTCTAGCTCCAGCAGCTAAACCGGTCAAACAAAAACTCAGAAAGATGCATCCGCATGTGGCCCTCATGGTGAAAGAAGAGCTAAAGAAACTCTTAGATGTCAGATTTATTAGGTCTATAGACTATCCTGAATGGGTTTTGAATATAGTACTAGTGGCTAAACCAGATGGCAGAGTCTAAATATGCAATGATTTCAGGGACCTGAACAAAGCTTGTCCAAAGGATGACTTCCCCCTGCCAAACATAGACATGATTGTAGATCTCACGGCAGAGCAGACTATGTTTTCACTCATGGATGGTTTCTTGGGATATAACTAGATAAAGATTGCACCCAAAGACCAACACAAGATGACATTTACGTGTCCTTGGGGCACCTACTATTGGTGTGTCATGCCATTTTGCTTAAAAAATGCTGGGGCAACATATCAGAGAGCCATGACAACAATCTTCCACGACATGATGCACACTATAATGGAAGACTACGTCGACGACATTCTGGTGAAATCACTCACAAGAGAAAGCCATCTAGTAGTACTAGACAAGATCTTCAACAGGTTAGAATAGTTTAATGTACGTCTCAATCCAAAAAAATGTGTGTTCAGGGTTACATCAGGCAAACTACTTGGATACATAGTGTCTGGAAACGGTATCGAAGTCAATCCAACTAAGGTGAAAGCCATCATGGAGATGCCACCTCCTAAGAATCTGACTCAACTAAGTTCCCTACAGGGAAAATTGCAATCTATCAGAAGATTCATCTCTCAATTGGCAGACAAGTGCCACCCATTTTCCCACCTTCTACACAAGAATGTCCCCTTCAAATGGAATGAGCCATGTGAACAGGCATTTCAGCAATTAAAGGAATATCTCATGAAACCACCAGTATTGATGCCACCAATTCAGGGCAAGCCTCTACTACTGTATATCTCAGCTACACCAACCGCTCTAGGAGCTCTCCTTGCACAACAAAACTATGATGGGAAAGAACAGGCTATCTACTACATTAGTCGAACACTCGTCGGGTATGAATTACAATACACACCTATCGAAAGAGCATGTCTAGCGGTGGTCTTCGCCTCACAAAAATGGAGACATTACATGTTGTCACATTCTGTCAAACTGGTGGCGAAGATCGATCCACTCAAATACCTACTCAACAAGGCAGCTTTAATAGGTAGATTGTCCAAATGGGTCATGCTTCTCAGCGAGTTTGATATCGAATATGTAGATGGGAAAGCAATAAAGGGACAAGTACTAGTAAATCAACTGGTAGATGCACCTCTAATGGATGACAGCCCTCTGAGCTTTGAGTTTCCATATGAATCTATCTTCCACATAAATACAACAACCTGGAAAATGTACTTCAATGGCTCATACACCCAACATGGATTGGGGGCAGGTATCTTATTGATCACAACTAATGGTGATACAATCCCTAAATCATACAGATTAATGTTTCCCTGCACTGACAACATGGCAGAGTATGAAGCCCTAGTCATTGGTATTAAGCTAGCAGTTGAATGGAACATCAAAGAACTTCAAGTATATGGCGATTCACAGCTAGTCATAAATCAAGTGAATGATGACTACCAAACAAAAGATGAGAAACTAATCCCTTACAAGAGAATGGTAGATGACTTCAAAGAATACTTCATCAAGATCTCTTTTGAGAAGATACCAAGGATTGAAAACAAAGCTGCAGATGCTATGGCCACAATTGCCTCTCTCCTCGACATTCTGGAAAGTCAATCACGTTATGAGTTCTTGGTAGAGCCAGTGTCCTGTCCTGCATACGACACCCCTGAGTCCCATATCATCTGCCACATTGTTGGAGCTGATTCCCCCCTCTACGGAAAGATCTTTGCCTATCTTAAAGAGAATACCCTCCCGCCCGATCTCTCCAGTAACCAAAAGAGAACCTTTATTCGTCAGGCATCCCGGTATGCCATTATCACCAATACCTTATATCACTGAGGTCTCGATGGTACTCTCCTTAGGTGTCTTGATAGTGAGGAATATCAAACTGCCCTGAGAAAAATGCACGACAGTATATGCGGGACCCACTCTAGTGGCCCTACCCTAGCCAAGAAACTCATACGCATGGGGTACTACTAGCCAACCATGGAATAAGATTCCTATCATTTTATAAAGAAGTGCAAGAAATGCCAAATCCACGGGAACCTGATACATGCACCAACATAGGAGCTACAGCCAATAACAACTCCTTGGCCTTTCTGTCAGTGGGGACTAGACTTATTGGGCAAGATTCATCCTCCCTCCTCAAGCGGCCACAAATTCATTATCACTGCCATAGAGTACTTCACGAAGTGGATTGAAGCTATGCCCTTAGCCAACATCACAGGCAAGCAGATTGCCTCTTTTATCCTAAACTATATCATTTGTCGTTATGGTGTCCCTTCATCCATTATCACGGATAACGGACGACCCTTCAAAAACTAAGATGTTAGGGAACTATGTGACAAATTCCATATCCAGCATCGCTTTTCAACCCCCTATTACCCACAAGGCAACGACTAGGATGAGGCATCAAATAAAACCATTCTAAAAATACTAAAGAAGACTGTCAATGATGCCGGTCGTGATTGGCATGTCCAACTGAATCCCGCACTGTGGGCCTACCACACAAGCATCCGCACACCCACAGGTGCAACACCATACTCCCTAGTCTATGGATCTGAAGCTATCTTGCCCATTGAAGTCAAGATCCCATCCTTGCGAGTCTCATTAAAAGGCCTCATATCAGATGAAGAATACAGAGTGACCAGACTTCAAGAGTTAGAGTTCTTCGAAGAGAGAAGGCAATAGGCCTTTAACCTCCTGAAAGCATATCAGCAATACATGTCCAAAAGCTACAATCATAGAGTAAAGCCCCAAATATTCCAAGTCGGTGACCTAGTCCTAAAAGAAAATCCCAGAAATCAACAAGAGAGAGAAAAGAAAGGAAAGTTTGAACCTAACTGGCTAGGTCCCTATGTCGTCATCACAGCTTATGGATCGGGGGCATATCAATTGGCTATGTTTGAAGGTGAATTATTTGATGATCCTATCAACAGCATGCACCTTCGTAAGTTCTATAACTGAAAACCCCAATGTAAGGGAGTCCTGAAAAAATCCAAAAAAATTGAAAAAGTGATAAAAACAAGAGCAAAAAAAAAATCAAAAAAATGAGAAAATAGACAAAAAAATCATCCTATGGTGAAAACATGGCAAACAGGTGTCATGTGTACTTTTAGCTTCTCGTGCAAATAAAAAGCAAGTGGTGAAAACCTGGTAAATAGGCACTATCTGCGACAAACCACTTCCTCCATCTATTTTGACTTCATGTCTCTTGTGTCCCTCATATTGTTCATCTTGAACCAGTCCTTTGAACTATTGTCAAACTACATCGCCTCTAAGTTATCACGTAGGCCAGGCCATTCTCAATGCACCCCTGAGGCTCCTCTCCACTCCACTGTCCCATCCATCCCATATCTAGTCCTTCTATCAATCTGAGTCCGTGCTATTTTTGCCCCACTTTGCCATCGCCTAGGTCTTAGGTCTGCTAGGGTTTACCCTGAACTATGTTGCCTCTGCATTGTCACGTAGGCAAGGCCATTTAGCAATGAGCCCTCGAGGCACTAGGTCAGTCCCTTAGGGTCAGTCTCTCCATGTCTGTCTGTCGTCTCACTCATAATAAGTTGATC
Organism: Cunninghamia lanceolata; assembly: GCA_027924645.1. Lineage (NCBI taxonomy): Eukaryota > Viridiplantae > Streptophyta > Pinopsida > Cupressales > Cupressaceae > Cunninghamia > Cunninghamia lanceolata. The sequence goes on along the minus strand of BSBN01001505.1, from coordinate 409,589 downwards.
CTTGTCTAAACTGGGGGCAACTCCTCGACCTAGTTATGTATTTGGATTCTTGAATGCCACTATTCTAAGAGGATACCAATAAGGATTGTGATACCTTTCACTAAGACAAGCAAGCACAGCAAAAGCAAGCTACCCAAACCAAGAGTCTTGATGCAAAACATCAACCTATCCAAAACAGAGCAGGATACCATGCCGAAACACTAAAACTGATTCTATATCAATTATGGTAAAAGACACATCTAATGCAAGAATGTTTTGTAAACAGGTTAATTTACAAGGTCTTGAATTTTTGTCATTATGTCTTCCTATGCTACTCAAGGATGCCAAAAAAGCTAGAGATGCTATGATGGGGGCATAATCTTTTTCTATGTCTGCTGCTTGTGGATTAAACTATGGTAATGGGACGACTTTTGTCTAATGACATGATCAGCAAAAAGATCATCGAGGACTCCGAGGTCTAAACATGAAAAGGGGCAATCCTTGTCTATTGAAATGCAAGAAGTACTCAGGTCATCTAGATTCAAGTTTGACTAGATGCTTGTATCAACTTGCTATATCAAAATCCATGTAAGAAGTACTCAGGTCATCTCGGTCTAATTATACCTAGATGCTTGTATTTCCTTACAACATTTCAAAAAGTGAAAAATACCAAAACAATGCCCAATGATGAAAGCAACAACCTTGCAAAAATCTTAAGATGACAAATCCACATCCATTTCATAACCATACCCATATCAACCATGCAATCAAAAAATCCTGTAATCTATCAAATGAAAGTCAGTATTTCTTCATCTCTTCTTCCTCCTCTCTATATCATCACCTGGGTAGATTGAGTACATTTGGACATATCAAAAACATAGCATAGATTGCATATCACATCACATGAGATAGTAATTTACATGATTACATCATTTGCATACATCATAAAGCCCATTAGGTCACCTACATGCATTTTGCATCCATATATCATCTCAAAAGGATCAAAAACATAAACAAAAGCATCATCAACATACATATAGAGTTGTATACATCGTATCCATAACATATCACATTTGCATTTTACATATCAAATCATACAAAAATCCATCTAGTATGCATCACATAGGCACAACATCATAAGATAGATCACCTCCATAAGCATATCAACAACAGAAAAGCATGAGCATATAGAACATCAATCACTGCATCATCATATAAACATATCCAAATGTACAACATATCAAAAATATCTGTCCATATCTCAGAGTCATGTCATAAAATGTATACAAGGTACAACAAAAATGGTGATACATGTCTTAGGGCAAAAATAGTACATATACAGGCTATCTCAACCATCCAAATGTATACATCCAATCGAAAAATGGTACAAGTATCATGTTTGTCTAACCCTACTGCCGTGGCACACTGCTCCCTACACTGCCCTCTCCTCTACCTCCCCTTGATTGCTGGGGACCCCTCACTGAGCCTACAGACCGAGAACCACCTACCCGCTGGAATGGCTCTGACTGGTTCCTGAAGCTAGGGGCACGCTAATCTGCTGCCACTGCCCCATGATATAACCCTCTATAGTACTGAGCCTATGCCTGGGCTCTAGTAAGCTCACTCTGCACCTAGACCACTTGTGCCTATGCCTACTGCACCTGTGAAACCAAAAAACTAGATGTCACATCTATGCCCATGGCCATCACAACTGCATCTCTCTCTGCCCTCATAGCCCGCATGCTAGCTAAGGTTGCGTCTCTCTCTAGTCAACTTTGATAACAGAGTCGCATCTGACTCTCTCCGTGACTCTACTGCTCTCAGATGAGCCCTCAGTTGCCTAACTTGGCTCTGTAGTGCAACAATAACCTGCTACTGCACATCAAGCTGTGGAGCCTGCTCTGCCTATGTCACCTATTGCACTGGCACCTGTCCCTATGTCAGCTGTGCCACCTGCTGTGGTGGCGGCATCTATCTCTGTGCTACCTCTGGCTAAACTGGCACCTGGACCTATGCCTGTCCAATGGCTTGCTGGCCTACAAGTCCCTCTCTGACCCTCTGCCTCAGTCTCAGTCTCCCATCATCTCCCTGATCTCTCCTCCTCCTCCTCCATCCTCCCCTCCTCCTTCCAGCTGCACCCTCACCGTCTGAATCATCCTCGTCTATATGAGGAGCTAACTCTCCTAGCCCTGAATAGCTTGGGAATGGGTGTGCCGCAAACCACTCCTCGTAGTTTGGCATCATGCCAGTGTCCACTATCTCTCTCCGCATGGGCCAAGCTGCATAAGGAATCTGCTAAAAGTCTATCAAGGCCTCCTCATATGATGCCACAGGACCCCACCTATACCTCTCTGCATGAGTCCTGGCAAAGCGTACCTCCCCTTATGGTCTGCCCTGGACTCAACCAAACTATCGCTGCACTCTACTCACAATCTGCCTCTCCAGAATGTACCTAGTCCTGCCAATAAGCCACCACGTCTGGAAACAATACGGAAGCTCATCTGATTCATCGTCCCATACCTCACAGTTTATGTAAGGGTGTCAAATCACTGCATCCACCCCATCAAAAGCATGTCTCGAATACTCTAACTTCCTCAACCTGTGCTGGGAAATAACACCCGCATAGCCATAACTATAGGGCTCACCCCTCTGCATGTGGAATACACATATCAGGCATGTGATGGCAATGTGCTCCCACAACCAAAGCTGCAACAGTGACACACCCACTGACAAACTGGCTCCTCTATGATAAATCACCTGGTACATGTCTCTATATAAGTGTGCAAGCACACACACACACCCCACGCATACTGGGTCCCGTCTGTGATCATGCTCTCCATCACCCTCCCCCAGCCGATCGAGAATCCATGCGACCTCCTATCAGGGCATATCATGCCACCGATTAGTCCAGCCACTATGCTTGGGAAGTAGTCATAGCAATCATGCATGTCTTGCCATGAAATCTCCTCCCCCACCAACTCTGGGTCATCAAATACACATCTACACTCCTCCAAGGCATCGTCCCATTGTGACTCATACTCAACTAGCTCTCCCTAAATCGGGAGGTGCAGAATCCTGTACACATCCTTGAGAGTAACTGCCATCTCCCTCGTCAGTAGATGGAATGTATCATCCTCGCTGTGGAATCGCTCCACCACTGCCATCAACATAGCTCGATTCGCATGAACCTCGGGCATAAAGCAAACATAGTGCAGACCCATAGTGCCTAGAGCCTCACGATCTATCTTAGTCAACATATACCAAAAGAGTGTTTCGGCGCATCTGTCCTAGTTGGATTTCCTAGCCATTAATATGCATAAAAATTGACTTTTGACAAGTTTTGAAGAAATACATACCGGGGGTCCTGCCTCCGCTGGCTGATCGAACCGTCGAATCCGCTCAAACCGGTGCTCCTCGTGAGCAATATCCATTTGTCTAGCTGCCATGCTCTCCTAAGCTCTCTAGAGGACTAATCAACTATGGGCAAGTGTACAAATGATTAAAATATGTGGACCCAACTCCTTTATATAGCAAATGACCCATACCTAACTGCATGACAACTATGGCTACTTCCCATGTCCTTTTCTCCGAAGCATATCCCGTCTTTCTCCATCCTAAACTCATTTTTCACTTTCTTCTTCATGAGATTGTCTATGTCAAGCCTTCTGCCTTCTTCTCGTCTAATCTCCTGAGGGGGCATCCTATCATTAAACTTGTATCAGGGGCAAATTGGGGCATGTATCACCGCCAAAAATTCTTTTTGTTTGAAACAACGTGATAAAACACATTGCATCAAAGAGGGGCAAAATGTATACACCTTAAATTGGCATGACTCTACTTAAATAAATATTTTTATATTTATTTCATCATTCACATTCTTCTATCAAAAAATAAATAAATTCATTTATTTATCTGATTCATTTCCTCTCATTTAATTAAATAAACACATTTATTTAATTAATTAAATTCATTTACATCACCTTCATTCTGCTAAATAATTAAATAATTTTAATTATTTAATTAAAACCTTTTATTCTTCCAAATTTAAATAAAATGCAAATTTTATTTAAATAAAATCTAAATTCTCCACTAAATAAAATATATTTTTTTATATTTTATTTTATTCCTCAAATATCTTCACAAAAATAAAATATATTCTTATATTTTATTCCTCTCATTTATCTACAAAATAATTAAATAATTTTTTTTATTTAATTATGCATTCTTATCTTCAAAAATCATTCTTATCTTCTAAAAATACTATGCTCTTGTCATACAAAAGCAAAAGCAATTTTAAAGCATCTTTAAAACAAACTTTCTCTTAAATTAAAAAATAAATTCTAAATTAAGAAAATCAAATCTCATCCTCATCAAGAGAGGAGTTAACTTCACAAAGCCGCTTTTCAAATGACACATGTCTTTTTCCATTTGTTGCACGTTCCTCAACAACCCTCCTCTGTTGATCTTCCATTTTTCTTCTAAACCATTGACCTTCCCTCACCTTTTTCTATAAATACCACCCTCTCCTTCATTTCATATCGATCATTTGTGCAAACTTATTCTACAGAGATACCGGCGCGCCTTTGGCACCCCCACTTCCATAAGCATTTCATATCCATTTGTTAGTGTGTTTGAAGCTCATCTTCAACCACATGAATATCTCAGCCATTCCATTCTTGTCACCTTCAACAAGTAAGGGAGCAATAACTTCTAAGGGCTTCATCAACATCAAGGTCAAGGAAGGATAGGCAAACTATGGAAGACGCAAGGTGAAAGAGGTTGTAAGTGTTGTTCTTGTTTATTACTTTAAATCTCCTTTTTTTATCTTCATATTTCATAGATGTTTGGGTTCTTATTATCATTGATTTGATTAAACTATTTTCCCCCTCACAACTTTTAATATTTTGTCATTTTATGTAGTTAAAAATATTAAAGCAAATCAAATATTTTTTTCTAGATTTGCTTTATTTTGAGGCAGATGAGGACAATAAAAATTAAAAAAACTGAGCTTTTATTGAGCAAATAAAGCTTGTTTTAAAGTAGATTTTGGTGAGGTCTACCTTGAGGAAGATTTTCACAGCTTTCATATACAGATTGGAGGTGATTTGAAAGCTTTATTTTTGGCTTTTTAGTGGAACTCGAAAATGGATCAAATTTTTTATTCTAGGAAGATTTCTCAGCTTTTTCTTTGGGAGATTTTTGGAGTTATAAATAGGGGAGAAAGACTTAGTTTTTCTCAGTTGATATCTTTGTTTCTTCTCTCTTGAGCACAGGCAAAGAGTTTGTAAACTGATCTTGGCTCATATTTTTTAGAGTTAGATGCGCCCTTTCAGTTCAATACAGCAAAGCATTCATGTTTCACATTTGTTGCCTCTTTTATAACTTTGATTTGATGTTTTCACTATGATTATGATGTCTAATCCTCTGATTATGTCTTGATGTTATTGAAATATAAGGATCTATTGCCCATCTAATCCAGGTTGTGTGTTGTGTTTTAATTAAACTTTCATACAAAGTACTTTTAGATTGTTGGACTTATGTGAAACTGAGGAGGTTACATGCTTGAGAGTTGTTTGTGGGTAAAATTTTACATTTTTAGATCATCTTTAGATAAAATAGAATTTTATTCCAGTTATTCGTCATCCCTTTTCTTAGACAATTGATTAGTTTAGAAAGATCTTAAGGAGAACCAACCCACTCTGGAGATTCACTCTCACTATAGGAAACCCACATCTTGAGAGTGTTTCCATGTGTCAATAAGTAGCTAAGTCTTCTGTGAGCTTAGCAGGGTGCATACTTGATTGATAATAGTTTTTGGCACACCCGGTGGGACTCTGAAAGTGATTTCAAAGAAGTTTTATACCCTCACAGCTATTGTTCTAGTATATGCAATAATATTCCAACCTTTGGAGGCTTTCACAATATACCTGGCAACTCGTTATCTCTGATCTTGCATGTAGATTAGTGTTATCAACTTATGAAAAGCAAATCCAGTTCTAATCCTTTCGAGCATTTACAACTGTTGCCACCAAGAAGAAGAGGTAGATCAATAAGCAGAATAGCCAATTCAGCGAGGAGATCAAAATCAACACCTTTAACTTCAACATGAAGAAGTAGAAGTCCGGTGCTGATAGTTCAAATACCCATAATGGCTAGGCAGTATGCATTTGCCACCTTTAACAGAGGCAACCCACTGTAACTTGCTCAATGTGATGATATTCCAGTCGTAGCCCTTAAAGGTCTGCCATATTTCACTAGAGAAGACCATACTACAGCTGCTAAGTACATTTAGGATGTGGCAACCGTTTGTTCCATACACAATGTCACCCAAGAAAATGTGGTAATCAGACTTCTGGCTGCATAATTGAAAGGGAAAGCCTTGCAATGGCTCAGAGGACTTGCTGAAAATTTAATAACATCGTGGGATCTACTGGGAGATGGATTGCACAAGCACTTCGAAGACAAATCTGATCATCTCTCATTTTTGGAGCAGTTGAGCACCATCAAAAGGGCACCCCACGAACACATGGCAGATTTCAACTATTGATTTTATAGAACCTGGGACTAAATCCTCGCAATAGTAAAACCCTTACCAAGGCATGCATTTTTGTTTTACCTTAAAGCTTTGAATAGTGAAATTTTTGTAATGATCTAGTCTATGGGAGGAACCACCCTTCCTGATTCTTTTGAGATTGTTGTTAGAGTAGAAAACTGCCTCATCCAAGCAGGGAAGATAGCCTCGTGGCCTACCCTACCCATTTTCCTAGAAATCTAGCCATCTGTGCCAATAGCAGTGCCTCGTTTGGCTACTATCCCACCTGTTCCAACAATAACTTGTCAACCTACAACCAAGAAAATCATGCCCCAGCTCACCTCCAAGAAATCCAAGAGTTGTAAGGCATGATTCAGTCCATGGGCAAAACCTTTGGCAATGAATTTGTTAATATTAAAAAATAGATTGGTCAAGAAACTAAGACTTACCAAGCCCCGTATCAGCCCATTCAATAATATAGGCAGTCATTTCAAGCTGATCCTCAGGGTCAAAGAAGAAACTACAACCCTCAACCTTTCCTATCTTACAACCCAAATATTGCTAGGACCTCGAGGGAGCTTGTACCCACATAGAATAACTTAGCCCAAAATAGTGACTGGTGTTATCCATGTCACCAACCGCATAATCAAGCTACGTGCACAAATGAAGTAAGAAATCAGGCACTCAAGGTACATAACAGTTATGCACGTTCAGAAGGTGCCCCTGGTGAAGTTTCATCTCAGCCGAATAATGTTGATGTGGCCTTGATGAACTGGCAAGAGAGTGATTTCTATGGTATGAATTACCATCAAAGCCAAAATCAACAACATACACCTGTTTCAACCAACACAAGGTCAAAACAAAGGGCTGTAGACCTTAATCAACAAGCTACAGTGGTACAACAACAGCTTGTGAGAGATACATTTCAAACTTTGCCATCACAAACTACCCATATACCACAGCAAAAAGTGCAAATTCTGCAAAGGGATCAAACTATACTAGTAAAGGATCAGTCCAAAGTACAACAACAGCTTTCACAAAGGCATGATGATGCTACTGTTGTAAAAGGATAGAAAAAGGTAAATCTTGTTTCTTTCAACATAGTGGATCATCTTAAGAAAGCTACAATGAGCATGTCAGTTATGGATGCATTGTACATTCCTGGCCAAAAGAATCTGCTACAAAAAGCATTGGCTGAACTTTCAATTTCTGAGTGTTCTAATCAAGGAAAAACCAAAGTTGTACTTGCCAACAGCTCAGAAATCAAGAGTGGACAGCCATCAAACGAGGTAAAACCTCCTCCCTTTTACTTAAGTTTGATTATTGGTGACAAACTTGTTCATAACTACATGATAGACTCTGGGGCAAGCAATTCAGTCATGCCCAAAAATCTAGCTGATTCACTAGGATTGATTTATGAGCCCCTTGCAAAAGGAGTTGTCTAGTTAGATGGGTTTGCACTTAGTACTGTAGGAACAATAAAAATTCTGCCACTTACACAGCATGCTTGTTCTAATTTTTCCATCCATCAGGACATTTACATCATTGATCTACCACCTAGTTTTGCAATATGCCTTTCTAGGGAATTCACTACTAAATTGGGTGGGTTTCTATCTTCTGATCGGTCCCACTTATTTTTTAGAGTGAGATATGGTATGAAAGTAACCATACAGTCTGAACCACTTGCAAAGGACCATGTTGAGCCCTATGTTCCCAGCCCAATAAACACTAACCTCTACATCACCCATGGGCAGTAGGATGAACCCATGAGCCTAGATCCCAATGCACCTATAGAAGACATAAACTTAGATGATTGGGTAGCTAAAGATCATGAAAGTGATCCTTTCCATCACAGGAATGAGGTAGGATTAGGCATCTATATGATACAGGAACCTGATGCAGTGATTCCTAATCTGATTAAGGACCAAAGTCAATTGGAAAAACAAGAAGACCAGCTTTGGAAGCTGTACTTTGATGGATCAAGGACCAAAACAGGTGCCGATGGAGGGAATATATTAATCTCCCCTAAAGGAGACAAATACTATGCAGCCGTGAGGTTCACCTTCAGTTGCACAAACAATGTGGCTGAGTATGAGGCCCTGATCCATGGTTTAGAGTGGGCCTAGAAAAGAGGTATCAAATCTGTACAAGTTTATGAGATTCTGAATTGATCGTTAATTAGGTTAGGAATCTAAATGCTACTAAAAATGACCTACTCAAAAAGTACAAGCATAGAGTGTGGGATTCAATTGAATTTTTTGATGCATTTAATTTGTTTTCGATTCCTAGAAACCAAAATAAGTATGCAAATAAGCTTGCATCTTTGGGATCTCAATTTGAGGTTCCTGATCAGATTCAGAACATTGAAGTATAGCCATATGTCAAAGTAGTTGTCATGCCTTCTATACCTGACAATAGTGTTTCCTGGCAAGTATTTGATAGTGATGACCAAATCTTAAGTTTTTTAAGTACAGAGGCTAAATTTGCAGCTGATAATCAACATAAATACCAACAGCAATTTGAAGACCAAATTGTACAGTTGAGATCCAACAAGGTGCCCAAGGCACTGGTGATAGTAGAATTAGTGTTTAACTTAAATGATTAGTTTAGAAAGGATGAGTGCAGCATGACGGTGACACAAGAACACTATGAGGCAGTGGAGATTTTTAAAGATAAGTTGTTGAAGCTCGGAAAGGTATGCATGAAAGTGAACAATAGTCATTTATTTAGTTATGCCAAGATTTTTGTGATGTTTTTGCATGGGAGTATAAATACTTAAGGGGGTTTGATCCCATTTTAGCCCAGCATACCATTGAATTAGAGCCTAATGCCAAACCTATTATGTAGAAACAAAGACCCCTGAATCCAAAACTTGAGCATTTAATGAAGGCTAAGTTAAATAAATTGATTGAGAGTAGTATCATATTCCCAATAAAACATACCTCCTGGGTTTCCAATTTGGTCCCAGTAAAAAAAAAGAATGGAGAAATCTAACTTTGTGTCAATTTTTGTGATCTAAATCAGGCCTCATTGAAAGACCACTACCCTCTTCCTTCCATGGAACAAATATTGCAAACTATTATTGGTTTTGATAGATATTCCTTGTTAGATGGTTACTCAGGTTACAACCAGATTCTAGTCAAAGAGGAAGACCAATATAAAACAACATTCATGACTAAGTGGGGTACCATGGCATATAGGAAGATGCCATTCAGTTTGTCCAATGTAGAGGTAACCTTTCAACGGGTAATGGACATGGCCTTCCATGGCCTTATGAACAAAATAGTGCTAGTGTATTTAGATGACATAACTATTTTTTCTAAAAATCCTAATGATCATTTTGACGACTTGAAGCAGATTTTTCAGAGGTGCAAGGAGTTTGGGGTTTCATTGAACCCCAAAAATTGCATATTTTTAGTTCATGAAGGTAAACTTCTCAGCCATATTGTTTCAAAACAAGCTATTTCTATTGACCCTGAGAGAGTTTCAGCCATTCTAGATGTACCACTGCCTGCACATAAGAAAGGCTTGTAAAGCTTTCTTGGCAGAATTAATTTTGTGAGAAGATTCATTCCAAACATTGCAACTTTGTTACAACCTCTTACGGCCATGTTGAAGAAGATTGTGCCATTCAACTAGACTAAGGAGGGAAAAGAAAGCTTCGAGCAGATTAAAGAAGCCCTCACTGCTGCCCCTACCCTCATTAATCCTAATTATGAGAGGGATTTTATTTTGTATGCTTTTGGAGGAGCTGACACTATCTCTGCAATGTTATGTCAGCAAAATGATGAAGGATTAGAGTAGCCAATAGTATTTTTCAGCCAGGTACTGCATGACTATGAGGTAAAGTACTCTTTTGTGGAAAAACATATTTTTTTTGTTGTTAGCCTCAAGAAATTTAGACACATATGTTGTCTAATAAAAAAATTTACTTAATGGTTACTCATCCTACTATCAAGATTTTTTATTAAATAGAGATATAAATGACAAGAGAGCTAGTTGGATAACCAAAGTTGTGCAATTTGATGTTTATATCAAAGTGACCAAGTTGATTAGAGGCAAGGGCTTATACGAATAGCTTGTTGAAAGTGAAGAAAATAGTCAAGAACATGTAGAGGACACAGAAACAGTATTGAATAACAATCTACTAGCCACTGTACCAGCTCCTACAATCAGCTGGGTACAACAGGTGATGCATTATTTATAGTTTGGTCAATGTCCCAAAAGTTTGGATAGGGCAAGAAGAAGGTATTTTAGGCTACAAGCTACTCCTTATGCTATCATTAATGGTATTTTATATAGAAAAGATTTTAATGGTGTATTTTTAAGATGTATTGGACCTAATCAAGTTGACAAGCTGTTAGAAGAATTTCATAATGAACCTTCAGGAGGTCACTTTGCAGCTAGAACAACTACTTTGAAGATTATGCAAGTTGATTATTATTGGCCTGACTTGTTTAAGGATTCTTTTGTTTGGGTGAGAAGATGTGAGAAGTGTTCATTGTTTGCTAGTAAACAAAGGCTTGTTGCCTTACCTCTACATCCTATTAAAGTTGAACAACCATTTGCAAAATGGGGTCTGGATTTTATAGGACCAATAAACTCGCCTTCAAGTGCAGGCCACAAGTGGATCTTGACTGCCACAGACTATTTCACCAAGTGGACCAAGGTTGTTGCTTTAAAAGAAGCAAATGAATCTGTTGTTCTAAGTTTCTACCAAGATCTAGTATCAAGATTCGGTACACTAGATTCAATCATCTCAGATAATGGTTTAGCTTTCATTGGATTGAGAATTTTAGATTGGTCTATCAAAAATAATATCTTTTTGAATGCTTCTTCTAACTATTAGCCATAGGGTAATGGGCAGGACGAATCTAGCAACAAAAATCTGATAAGGATCATCAAGAAGATTGTTGAAGACAACCAAAGAACATGGCATGAGAAGTTGAAGTTGGCTCTTTGGGCTGACAGAATTACACCCAAGAGAGCTACTGGTTATTCTCCATATGTAATTACTTATGGTAAGGAGGCTAGATTGCTTGTTTTAGTTGAATTAGCAACTTTGAATTTCATCAAAGAGCATGAGCTTCTAGAGGAACAACCTTTAGTAGTCAGGCTAGCTCAGCTTATGGAGTTATAAGAAGTCAGGAAAGAGGCCTTGAAGAAGCTTGATACATCAAGCTCAAATGAAGAATGCTTTTGATAATACGGAAAGACTGAGGAGCTTTATTTTTGGTGATCTGGTGTTCAAATGGAATGAACTGAGAAGCAGACCTGGAAAGCATTCCAAATTCGATGCAATTTGGGATGGGCCTTATGTAATCACAGAGTGCAAAGAAAATAATGCATTTTGGCTGTCTAAGTTAAGTGGAGAGGTACTCTCTATCCCAGTTAATGGGATGCACCTCAAACATTGCCTCTAAGGATAAGTACTACCTTTGTATATTGTAGAGTAGAGTTGCAATTAATAAGTCCTCATGCACATTTGCTTTTAGTATTTTTGTTTCCCTAAGTGCTGCTACATAGGTTTTCTGGCCGTCAGAGCCTATTAGTTTGCTTAAGTTTAGTTTGTTTTCAGTTTTTTGCTACTGTTTGAACTAGTTGGAGAGTTGAACTTTAGTGTGTCTGAGTTTGAGAAGAGCAGAGTATGACTTAATGACCACTGGATACTTAAGGCAATTGATCCGATGCTTAGCAAACAAGCATATAGCGGAAATCACCAAAAATATTACCATTTTTTACTTACAACTCAAAATTGGTAGAGCTGATGCAACAAATTCAGTTTTAGAGTGAAGGTTAACATTCTTATGTTATAATTTATTTGCATAGTTATTGTGTTTCAGTGATAATTGTAGTGTTGTTCAGGATAAGAAAGAGAAGGTCATAGTCATCATTGCCTTCAATGTTTTCAATCTTCAAAGTTATCTTCTATTCCTGCTCCTGATCTCAACATGAACTTGCAAAAATGTGGGAAGGTCATATTAGATCTCTGGTTATGAGATCTCTATATCCTATTAGAAGAGGAATAACACTTTGTTTATAATGCATTGATCAATGAACATCATCCATATCCAAGAATAGATGAGAAAGAAACAATCATGGAATTTCAATGTTTTATTTTAATCTATTTGTTTCATGTGTAGGTATAGGATAAGTCATGTAGCTTTCTGATGGCATATCATAGCATATGGAGTAGAATGGGCTCCCACAAGGGTTGAGCTCAACATGTTGTCCCCAATTCTTAAGAGGATTGTGGAAAGAGTCTGAAAGAGCAACAGTGTCACATAAAGACCCTACAAAATAAAGACAGTTGTCATGTGTTTTAATTATATCTCAAAAAATATGATCTAGGTTTTTGAGATTTTGGATAGAGATTAGATGACAATAATATGAAAAAACATTTAAATGTCTCACCAACACAGTTTACAATTTTTGAGGAACAATCATAGGCACAATACATAATAAAATGAAGATAGCAGTTGCATGTTTAAATCATATCTGAAAAAATATGAACTGGGTTTTTAAGATTTTTGGATAAAAATGAGAAGATTATAAAGTACAAAAACCCTTTAAATGTCTCACTTACTTAGTTTGTAATTTTCAAGAAATCTTCACAATGTTGGGCCCTCTTTCTTTTTGCAAATTTGAAGCTGTAAAAAATTATTGTAAAATGATATTTAAAACAATATCCTATAAATTGTTTATAAATATTCATTATTTATGCAGTTAAAACAAAGTAAAGCAAACAATATCTTTCTTTTTTTAGTTTGCTTTCTTTTGGGAAGATATGGACAAAAATAAGCCTTGTATTATTATTTTGTAAATGAAAATCAAAAGAGATAAGATTAGGCAAATCAGAAGGAAAAGCTGCATGACCTATTGTAAGATAAATATTAAAGTAATCTTATTTATAAATTGCTTTTAATATTTCATCATTTTATGTAGTTAAAACTATTAAAGCAAATCAAATATCTTTTTCTGAATTTGCTTTATTTTGAGGCAGATGAGGACAATAAAAAAAAAAACTGAGCTTTTATTGAGTAAATAAAGCTTGTTTTAAAGTAGATTTTGGTAAGGTCTACTTTGAGGAAGATTTTGGCAGCTTTCATATACAGATTGGAGGTGATTTGAAAGATTTATTTTTGGCTTTTTAGTGGAGCTCGAAAATGGATCAAATTTGCTATTCTAGGAAGATTTCTTAGCTTTTTCTTTGGGAGATTTTTAGAGTTATAAATAGGGGGGAAAGACTTAGTTTATCTTAGTTGATATGTTTGTTTCTTCTCTCTTGAGCACAGGCAGAGAGTTTGTAAACTGATCTTGGCTCATATTTTTTAGAGTTAGATGTACCCCTTTCAGTTCAATACAGCAAAGCATTCCTGTTTTGCATTTGTTGCCTCTTTTATAACTTTGATTTGATGTTTTCACTATGATTATGATGTCTAATCTTATGATTATGGCTCGATGTTATTGAAATTTGTGTAGCTATTGCCCATCTAATCTAGGTTGTGTGTTGTGTTTTAATTAAACCTTCATACAAAGTACTTTTGGATTGTTGGATTTAGGTGAAATTAAGGAGGTTACATGCTTGAGAGTTGTTTGTGGGTAAAATTTTAGATTTTTAGATCATCTTTAGATAAAATAGAATTTCATTCTAGTTAGGGAAAAATCACCTCACAAAGTTGATCTGCCCAAAGAAGGATTGAACACCCTTGACTTTCTTAGGCTAAGAGATGAGGTTAATGGCCTTAACTCTTTTAGGATCAATTCTAACCCCATCCCTTGACATAATATGCCCCAACATCTTTCCTTCTTCTACTCCAAATTGGTATTTCTTGGGATTCAAAGAGATCCCATACTCCAAACATCTGTCAAAAATCATTTGCAAATGCTTGCAATGATCATTCCTATCTTTAGAGAATGTAATAAGATCATCTTGGTAGACAACCATGATTTCATCAATGAGGCTTGCAAAGGCCACATCCATTTCTCTTTGAAGTGTCGATCCTGCATTCTTCAACCTAAATGGTATTCTCAAATAAAAATATGTTCACCAAGGAGTGGACAATGTTGTCTTGTACTATTTTGACTCCTTGACTAGTACTTGATTGTAGCCTGAGAATCCATCCATCATAGAAATAAGTTTTGAACCAACCACATTTTGCAAAATATGATCCATACTTGGAAGAGGATAATTATCCTTAAGGGATCTAATGTTTAGTGTTGTCATAAAGGATTGCATCTTAAATGCTAAGCCTTTATAAGCGTGGAAATCCTATGCAACATGGGAATGCTCTCAGATGTCGGTCTGTCTATTTTGAGAATGAACCTCTAGAAGAGTCGGCTCCCTTTTAAAAGCCCCTTTAAATCTGTGACTTGATGGAGAAAAGTGAAAGAAGAAAATTTAATAAACAAAAAAGTGAAATACAAAATCTATCCTAAAGGGAGGGATGCACCAATATTTTGATTTAAAACTGCAATATAACTCACAAACATTCTCAATAAACCTGCTCTTACAAACCAAATTAATCAGATTCACCACATAAGTATTTCACAAAAAGGCATGAATAATCTTGCTCAAGCTTGTGACCTGTAATAAATTGAAATTTGTATACTTGCATCTAATAAATGAGACAAAGAATCCAAAAGTTTTGAAGCAAAACATAGAAAGCTCTTATCAAATCACTCAGTTTATTTGTACATTCCACTACGACTTCTAAACCGTTGTTAAGCCATCTAGGAAACTAGAAAATTGTGGTCACCTTATGTTTAGATGTGGTTAAGCCATCTTCTAAACGGGTGCTCATTGTTAGAGGTCTTCCACCTTCTTCTCGACCTCTTGATCACATTTACAACTATGCTAAATAAATAGCACATTAGAATTTACAACAACTTAATCATAATATGGTTTCTCATGCATATAACACTCGAAATAATAATAAAAAAAAATAACAACTAAGCATTCCGATATCTTTACTAGCTTCTCAACCTATGCTTCCTCAAGCACCTCATTTAACACATAAGATTAGTCAAAATTATGATATTGTAGAGCAACTTCGTGCTACTCCTCCTAATATATCTCTTTGGGAGCTTATATAGACTTCTCCTAGTTACCATGGAATGCTCCAAGAAGCTTTACAAAAGGTGATTGTTCCACCCATTGTCAATCCAAATGATGTAGCAGCTCTATTAGATTGTATGCATGCAACAAAAATAGACATTTTGTTTCAACAACATGAGTTTCCATCTCTTGAAGTTCAGAATCAGTATGATCCTTTAATTATCTTCATTACAATAAACAAGACACTGGTTAAGAGAGTTATGATTGATAATGGATCAGCTCTTAATGTTTGTGACCTTAACTTTATGCATAAGATTAAAGTTGATACATCTTTGATTAAACTGGAAACAATTAGTATCTTTGGCTTTGATAATGTTGGACAACAATCCGTGGGCACTATAACTCTTCTGGTATAGGTAGGACCTGTGATTGTGCCTTCCCTGATTCATGTCATGCCTTGTTCTCTATCTTACAATATGATTCTTAGTAGACCTTGGATCCATGCATTGGGGTAGTTCCTTCTACTTTACATCGTTCATTTAAATTTTTATGCAAAGATAAGTTGCACACTATTCATGCTGATCTTGAACCTGATAATTGTTTGCAAATTGACTCACAAAAACAAGTCATTTGTCCTAAAATTTTAAATAATTTGAAAGTTGATTAGTAAACTTCTCTTGCCTCAGACAATGTTGTGCAAGAGTCCAAACAATTGAATGCATTTCTTGGTGATGATTGGGGTTCATTAAATTTTACATCTTCTTCCATGGGAGAATATAGAGTTAATAACCCTGTCCCCGAAACATCAAATATTGCATCAATGTCCTCTCATGCTTTGAATGTGAAGAATAAAGATTCTTTGGTGACAAATTCAAATAATACTTTTACTTACACTACCGATTATGAAACTTATGAAGCTCCACCTTCTTCCAAAGAAATGTCTTCTCTTTATGGTCAAGGATTTTAGATCCTTTATAAAAAAATGTGATTATGTAGGTAATGGTTGTGGTATTAATCAACAAGGAATCAAAGTCCCTATAGAATCCGCTTCGTAACATTACTCAATTGGCATTGGATATAATCATTTCAAGGAATCTAAATCCCGTAGACGTCCTACTCTTAATGTGAATACAATATCAACACTTAACTTGATATTTCCTAAGATGATTGACACTAGTTGTCCTCTAGGAGAAATTCCTTTGGATATATTTTCAATAGACAAAGCGATAATGAAATTCTTAGGTACTTATGCCAATATTCCTTGTTACCATCATAAACATGGCTTACCTTATTGTTTGAACATTAGTGCATATTTTGGAAAAACTACTAGCATGATAAATGCCACTCTAAAGTTTGATGAAGAATTTGAAGACATACCACAATCACCTAATCTTCTAGACCACACTACTCTACTTAATGGAAAGACTGTTGATGTTTTCATGGAGAAAGATAATACTAAAAAAGTTATCCCTATTGGTGATTGCTTACAAATAGAAGAGAAAGAAGAAATGACCAAGTTATTACATGAATTTTCTGAACTGTTTGCTTGGAACTATTCAGATATGCCTGGTATTGATCCTCAGATTATAACACATAATATCATCTTGAAACCAGATGTTACACCATTTAAACAAAATATTTGTAAGATGAATCCTAAGGTTGCATTACTTGTCAAAGCTGAGATAGAAAAGCTTCTACAAGATGGCTTTATCTGCCCTATTGACTATTCACCTTGGATCTTGAACATTTTCATCATCGCTAAACCTGATGGTCATATAAGAATGTGTACAAATTTTTGAGATTTGAATCTTGCATCTTTGAAAGATGATTTTCCACTTCCCAACATTGATATGATTGTTGATTCTATAGCTGGCCATGAATTACTCTCTTTCATGGATGTTTTTTCAAGATATGATCAAATTTTAATTAACCCTCAAGATTAGTATAAAACAACATTTATAACACCTTAGGGTACATTTTGTTGGGTAGTCATGCCCTTTGGACTTAAGAATGCAGGAGCTACTTACCAACGCGCCATGACCCTTATATTTCTTGATTACATGCACATTATTTTAGAAGATTATGTTGATGACATCTTGGTGAAGTCCATTCATTGCCAAGATCATGCTATGAATCTTTGACAAATCTTGGAGCGCATAAGGAAATACAACATGTGATTAAATACTCGTAAGTGTGTTTTTGGTGTAGACAGTGGAAAACTATTAGGGTTTATTGTTTCAAATCATGGAACTGAAGTATATTCAAAGAAGATTGACACAATTGTTAATATGCCAATACCTAAAAACATCTCCCAACTTAGAAGTTTGCAAGGGAAGATACATGCTATCCACCAATTTGTTTCACAACTTGCGGATAGGACACACCCTTTTACGCAATTATTGAAGAAGGATTTGAAGTTTCAATGGAATTCTAAATGTCAAAAAGCTTTCAAAGATTTAAAGGCTTATGTTGTGCCTTGCACACATGCCCCATTTTGCCAAATGGAGACCCCCTCTTTTGCTTTGGTTTGAAGTCTCAACGTTTGTCACTTATGATGATGAGAAGGTGGATTTGTGCTTAGAGTGCATGATTTGCTTCAAATTTCAGTATTTTGCATGTTTGGAGTCATTTGATGTTTTTCATGATTGATTTGGAAGTATCTTGAGTGGTCTTGTGCTTAAAAAATAGCCATTTGTTGCCTTGTGTATTGGAATTGGGTGTTATTGCATTTTGCTCAAAAATCCTGTCACTGAATATTGCCCTTGAGATTGCTTTTGCAGGATGTGTCATGTTGAAATTCTTAGTTTCTAGATCTTACAGTTGCAAAACTATGTCAAATTCCATTAGATTTCACTAAGGGGTTCATGTGCTTTCACCTCGATGCATGGTCCTGAAGCCCTGATTTGGCTAAGTCTGAAAGCTTGAAGATCCTGAAATATGGCTAAGTCTGAAATCTGATGGAACCACAAAATTCTAGAATCTGCATATGAAATCCTATGGATCTGGAACCTATCTCAAACATCCTGTTGTGATGTTCACAACATGCCCCATTTTGCTCCTCGGCAAAATGAGGACCCCTGCTGTTGCTTTGCTTTTGTGCTTCTGCTTGTGTTTGTTCTGTCTGGTGGTAAAGGGGAAAAGAGAGTCAAATTTGCAAACCTTGTTAAAAATATAGAAAATTTGCATTTTTTAGTACCATTGCATGATATGGTTGGATTCCTTGTGAAAAATGAGCTAGGATTGCTTTTTGAACCATCTTAAAATTCATCATATTTTACAAGTTATGATCATTTAGGTAAAATGTACTATTAGGTTTTGCATGATAAACAGTCTATTGTTTGCGTTTTTTCTTGTTGGCATTCGTTTTAAATTTTGAAAAAATTTGTACTTAGTGGTTCCGGTTGTGGGCAATTTTGTCTGGGTTCCACTCTGTATGTTGCATTTGATTGTTTTGCAGAAAATACATTGATTCACTTTAATCACCATTACTCATTCGTTGGAAGTGTTTTTACAGGTTCGAACTTGCGCTTTGAACCTTTCGCTTGAACCTTATGGCTGGGTTCAATGGTTCGATAGTTCATTAGTTCAAAGTTTAGAGTTCAAAGTCTTGTTTTTCTCTCTTCTAACAAAATCATGTCAATACGGTTGCTCTGCATAAAGGATATATCATTGAACCACATGATTGAACCACCGTATTGAACCTCTTTTTGGTTCAATGGTTCAATGGACGGAGTAGGCCTTGGCAAGACTGTCGTTGATGGTATGCCATCGGCATAACATTAACTATCGGAGTATTGTTTTTAACTTTCACCGATGGGCAAAGTCACGCGGATAAATAAAAGGGACTTGGCTAGATATAAAACGAATGACATCGGCGTAACATTTTGAATCGGCGGAGTTTGGTTTTCTCTTGCCGAAGACTGCGATCTCCCCGATGGCCTTTTGCCATCAGTATAACTATTACCATCGGCCATTATGTTTTGGCCCTTGCCGATGGAAGAAATAACGAAGCGATAAAGGGGCATCAGCCAAGGTAAATGCCATCGGGAGGAAGAATTTATGAGGCGCCGATGGGCCGTCTCACACCGATCGAACATAAGAAGAATGGTGTCGGCGAGACTTACGCCGATCGAAGGAAACAAGAGGTATCGGCTAGAGAACGGATATTGGTGAAAGTTTTAAGTAGCTTCACCAATATCGTTGGTCACGCCGATAGATGAGGGAGGACTTAGCCGAAATGCGAAGGATGGGAAGATGGATATCGGCGAAACTCTCATTGATATCAGGTAACGGCGAAACTCTCGCCGATATCGGGTATCGGCGTAGCGTATGCAATCGGTGGTGGTCGAAAATCCTTTGCCGATGGGCAAGGTTGGGCTGATACAAGGAAAGGTAAGGATGTGGAGGTCATCGGCCGAGGTAGAGGCATCGGCGGAGGAAATAAGGAGCTCGCCGACAGTGGAATCTCTCGCCGATGAAACAAAGCAAATGCCATCGGAAGGAGGAGTTTGTGAGTTGCCGATGGGCGATCTCATGCCGATGCAGAGCAATGAAAGAGCATTGGTATAAGGTAAAACATTAGCGGAGGAAATAAGGAGCCCGCTGATAGTATAATCTCTCCCCGATAAGAAGAAAATGCAAGCCGATAAGGCTATATTGGTAACACTTGCGCCGATAGAGGGAAATAAGAGCATCGACCAAGGTATTGTGATCGGCGAAGAAGATTTAGAGTTCGCCGATGGCGAATCTCTCGCTGATGGAACAAAGTAAAGGGGCGTCGGTGGAAAGAATATGGAGTTCGCCGATGGCGAATCTCTCGCTGATGAAGAGGAAATAAAGCGTAAGGGGCCATCGGCCTAACAATGAGGATCGGCGAGGAAGATTTAGAGTTCGCCGATGGCGAATCTCCCACCGATGAGAAGGAAATGAAGGCCAATATGACATCAGCAACACTCTCGCCAATACAAGGGTATCGGCATAGCCAACGCGATCGGTGAAGGAAATTTTGGGCTTGCCAATAGGCAAACCTCACACCGATGGAGAGCAACGAAGAAGCATCGATGGAAGAGAATGATCGGCGAGGGAATTTTGAGGCTCGCCAATAGTACAGACTTACGCCGATGGAAAGAAATAAGGAGGAAATAACGAGAAAGGCCATTGGCCAAATAACGAACATTGCCCAAGTATTTTTTGGACCTGTCGATGGCGATTATCACGCCGATGGGTGGGAATGGATGAAGCGGTGGGAATTTTAAAACACACTTTTAGCGCCCGTGGCATTTTTCTGGTCAGCGATGGTTGACCCGTTTGGTTTTGGGCAATCTGTATACATTTTGAACGCATTTTTGAGGGTTTTTGACCCAGATTTCCACATTTTTGCAGTTACCCTGATTTAAATAGATATTTTGAGTTTCCTGCTATTTATTTGATAAATGTGATACTTATTGCTTGTCTTGTCTTACAGGCTTGCAGTTGAGGAAGCAGCTGGAAATTCAACACAGTGACCTCATGGAAGAAGAAAATCTGATCTCAGGAGAAAGAAGTAAAGATGAAGTGCGAAGAAGTCAAGGCCGACCAAATGAAGGACAAAATTGCAGCTGAAGGTATTACTACAACAGACAAACAGAAGTTATTGCTAAGCTACCAAAGCTTCTCAGAAGGGGCAATATTTCACCCAGATTTGACAATGCTCAGAGATATTTTTGAAGAACTGGTTCACCTATATTTATTGCTGTAACCAAGGGTTTGAACTAGAGGTTTAGTTAGTTTTTTTTGCTGTAGTGAGGACAATCAAAAAGTATTTATATTGTGCCTCTCTACACTGTAATATTTTACACAGGGATTTTTAGTATTTTTCCAGAATTGTAGAGTCTTTCTGGGCATAGTTTAGTTTAGAGGAGGTCACCTGTTGTCTGTAGTAAGGTGCGCGTGGAATGTCTGGCTTCCTTACTGTATCTATAAAGCTTGTAAGTTCTTTGTAGTTTGATCAATGAAACTAAGAGTCATTCCTACATTATAAATCATGTATGACTATTTGTTTCTAATACAATAGAATCTGGAGTTCTGCATCTATCTTCTGAGTGTTCTCCTGCTCTTCTTTGTGTTTTGAAATATTATCTTTGAGAGCTTGCAATTTTAAATGTATGTTTGTGAAAATACTCAGAACTTGCATTTAAGGTTTTTACTGTGGATTTGATCAAATTACTGTAGGATTCACATAGTGCATAATAGAACAATTAGATCCTTTGGTAGAGTAAATGAGGTATAGATTAGATCTTTCTAACTTTTCCCAACCCATCTAAAATATTTAGCTGAAAACATAGAAATCTAAAGAAAATTGTCTCAAATTTGAAGAAGCATGTATAACAGAGTTAAAGGTAGACAGTTTTTCATAAATATATGAAGGAGAAAGCTGCAATAATTCAAGAAAACCATCTAAAACTTGCAGCACAGTAACACTTTTATGCAAAGGAATGAAAAGCGTTGACATATCTCATGATCTTTTGCATAATCTTAGTCCAGTAAACCACAAAGAAACTCTAAACTATGTAAGGCCCCTTCAACATTACAGCTTCACATTGACCAACTAAACCATTGTATACCTGGGATTAGTTGAATCTTAAATGATTCCTTCTTATCTTTCAAGTATAGTTTCGGTTTATTATATGTGAATTTTAACTTATTGTTATGATTGCATCAAAACAATCACCAACAGTTTTCTGGCGCTAGAAGGAGGGCCTCCCTGAGTTAGAGTTTATTCCAAACTGGCTAATAACAGTAATAGAGTGACTAGGTCTAGATCCAATTCAGGGGATATATTTGTGCAACTACCTGATATTAGGTGAGGTAGGAACCCTTTAATTTGGAATCCAAATATTTCGCAAGTAGGAAGTTCATCTAGAACACCTCCTGGGTCACCTTTTAACATCCGTAGTATTGTGAGTCCTGATAGATCACTGTTCAGATCTTTAAATCTTGGTTCAGGCACTCCTGGACGTCTCAATCCTCCTGTAAATCCTAATCCACCAATCAATCCAGGTATTCCTACAAGTTCAGGTCAAGCTCAAACACCTGTAATGGCTTATTTCGATGTCAATTCTCCCATACTCTTCAATGATTATCATGAGATGCCTAAAAATCTGGAAAAGATATGTCCCAAATACCAGTTGCATCAGGACCCAGAAGATCATATTAGAATATTCAAGGAAGCATGTTTTAGAGCTAGGTTAGAGCACAAGGATGTGGTGTGTAGATTATTTCCCTACACTTTTAATGAGCAAGCCTCTAGCTGGTATGTAAACTTACCCAACAGTTACATTTCTTCCTGGCCACTTATGGAAGAAGCATTTCTGTCAAGATTTAGGGGACCCATTGACCCTTGTGCTTTGTATCATAAATTAGCTGCTATAAAACGAGGAGAGGGAGAGCTGATTGATAATTTCAATGACAGATTTCAAAAGGCCTATTCTAGGCTAGTAGCCCCTTATACCATAGATGATGATCCCTTGTTGGCTATGTACTATGCTGCCTTGGATCCTTTAACTGCCATGTTTGTCAAAAGAAAACCTGACATAGATTCAATATCCAAAGCCTATAAAGAGGCAGCCTCAGTAAACCAAGAGATGAGACATACAACTTATAACCCATTTGTTAATGGAGGAAGTTTTGGGGTGCAGAATTAGACACAACCATTGAATGGAACCTCTATGCAACACACTCCACTATTAAATCTGGTTCCTTCTTACACACCTGTGTATAGTCCTACCCCAATTCAAGCTATAACTCCTTACACGGCTAGCACTTCCAACAACAGTCAAAATAATGGTCAGCCTTTGTTCCAACCTCCTAGGGATACAACTGTGGCAAAAGCACAAGAGGATAGGGAAGAAATCAAAGAGATCACTGCACATCTGAAAAGATTAACCACTGAAGTGACACAACTAAGAAATGAGAACCTCTATAGAAGAGGCAACCAAAACTACAATCAACATCAAAATCACAACCAAGGCCAAAATTAGAATTATAGTTTCAATCAAAATCAACAGAACAATCAGAACCAAAACTATAATCAGAATCAAGGCCCCAGCCAGGGGCAACCAATGCAAAATAGGGAGCCAGTGACAGATAATAGGACCTGGGGCAATAATAACAGAAATCAGAATCAACCTAGGCCACCCAAGACATGGAACACTGGGCCCAACAACGGTACTCTAGCTTCTCCTTTTGAGTATATAGATAATCATGATGCAAAACAGACAGCTGGCATACAAATGGCCAGTATAGCACCCAAAAATTGGTGCAGATTTCACAATACCAATGCCCATGCTAAACACGACTGTCCGCAATTCCACCTAGTAGCCAGCATTTTCAACATAGATGTGCAACCTCCTACCTCCGAATTTCTCATTCCCAAGGGTAATGAGGTAGTACCCTCAAGATATGACACAGCATTAGTCTTAGAAACGTTTACCTTTGCAACTGCAGAAGAGAAAGAGGATGAATTGCTGGAAGATGAACCATACTGTTGTGAGAATCTTTATCCTGAATCAGCCTTTGTGTTAAATGCTTTTCAGTTTCCCTTTGAATTTGAAAATGAGATATTAAATGAAACAGAGGAGGTGCAGGGCTTTCAATAGACAAATAAAAGCCACACTTACAATTTGAGGAACAACCCTAGGCTAGGAGGGCCTTTTACCACTTCCGTTCCTCCGAATAACATCAATACACCCCCAGATCAGAATGCTAGCAACAATCCTGCCACACTTAAAGCTAATCACCACACAGATAATGGAACAACAATACAAAAGGATCAAACAAGTAAAACTGAAGCAATAGAGACAACAAGATTAATGAATTACTTGTCAGAGGAAATAAAGAAAATTAAGGTTAGTATACCTCTAAATGAATTATTGAAGATCCCAGGGATCAGAAATGCTTTTATAAAATCCCTGGATGCATCCATGATGAGCGAGATGTCTGCTGTTATAACTGTTCCTAATAGAGATTCACCACCTAAAGAGAAGAATAAGAAAGTTGAGCAGCCTTCCAATACAAATGTAGTAATACATGCGGATAAGAGGGATACTCCCCCTTTCTTGCTTACTGTTAGATTGTGTGGGAAGAATATACACAATTGCATGGTAGATTCTGGTGCTTCAGCCAACATAATGCCCTTAGGAATATGTAAAACTCTCAGGCTGACTCCCACCAAATCTGCCAAGGTTGTCACACAATTAGATAAGACTGAGGTTAGCGTGATAGGAGAGCTCATGAACATTCAAATGCAATTAGCTTCAGACCCTAGGGTAAGCCAAATCATTGATATTCAAGTAGTGGATATACCCGTAAATTATGGAATGTTGCTGAGTAGGGATTGGTCCAAGACATTAAATGGATATATGACCACTGACTTTTCACACATGTGGTTACCTTGGAGAGGCATCCCAAACTAGATCAAAATAGAGGCAGAGCCTAGAATGAAACATATGATAACAGAGTATAATCGAACTAATGAAATATTATATGCTGCTGTTGAACCGGGTGTCTATAGAATTACCAACAATGGGGTACAAATTGAAGAGATCATGATATTAAACAGTAGAAAGAAATGTGTCAGCAATAGGACAGCATTATTCATTGAGTCTGATGAAAATTCCTCAGATGAAGAAAACAATGCAATAGACAAATTTGGTCATGCCATCAGACAAGAGGTGGAAGAATGCGTTAAGCACAATCTGCCAGTCCAATGTAAATTGTAGAAAAACAGGTGTAGAGTCCATGATAGGCAACATTCTGAGGAGAGTTGTGAAATGTGCAAAGACATCATTGAATACGAATACAAAAAATGCATAAGGGGGGTAGAATTACAAGAGGAAAATGAGAATCCTGATCCAACACAGAAATATGTTCAGGATAATATAGATGCCTTGATTCCAGATTTAAGAGAAGAAATAAAAGACAAGGGTAGTTGTCTTTCTGAGTTGCAAACTAAAAACCCATGTATAAACAGGACAACACCCCACAAGCAATAAAAGAGGCAATGCATGCTAAGATAAAAGGTTAGAAAAGTAAAGATGGCATGTGAACGTTAAAATGTGATGGGTCTAAATCAAAACAGGGTGCAGGTGCAGGTGTTGAACTCATAAATGCCCAAGGTAAATCACATCTGGCAGCATATAGATTACAATTTTCCTGCACTAACAATATTGCTGAATATGAGGCCCTAATTTTAGGACTTGTCATGGCCATCAAGAAAAGGGTGAAAACCATCAGAGTATTTTCGGACTCTGAATTAGTAGTCAGACAAGTGAGGAAACTATATGCGTGCAATTACAAGAAAATGATTAGTTACAAACATAGAGTATGGGGTTTAATAGATTCGTTTGATGCTTTTAACATATAACACATCCCCAGAGAGCTGAATCACAGGCCAGATGCACTAGCAGTTGCTACTAGTACATTAGAACCATTGGCACTGTCAGGATTGAGGCGATTTGTTGTTGAGCTAGTTAACATGCCCAGTATACCAAACAACGTTACACACTTTCAGGTATTTGGAGGGGATCAGCAAATTATTGATTTTCTGACTTGTAATGAGGCATTTGAGGCTCAAATCATTGATGAACAAGAAAGGCCTGAAGTAACATGGGACAAAGAGGATATAATCAACTTAAAGAGCAACTTCTTACCAAAAGGAGTAATTGAATTAGAACATATCTTTGATTTCGATGGAGTAATAAGACAAAAGGACTTGCCCAAAACAGAAGGGGGTAAGTCTGATTTACATAACTTAGGGACTGAGCAAAGTCCACAAAATGTACTAATTGGGAAAGCTTGCTCTGAGAAAATTAGAAAGGAGGTTTTAGACATTCTGAAAGAATATAAACACGTCATAGCATGGACTTATGAAGACTTGAAAACATTTGATGAGTCCATTAGAACTCACATAATACCTTTGAGAAAAGAAGTCAAACCATTTAGGCAGAAATAGAGGCCTGTGAATGCCATTCTAGAGCCTCTAATCTTTGAGGAAGTTAAAAAATTGCTGTCTGCTGGAATAATTTTTCCAGTCAGACATTCTGTTTGGGTAGCTAACTTAGTACCAGTAAGGAAGAAAAACGGAGACATCAGGTTATGTGTAGACTTTAGAAATTTAAACAAGGCATCTGAAAAGGATAATTATCCTCTGCCCCCAATAGATGAAGTGTTGCAAGCAGTAAATGGCACAAGGATGATGTCTTTTTTAGATGGTTTTTCAGGTTATAACCAGGTCTTAATTGATAGAGAAGATAGATTAAAAACCACTTTCACTTGTAAGTGGGGAAATTATGCATATAGAAGAATGCTGTTTGGTCAGATCAATGCAGGTGCCACTTTTCAGAGGGCCATGGACATTGCATTCCGTGGATTATCAGGTAAGTGCATTGTTGTGTATATGGATGATTTAACTGTGTATTCCAAGGATGCATCCACTCACGCTGAAGACCTCAGGAAAGTACTCAAGCGATGTGAAAGGTATGGGATTTCCCTTAATCCTAAGAAATGTATATGTGGCGTAACTGAAGGTAAATTATTAGGCCATGTCATTTCTGAAGGTGGAATTTCAATTGATCCGGATAGAATAGAATCCATAAAAAGTTTACAAATACCAAACAGTAGGAAAGAGTTGAAATCATTTTTTGGCAAAATTAACTTTGTTCGGAAGTTTATAACAGGTTTTGTAGAGATCGTGCAGCCGTTAAATGCCATGTTGAAGAAAGATGCATAGATGGAATGGACGCCAGTGGCCAGAGCCACGTTTGAAGATATTAAGGAGGAAATTTTTGATGCCCCTGTGTTGGCAAGTCCAGACTACACAAGCCCGTTTTACATCTACTCCTTTGCATCTTCTCATTCAGTCGCGGCTGCCTTGACACAGAAAGGTGAAAACAATGAAGAGAGGCCCATAGCATTTATGAGCGCGCCTCTGAAGGATGCACAGCTGAGGTATCTAGACACCGAGAGGTAGGCATTTGCATTAGTAAAGGCTGTTAAAAAATTTAGACACTACATTCTGCGCAGCCAGGTCAAAGCCATAGTGCCAGACGCAGCAGTAAAGATGTTGCTGATGTAGAACGAGCCTGGAGAAAAAAGAGCCAAGTGGATCACCACGCTGCAAGAATTTGACATAGAAATCATACCTATGAAGCTGGTCAGAGGGCAGGCAGTGGTGCAGATGATAGCAAATACAGATCCCGATCTAATAAAACAGCAATACGTATTGAATTCCCAGAGCACATCAGGCTGGTATGATGATTTAAACACCTTCTTGATAGCTGGAAAGTACCCAAATAGGATGAAAGCTTATCAGAGGAGAGCTTTGAAGATTAAGGCACAAAATTATATGGTGCAAGGAGGTCTTCTATTCAGGAAGAACCATGATGGAATTTATCTGAGATGCATAAACAGAGCTGAAGCTGATAAAGTGTTGACAAAACTACATGACAAGTACAGAACCGGCCATGGTTCCCATCTAGCCACAACACACAAAATACTGAGGGCAGGCTATTACTGCCCCACGATGTTCAAAGACACTAAGAGTCACATCAAAAGTTGCCACATCTATCAGACTGCAACAGACAAAGGGAGAAATCAGGCCAATCCACTACAACCTGTGATTGAATCCAGACCGTTTGCATAGTGGGGCTTGGATTTTATTGGAGTCATCAATCCCCCATCTTCTGTAGGACACAAATTTATACTGACGGTAACAGATTATTGTACAAGGTGGATTGAGGCCACCTGCTGCAAATTTTCCACGACTGAGGTAGTTATCAAGTTTCTTGAAGAAAACATCATCACCAGGTTTGGAACTCCCTATTCATTAGTATGTGATAATGGCCCTACTTTCTCTTCTTTAAAGTTTTCTAAATGGGCATTTGAATACGAGATCATTTTAAGGTTTTCTTCAAATTATTACCCTCAAGGTAATGGACTGGTTGAATCAACGAATAAAATTTTATTAGATATAATCAAGAAGTTAATTGCAAAGAGTCCTCGAGAGTGGAATACCTTGTTAAGATATGCATTATGGGTAGATAGGACCAAGTTTAAAACAGCCTTAGGTAGCACACCTTATCATTTAGTTTATGGGACTGATCCCATACTTCCAATAAATCTGAGAATACCAACCTGGAAGTTTGCTAATGAGTATCTAGGCTTTGATAACCATAGGGAAGCCAGAATAGTGCAAATGCTACAACTAGATGAGAAAAGAGGTCAAGCCATCGAGAAGTTTGCCAAGCACCAAGCGATTGTTAAGAGGTGGTTTGATAAAAGGGCAAAAGTCAAAACATTTGGGATATCAGACTTAGTGTTGTGCTGGGACAAAGCACATGAAAAGAAAGGAAGCCATGGAAAATTTGATAAATTATGGCTCGGTCCATTACAAGTCTCAGAAATAATAGGAGATAACACATTCAGACATAAGACCTTGATTGGAGAAGATGTGCCATTACCAGTTAATGGCCAGCATTTGAAACACTACTTCCAGGCTTGAGGTCATGGGCAGTCCATTTTAGTGTAAAGTGCTGTAAAGTAATGTACAGTTCTTCTTTTGCTGTTTTCTTTTTTTGGTTGGCTGTTTGTACAGTTTGTCTTCTGTTTGTTTCTATTTTCTGTTTCTTTTTGTTTGTTTTGTTTTTGTTTGTACAGTTTTTTTTTTTTTTTACTTTTTGTACAGCCTGTTTGTCTGGTTGGTTTTTTTTGTCTCCTCAGCAGGGATCTTTGTTTTACTTTAGAGTATTAAGGAGCAAAACTAGCAACCATTCAAAACAGTATAAAATTTAGGATATTCAAGTTAATCATTTGCAATTTACGCATAACTTGTTACTGTCATGAGTGTAGAAAGTTATTTATCTTCTGAAGTTTTGTATTCAATAAATGTGATTGAGAATTCAAAGCAAGTTTCTCATGATGACACGCCTAAAATCCTTGGGTTTGTTGAACCTACCAGTGTAGATATTAGGTGAAAAATCAGAGGTTGCCCTTGCTACCATTACAATTCTCAGCTTAATTTTAGCAAGTGTCCACTCCTTGCATCATGAATTTACAAATTGCTATATCTTGTGAAATCTTTCAAAATCAAAAAATTAGAAAATAAAAAAAAAATAAATAAATAAAACGGATTATACTGAAAATCTAGATTAAGCCATCTAAGCAACTCTATCAGGGCTATAGACGCTCGCTGGCAGTGGGGCTCTACTTAGGAGAATTGTAACGATAAACTTGCTGGGGCTATGGACGCTCACTGGCAGCAAGGCTCTATCCAGTCGGCTATGAGGGAATATCCTCACCTACATAGGCTAATGTCAGTCACTGGTTTGTTCAACCGATCTTCAAGATGAGGATAATTAATCATGTGCACACAATTAAACTGAAAATGGAAATTCATGCACCCTTATTGAATACCTTAAGTCTAAAGCTGAATAGCAATTTGCAGGAGGGATAGTTGGAAGTTATGAGTTCATTTCATCTATTTTTCTTGAACACTTTGAATTTAGTTGTTTTGTTTGGTTTCTAGTTGTTGTGATGTTCACAACACGCCCCATTTTGCTCCTCAGCAAAATGAGGACCCCTGCTGTTGCTTTGCTTTTGTGCTTCTACTTGTGTTTGTTCTGTCTGGTGGTAAAGGGGAAAAGAGAGTCAAATTTGCAAACCTTGTTAAAAATATAGAAAATTTGCATTTTTTAGTACCATTGCATGATATGGTTGGATTCCTTGTGAAAAATGAGCCAGGATTGCTTTTTGAACCATCTTAAAATTCATCATATTTTGCAAGTTATGATCATTTAGGTAAAATGTATTATCAGGTTTTGCATGATAAACAGTCTGTTGTTTGCCTTTTTTCTTGTTGGCATTCATTTTAAATTTCAAAAAAATTTGTACTTAGTGGTTCCGGGTCGTGGGCAATTTTGTCTGGGTTCCACTCCGTATGTTGCATTTGATTGTTTTGCAAAAAATACATTGATTCACTTTAATCGCCATTACTCATTCGTTGGAAGTGTTTTTACAGGTTCGAACCTGCGCTTTAAACCTTTCGCTTGAACCTTATGGCTGGGTTCAATGGTTCGATAGTTCATTAGTTCAAAGTTCGGGGTTCAAAGTCTTGTTTTTCTCTCTTCTAACAAAATCATGTCAATACGGTTGCTCTGCATAAAGGATATATCATTGAACCACACGATTGAACCACCGTATTGAACCTCTTTTTGGTTCAATGGTTCAATGGATGGAGTAGGCCTTAGCGAGACTGTTGCCGATGGTATGCCATCGACATAACATTAACTATCGGAGTATTGTTTTTAACTTTCACCGATGGGTGAAGTCACGCGGATAAATAAAACGGACTTGGCCAGATATAAAACGAATGACATCGGCATAACATTTTGAATCGGCAGAGTTTGGTTTTCTCTCGCCGAAGACTGTGATCTCCCCGATGGCCTTTTACCATCGGTATAACTATTAACGTCGGCCGTTATGTTTTGGCCCTTACCGATGGAAGAAATAACGAAGCAATAAAGGGGCATCGGCCAAGGTAAATGCCATCGGGAGGAAGAATTTATGAGGCGCCGATGGGCCGTCTCACACCAATGGAACATAACAAGAACGGTGTCGGCGAGACTTACGCCGATCGAAGGAAACAAGAGGTATCGGCTAGAGAACAGATATCGGTGAAAGTTTTAAGTAGCTTCACCGATATCGTTGGTCACGCAGATAGATGAGGGAGGACTTAGCCGAAATGCGAAGGGTGCGAAGATGGATATCAGCGAAACTCTCGCCGATATCGGCGTAGCGTATGCAATCGGCGGTGGTCAAAAATCCTTTGCTGATGGGCAAGGTTGGGCCGATACAAGGAAAGGTAAGGATGTGGAGGTCATCGGCCGAGGTAGAGGCATCGGCAGAGGAAATAAGGAGCTCGCCGACAGTGGAATCTCTCGCCGATGAAACAAAGCAAATGTCATCGGAAGGAGGAGTTTGTGAGTTGCCGATGGGCGATCTCATGCCAATGGAGAGCAATGAAAGAGCATTGGTATAAGGTAAGACATCGGTGGAGGAAATAAGGAGCCCGCCGATAGTATAATCTCTCCCTGATAAGAAGAAAATGCAAGCCGATAAGGCTATATTAGTAACACTTGCGCCGATAGAGGGAAATAAGAGCATCGACCAAGGTATTGTGATCGGCGAAGAAGATTTAGAGTTCGCCAATGGCGAATCTCTCACCGATGGAACAAAGCAAAGGGGCGTCGGTGGAAAGAATATGGAGTTTGCCGATGGCGAATCTCTCGCCGATGAAGAGGAAATAAAGCGCAAGGGGCCATCAGTCAAATAATGAACATCGCCCAAGTATTTTTTGGACCCTTCGATGGCGATTATCACGCCGATGGGCGGGAATGGACGAAGCGGTGGGAATTTTAAAACACATTTTTGGCGCCCGTGGCATTTTTCTGGTTAGCGATGGTTGACCCATTTGGTTTTGGGCAATCTGTATTCATTTTGAACACATTTTTGAGTGTTTTTGAGCCAAATTTCCACATTTTTGTAGTCACCTTGATTTAAACAGATATTTTGAGTTTCCTGTTATTTATTTGATAAATGTGATACTTATTGCTTGTCTTGTCTTACAGGCTTGCAGTTGAGGAAGCAGCTGGAAATTCAACACAGTGACCTCATGGTAGAAGAAAATCTGATCTCAGGAGCAAGAAGTAAAGATGAAGTGCGAAGAAGTCAAGGCCGACCAAATGAAGGACAAAGTTGCAGCTAAAGGTATTACTACAACAGACAAACAGAAGTTATTGCTGAGCTGCCAAAGCTTCTCAGAAGGGGCAATATTTCACCCAGATTTGACACTGCTCAGAGATATTTTTGAAGAACTGGTTCACCTATATTTATTGCTGTAACCAAGGGTTTGAACTAGGGGTTTAGTTAGTTTTTTTTGCTGTAGTGAGGACAATCGAAAAGTCTTTATATTGTGCCTCTCTACACTGTAATATTTTACACAGGGATTTTTAGTATTTTGCCAGAATTGTAGAGTCTTTCTGGGCATAGTTTAGTTTAGAGGAGGTCGCCTGTTGTCTGCAGTAAGGTGCGCATGGAATGTCTGGCTTCCTTACTGTATCTGTAAAGCTTGTAAGTTCTTTGTAGTTTGATCAATGAAACTAAGAGTCATTCCTACATTGTAAATCATGTATGACTATTTGTTTCTAATACAATAGAATCTGGAGTTCTGCATCTATCTTCTGAGTGTTCTCTTGCTCTTCTTTGTGTTTTGAAATATTATCTTTGAGAGCTTGCAATTTTAAATGTATGTTTGTGAAAATGCTCAGAACTTGCATTTAAGGTTTTTACTGTGGATTTGATCAAATTACTGTAGGATTCACATAGTGCATAACAAAACAATTAGATCCTTTGGTAGAGTAAATGAGGTATATATTAGATCTTTCTAACTTTTCCCAACCCATCTGAAATATTTAGCTGAAAACGTAGAAATCTAAAGGAAATTGTCTCAAATTTGAAGAAGCATGTATAACAGAGTTAAAGGTAGACAGTTTTTCATAAATATATGAAGGAGAAAGCTGCAATAATTCAAGAAAACCATCTAAAACTTGCAGCACATTAACACTTTTATGCAAAGGAATGAAAAGCATTGACATATCTCATGATCTTTTGCATAATCTTAGTCCAATAAACCACAAAGAAACTCTAAACTACGTAAGGCCCCTTGAACATTACAGCTTCACATTGACCAACTGAACTTGACCAACCGAACCATTGTAGACTTGGGATTAGTTGAATCTTAAATGATTCCTTCTTATCTTTCAAGTATAGTTTCAGTTCATTATATGTCAATTTTAACTTATTGTTATGATTGCATCAAAACAATCACCAACACATCTTGAAAGTATATTTAAAAATATTTAAATTTGAAATCTAGCGCTAAAATTGACCCCAACTGCAAAAAGTGCTAAAAACAGCCTCTACCGACCTTAGCGCTAAATATTGAATCAACTGACTTTGCTCTAAAAATAGTCGCTACCGACTTTCGGCACTAAAAACCTTGCTCGCGGACTTCTGCGCAAAAATCATGGTCAACCGACTTGCGCTAAAATGACCTCCGACTGACTTCCTTCAAACCACTATTAAGTCGATTGGGACCAAAATCCCCGCCGGTGGCATCTATCAAAGCTAGCGCTAAAATCATGGTCAACTAACTTGCGCTAAAATGACCTCCGACCGACTTGCAAGCCATCAAAGGTTGGGTGAACCCAAAATCTGTGCTAAGGTTGGACAAACCCAAAATTCACACTAAGGTCAGACAACCCCAAAATCCGCTCAAAGGTCTGATGAACCTAAAATCCCCGTTGAGGTCGAACAACCCCAAATCAGCGTTTTTTGGTATTTTGGGCCAAAATTTGGGTTTTTTAAGGTGTAAATGGGATTTTCTTGATGGGTTTGAATTGCATATCTATTTGTTATATCATGATGAACATTTTATCAAGTTTGTGTGGATTTTTGGCACGTTTTACGACAATTAATGCTACTGCATATGAAAGGTTAGACAACCCCAAAAATCTCACTTTTTGCAAAAAATGCTAGAAAAACATGAAATTAAAGTCTGCAAATGGATCCTAATGACTACAAAAACTTCCTAGATCAATATATTGGCCAAATAAGTACTCAAAAATGAT
Organism: Cunninghamia lanceolata; assembly: GCA_027924645.1. NCBI lineage: Eukaryota > Viridiplantae > Streptophyta > Pinopsida > Cupressales > Cupressaceae > Cunninghamia > Cunninghamia lanceolata. The sequence goes on along the minus strand of BSBN01001505.1, from coordinate 375,298 downwards.
GAAAAATGCAGAAAATCATGCAAAAATCACTAGATTTATGAAGTTGTCTATAAGAAGGCAACATTGACAATGAGTTGTTTTTGACTGATTCGTGACTGCAAATGGACATGTTTTGATCCAAATTGATGAAAAATGACTTGTTAAGATGAAATTGATGCTTTGCATTGTGAATTGTAGGTCTTGGAGAGCACAAAGGAGCCAACTGGAGCCATCTTGGAAGGATGTACATGCAGATATGTAGTACTGATCTAGAGATGCAGAATTGACATTCTATTAACCAAATTGCTGCTGCACATGCGAAAGGAAGTCAGTATAATGTCCAAGATGATAAAGATGAGTCTCAAGAGCTAAAAGACATAGAATATCATGCCAAATCATTGTTGTTCCTGCAGATCCAGTCCAATGTCTTAGTGATCCAGTCCGGGGGTCATAACTCGTAGCTATTTTATCAGAATTTAAACTTCTTGGACTCATTGGAAAGATAAACCAGCCGTCTAGTTTGAGCTATCGGCTACTTAGGATTAACACCAAGCTACCGATAGGTTTCGAGCCCCCATTCCACTCTGAAGGCCTCCAAAAATGCAATTTACTACGATGTAGAAAATACCAAAAATTATATTTTTGATATTTTCCCCAAAATGCCACTCAAATGACCTTGGATCGGATCACCAAGATATGCATACAGCGGTCCCAGCAGGCCAGTCATCAATAATCAGTCCAGCAAGCATCCAATTGGATATATCTTCACTAATAAAGTGCCAAATACTCCTTTTTGATCCAGTCAGCACTTGGAATCCCGTGGATCCACATCAGCTCAAGTTTTCAAGTGTCATGTGACTCTATTTTGGCTTTATTAGGCCTTGAAAATTGACTTTTCATCATGTATAACCAAATGGGTATCCATTTTGTCTAGATTCAATGTATTTGCAACCTGTATTTTGTCATTTTCCTACTAGACAAAGGCAAATCCGAAAATGTAACAAACTAATGTATCTCATTAAATTCCATGTAATCTGGACCGTCGGTGTTGAGTTAATCTCCACCGTTCATTTGAGAGCTAGGGTATGCTGCTTTCTATATAAAGGGCTGCCATTTCCACTTTTTGTAAGAGAGATTTTGATGCCAAATTGTTGACTCTGTGCCATTTGAATTAATACAAAGCAAGTTTCTGCGGTATTTCTAAGAATTTGTATCTTGTGTTGATTCATTGTGGTTTTCATGGTTTGCTTCTTGCTCTCCCATAATTAGATTAGTTGTGCTTTTATGATATTAATGGTTTGCTGCAGTATTTGATGAATGTTCCAAGTCCATACTTTTAGTTGTTTGTTGATGGTAAATAGTTGTGTAAAGTTAGTCTGGGCTTATTATTTGTGCTGAAGTTCAAATGCATTTTATGAGTTAAGTTGTGCCATTTTTTGGGTATTTAACAAATGAATGTCGTCTGAAAATCTTTCAACTTCCATTGAAGATAGCACCGTTTTCTGCAGTACTATAACACCCATTTCAGTTTGGTAGTTCAAAAAACTAGTTTAAAGTTTGGGAATATTTGTCTACTGAAGATAACCCTTGCATCATGAATGTCACTTAGGATCCTTCTAAAACCCTAAACCTTTTGCATTTTCTTTAAACCCACTGATTAGTTTTTAGACTAGAAGTTTCCACAGCACTTTATCTTGGTTTATCAGCTGAAAATCATAATAGGGTTTATGTGTATTTGCTATCCCAAACCTAAAGATTTGCAGATTGCATGTAAGACCCCTTTGTAGGTACAGCTAGAATGTAACCATTGAGAGATTCCAAGCAAGCTAAGACCTAGCTGTATTATCCTTGGAGTCGTCTTACTTAGGGTAAGATACTTTTCAAGAGAGGTGTGAAATCAGCAATCACACCTGCGTTGTTGTGTGCTAAAACCACCATCAATAGCTTATTTAACTAATCCTTCTATTTTACAACCTGCTATACCTGACAAACCTTTCCTATTGTCTATCTCAACATCTAATAATGCCCTGGCAGTCTTGTTAGTGCAACATAATGCTGAAGGCAAAGAATGCGGTATCTATTATATCAGCCAAACTATGCTCGATTATGAAGTGTGATAGATTGTTATCAAGAAGCATTGCCTAGCTTTAGTGTTTGCAACACAGAAGCTTTGAGATTATCTTTTGAATGCTAAAATACATGTGATGATAAAATTTGACCCTTTGAAACACCTTTTTTGCAAAAATAGACTTGTCGTGTCATGTTGCTAAATGGGTTATGTTTTTAACTAAATTCGATCTTAAGTTCATTTCTCAGAAACCAATTAAAGGGTAAGCATTTATTGATTAGTTAGTTGAAGGTCCTTCACCTTTTACTACACAACATTAGGACATATTTCTCGATGACCAAATTTTAGCAATTACTGAGGATGATAAATGGGAATTGCACTTCGATGGATCAAGATGTCAAACTACTTCTGGTGCTAGTGTTATATTAATACCCCCTGTAGGTAAGTCGATTCCTATATCTTACCACCTAGATTTCTCATGCACAAACAACATTGCCGAGTATGAAGCTCTCATTGTAGGACTTCATGCTGCCTTGGCTCTTAATATCAAAAATATTACAATATATAGTGACTCACATCTTATTGTATGACAACTAACTGGATCATATCAAACCAAGAATGACAAATTATCTCAATATCGTGAGTTTGCACTATCTCTCTTAAAACAATTCACATCATTTTCAATAAATATTATTCCTAGGAAAGATAATTGACATGCGGATGCAATAGAAAGTGCAACTTCCCTTATATCCCCTGATGATTCTCTTGAGGAATTTTCTTTCATTATCCATAATCTTAAAACACTGACAATTCAAGATCTTATAGTTGCAAATTTAGAATGAAGTGATAATACATATATTGATGAATGGTTCTCCTATATATTCAATTATTTGTGTGATGGAACCATTCCTAGTTCAACATCTAAGAATGCCTAAATCCGTCTATGTAAACTAGCAGCACGATACATTATTGTGTTGAATGTGTTATATAGATGAAGCTATAATGGAGTTTTACTCTGATGTTTAAGTAATTCAGAAATCTTGACAGCTTTAGGGGAAGCTCACTCTGGTGCCTGTGGAGGACATTTTGGGGGAAAATCCTTGATACAAAAATTGTTACGAATGGGTTATTATTGGCAACACATGGGACAAGATTCCTTTGCTTATGTCAAGAAATGCTTACAATGTCAACAACATAAGTACCTAATCTGAGCTCCCGCTCAAGAACTTCATGCCCAAGTTTCACCTTGGCCATTTTCTATTTGGGGCTTGGACCTAATTCGTAAAATCTCTCCACCCTCCTCTCAAGGGCATACATTCATCATTACTAGCACTAATTACTTCACAAAGTGGGTCGAAGTTGTCCCTTTATGATCCACGACTACTGACGTAATTTGTCAGTTTATACAAGATAACATTATTTCTCAATTTGGAATACCTTCCTCCCTCATTTCTGACAATGGTACACCATTTAGAACAAGGATGTGAAGAAATTTCTCAAAAATTATCATATTCAACATCACTTCTCTACACCTTATTATCCTCAATCAAATGGCCAAGCAGAAGCTTCAAATAAAATTATTGGACAGATTTTATGAAAAACTATTAACAAACATCAAAAGGATTGGCGCATTCATTTATCCTATACATTATGGGCCTATAGAACAAGCATTCGTATGGCTACTAGCAATACACTGTATAACCTTGTCTATGGCACAAATGCAATAATGCCCTTAGAGTTAGAAATTCCTTCATTGAGAATTTTCTTCAGAGACATTATTAATGATGATACCGAATGTCAAAAAAGATTGTAAGAACTTGAGATGCTTGATGAAAGATGAATAAATGATCTTGAGCACCTCAAGGATCATCAAAAAAGCATACAACAATTGTCTAATGAACATGTTATACAACGTTCATTTGATGTTGGAGATTTGGTACTTTATTAAAATCAACGCAATATGTGAAATTTTAATCATTGTGTCTATTAATATATGTTCTACAAAGAATTGTTAGTATGTCACATTGGCATTAATTACATTTCCATATTAGCCTTCAATAGTCATCACTAGTTGCACTGTACAAAAATCACGTGTGATATAGATTAAAAGCATTACACATAGATAGAAAAGTGAACATCATATATATACCATCATCAGTTTTAAATATACATCTGAATTGACTATGCCTCATAAAAAAATGGGATGTCATAGTGCATAATATATACATATCATATAGCAGAACCTCAGTCACCTATACCCTCAGGCCCTCATGGTGTGCATGTGATAGAGGCTTGACAATGTGTTGCTATGGATCATGAATGACTCCTAGAGACACTCCGTGGTTGTAACTCTTGATCTCACCTCTTAGCCCTATCACCTCCTCGTGTGCCTCCTGGTACATCTGATGGTACTGGTCTCTCTCAGCTTGAGCCCTATCTCTGTTAGGTCTCACCTGACGGACCTCAAGTAGTAAGAACTCACTAATGACTGGCTCTCTCTTCGATGTAGGTACCACTACCATCTTCTCTCGCTGTGCTTGAAGCTCATCCTTGATGTGCTCAGCTCTCTGAAGTAACTTCTCTCTCTCCTATGTAGACTACTCTGGAATGCCCTCTATAGCTGTCCTATATTTGACAAAAGACATAAATATATCCACATGTTGCCCAGCGGATGGCCATGGTGAATACCCAGCCCGCACCCACTACTCAAATACATCTAAAGGTACTATGTCGATAATGACATGACTCACAAAGTCTTGCCAAGTGTCAGTCCCAACTGCAAAATAGAAATAAGATGGATATATTAGACTTTTGCATAACCATCATAAATAAGAAATATAAATATCATCAAACTAATGAAACCAAGTTAACCTATATCTCCATCTTGCCAGGATGGTTCTTAAATCACCGAAGGTGTCACAAGCTCTGTAGTCTAATCTATAGCTAGGGACACAGACCTACTACACTCCCCCTTCACACTCTAACTTGGTCTCTCAACACCTGTAGGGACTGGACCACAAGCTCTAGACCGTCATCTTGAGTTAGTCTCCTTGTCAGTGGCTACCTCTTACGATGGAACCTCCTCCTCATCATCATCATCATCCACATCCTCCTTGAGATCGTAGTATCCTACAAAGTAAGACACATCATCCTCTACCCCTGTGTCACTAGTGTGACCAGCCCAAGGTTGAGCATCACCTGTAGGGTGACTGGGAGGAAAGATAGGAGTAGATTGAGCTATATACCACTAGGTCTAATATGCTTGGGTACAACCAACATCCTCTATATTTGATACTAGTGTTGCATCCCCAAGACCATCATCATCACTAAGAAGTATATCTGCTACTATTAGTTGTTGGGCATTGTTCACCCTAACTGCATTGTGTATAGTGTGCACATAGCTCAGACACACTATAGGAACATCTTGTACCTATCTGAACTATCATGCCACCCTATCAAAATAGAACCAAACCACAATGTGATCAAGGCAACCGACCATCAGCTAATCCTTCTGCATCCTCACTAACTATCTTAGTTGGACAGGCCATAAGATATAGCCACGATACGGTCTCTAGATAATATTGCTAGGCTGCAATCTATCAAAGACAACTCTCCAGTATAATAGATCACCATTTCTCCAACATCTGACTAGTGGATATTCATGAACACGTGGATGGGTGAATGCTGACTCTATAGGAAACCTTGTCAATCATTTGCACCTAATATGCTCAAAAGCCCAAACCTTTAATAAAGTGTAGATCATTAGATTGTGTATCTCATAATGGACATACCATCCCAAGTCATGATAGAGGTGCACAAGCATACTGCTCCCCCATGCATATACAGTCTGGTGCTCCTTCATCGCTCTAATGGTGTGAACGAGACCCCATGAAGGTGACTACCTCATCCATCTAGTGTGATAGCTAGTATAATAGTGACTATCATGATCCTTCGAACCAATAGGATGTCACCACATCCCTGCTCTAGAAGTTGAAGCTAAATATGTCCTCGCTCTGCCCATGAAACTATGTGACCCAGACAATACAACTGACTCTTGCGAGTATACTCCACTGTGCAATGTCTCATGACCCTCACTGTCTCTCCTCAGATAGATAGTTGCAGGATCTTGTATACATCCTCCAGTGTGATAGTCATCTCTCCTATAGGCAAGTGGAATGTGGATGTATTTACATTCCACCTCTACATCAATGCCATCAACATGTTGCAATGAAATCTGATTGTCAGCATATCAAACACCCACCATAAGCCCACCGCTTGTAAGTGCTCTCTCTTTGTGTTAGACATGGTACTAGCACTCTCTTAAAGTAGCGCTATCAGGTGACTGCTTGTGTGCTCTCGTGTCTCCGAGACATCCTATAGGTCAAAAAGCAAGTGGTATTATCAGTATTTCATCATCAAACCAAAAACTACTATCTAAAATAGTAACAAGTGCCTATACCTAGGGCCCTTGTCCTCTGTGGACTCACCCCAAGAAGACCTGGGCATCCCAGAGGGATACTAGCACCCCTGAGGGACTAGGGTGCCCCAGTGAGACTCTGGCGCCCTAGGTGGACCCGAGCGCCCCTACTAGGGACCCCTGTCCATGATGCCTCCCTTGGCATGATATATGATAAAAACAAGTAAAACAAAATAGAAAGATGATAGAAGCATATGATTAGGACCCTACCTTGGCCTTGACATGCCTCTCTGCCACTTGGGATTAGACCATCTCTAGTCGTGGGGGCTGATACGGGCGTCATCTCGGCATGGTTGTCCTCCTCTTTTCCTTCTCTCTATCTCCTCTAAACAATGACAAGACACAAGAATGAGTAAGTGCTAAGTAAAAACTCCCTTTACATAAAGTAATTAGATGAGAATTCCTATCCCTAACTAGGTGCAATATTGATCTATTTCACTCTTGAGCCTCTATCCTGAGCTGTCAAACTTAGATTTCTGTGTCGTTTGTTGCATTGGAATCCTAGTTCCGCTCTCTATCTCACCCAATGTGTTGTGCTTATGTGTTGTTTCTTCAAACAACCCTCATAAAACATTTCTCATCAAGTTTCCCTCAAAATTGAGGCATGTTGATATCTCCTTGTTTCTCCTTTTTGGACTAAGCAAGCAGAAACAAGGGGGGCATATATCTCCCTTGATTTCCTCCCTCATCATGTCTCATCACTCAACCCCCTTAGTGTTTATGTACTAATTCATTAGCGGTGGTTGCAAGTTGATTTGATTTTGATTTTATGACAAGTGTTCTTTTGTAGGTTGCAATTCCTAACTTTGTGGTCTTGCAGGATTGTAGACTTGGGGGCTTCTTCCTTCTTAGTGAAAACAATTTTTCTTCCCCTATAGTATCCTTTTGGTTATTCTTTTCATGATTGATGTATTTACTCTCTTTTAGTTGCATATCCACTTAGTGTCGTATGGCCACTAAAGTGTGGCTAAATGTTACATCAGAAATTATCCTCCTGTATGGAATGGTACAATTTCCCTTGGTTTATCTCCTCACCTTTGGTGACCTTTGAACCTCTTTGTTTTTGGCCTTCTTAAAACCCTGATTGGCTGGTCTCTAGTTGTAAAATGTTCATTTTTTTAGATGACTATTGATGGTACCTAGAAAGAGAATTTGGATTATGGGTCCCTAGGACCCCCTAAATACAGATCTGATCAGAAATTTGGGAGAATGGACTCAAGTGCTCATGCCCTAGTCTTGCCCCATTTTTGGGAATTTGAATCTTAGCGAGGTGTCAACTCTCACCATACACCATGGGATTCTGTTTTCAAATTTTTGTTTTCACACGATATTGAGACGTTATTTCAAAATTTCAATTTCCTAAGGTTAGATATAAAAAGACATTTAAAAATCATTTCATCACACACAACCTTTATGCAAGATTTATGCCAAAACTCTACTGAAATTGCCATTGAAGATCAGTGATTTGTTGAAACTCTTGAAAGTGATTTGATTTTGCTATCATGGAGACAATGGATGGAAATTAGGAATCAAGATCTTGAGACTATCTTTCTCTTGCTAGGGTTTGTACACCTTTTGCATGATCGGGAGAAGGGTTGAAGCCTCCAACATCGAGCTTAGAGAACCTTCATAAACATTGCCGATTCGCCTTCTTGTTCATACAAGTCTTCATTTGTTTTCATCTCCTTGAGGTGAAGTTGTATGTGTTTATTGAATTGAAGAAAGTTATTTATCTTCCCTTGATTGATACATCTAGGGTTTGATATTTCTGCATACACTTTGTTAGGTTTACACACACTTCTGCAAATCTTTATCTCTGGCTATTCTTGAGGTAGGAATACCGAAAATGGGCCTTGACTAAGGCAAGATCCATTATAGCCACAGCATCTTTCTCCTCATTTTGTAGGTGCAGATCATGTTTTAAAGGATACGACAAAAAGGAGCAACAGGAAGATAGATATCATGAATATAGTTGTCATTGAATTTTAGAATTTTGGATCTCGACACTTTTAGGACTAATGAGTGGGCACCGTAGTCCAACTAGGGAAAATTTTTGAGATTTGGAAGCTCTTCGGGGTCACCATATAGCTGGTGTGGAAGATTTTCATGGACGAAAAGTTGCAGGACTAATGAGCGAGTGCCCTAGTCTAGTTAGCCCTCAATTTCTGTGTGCATGATCTCTGAACCTTATTCTTTGTGTTTCTAGAATCTATTTTGCCTACTTCATTTTTGAATTTTGTTAATTTTTGTTATAAGGTTTAATTAGGGTTTACTTGACTAGTGAATAAAGACACTTGATAAAACCTTAGTTAGACACCTTAATCAGACCTAATTAGCATTAGGAAATGGACAAGTAATCAATAGCTTGATCCCAAGCTCGATTCTTGTCTTCCTAATGTTTAGTTAGGTGAAAGAATAGGACTTAACCTTGTTTAAGAGAAACCTACTTTTTCACCCTAAACACAAACAATCTAGTGATGCATTCAAGGACAAAGCATATCTCAATCCGGTATCACTTTTTGAGAGAGAAGGTTGTAGAGAATGAAGTGAATCTTAGATATGTGTCTACAAAGGATCAGGTTACTGACATATTCACTAAGGCTCTTCCTAAGGATACTTTTGAGTATCTTCAGGAGAAGTTGGGGGTTATTGCCCCTCCTTCTTTGAACTAGATGCATAAGGAGATGCATCAGTCTAGTGGATCTCAAGATTCATTCCTTGATCTAGACTGATGTTGGTGGCTACCTCTCATGGAGACTAGGTAGTGGAATTATTGGTTGTTGTAGTATGGAGGAGTGAGAGTTGTCATTATGCAATGATTGTTGATTGATGCAGTTTGGTGTGTGTTCCTAAGGGGAGTATGTAGAGCAGTAAAAGAAAGGAAGTTGCAGTAGAGTAGTGGTAAAAAGTATGATTAATGTCAAATGAGGACAATGAGAAATGCAAATATTTTGTCCTTTGTCATTGATGTCAAAGGGGGGAAAGAGCAATGTGAAAAAGAAATGCGATAGTTTTGATAAAAGTAACCGAGAAGGGCTCAAACCCATGTACATAAGCCAAAAAGGCGAGATGAACAAGTGTCACAAGAAGTAAAACAATGAAAAATAAGAAAAAATAGAAAAGCAAGCAAAAAGGGCCAGCAGAGCTAGCTAAACCCAGAAGAACCAACAACGGGCTAAGCTACTGCTTAGCCATAGATTTCAGGCTACTAATAGCAGCTTAGCCATAGATTTCAGGCTACTAATAGCCTACCATTCTCTATTAAGGAATTCCATCTTGTCCTCAAACATGTTCTCCTCCTTGTCCCAGTCATGCATATCTTGAATCTTGATCTCCTTACCCTAGGTGACCTCAATCTCCAAGCTGACCTACTTGCCTTTGTTGTTCTTGTTCTTATCCCTAGTCCTGTTGGTCGGGCCAACCATGCTCTGATTTTGCACATCCTAAGATTCCTTACATGTTCTAACATCCCTCATGGATTTATGTTTTTCCAGCTCTTCCTTAAGCACATAAAGGGTTGTAGCAGATTTTTTCACAGTCTCTGTACTAAAGTTCACCAACTCTGCCACATTCTTCTTGAGCTTCTCCTGGTTATCTTTTATCATCACAATCTCATCTTCCATCTTTTCCCACTTCTCAAACTTTCTGGCCAAATTATCCACTTGATCCCACAACTCATCCTTGCTCTCCTTGGGCCATTCTATAGTTTCCAGTTGAGTAATGACTTCAAGGTGTTGAATTTTTTTCTTGGCATGGTGAAGTTGAGCCAACTACCATTTTAAAGCCTGATTTTGAAGGTCAAGAGCCTAATAGAGGGTGGCAACCTTCTCCACCAGATGGCTGCAAGAGATACAATCCTTCTTGTTATCCCCATGAAAGTGTATAAGGGTTCCCTTCATCTTTTTGGTAGGGGGTTCAAGATCTTTAAGGTTATCATTCTGGTTGATATATTGGTCACTAATTTCCTTTTTTCCTTTGGTTGGGCTTTCTTCCTCTATACTAGAGATATCAAGAGAAAAGCTAACCCTATCATTTTGATCCTCAATATTACCTCTACCTTTACTACCTCTAGGCTGGGAAGTATCCTTGAACGTAGTTTGAATGATCTCATTTACTTTAGGTTCCTTCTTACTTCTGAGGTGAGGTTTATTGGGGGGCTCGATGTTAACAATCTCAATTTTGGGCTCAGGTTCTGAGGTCACAATATTCCTCCTCCTTAACTTCATGCACATAGCTTTCTTTGGAGGGTCCTTAAATTTTTTTCTCAAGATTCTTTTCCGAATGATCTACCTTGGCCACACCTTTACCCTTTGTGTTAATGGCTTTAGCCTGGGGTTCCTTGGAGGATAGAAAGCTAGATTTAATAGAGGAAACCCCACCACGCATTTTAGTTCTTTGTTTAGCAAAACATTTCACTATCAAAAACTTGCCAGCTTACATTGTTATCTGGTACAAATGGTCTTACAACCACTTTTACATACTATTGTACATCTATACTATGAATATCAGTCAGAATGTCAAACTGACATCCTATAGTAGGAAGCTTATCTACATATTTATTTTGATTTCGAGGAATAGAACGTAGATTTAAAGCATCAAAATCCTCTATTAGATCTCAAACCCGATGCTTATACTTCTTGAGAAAATCATTTTTGGTAACATTTAAATTTCTAACTTGATTTACAATTAACTCAAAATCACCATAAACTTGTAAGCACTTGATACCTTTCTTTCTGGCCCATTTTAGGCCATGGTTAAGTGCCTCATATTCAACTATATTATTTGTATAGCTAAAGAAAAACTTTAATACCAAATAGTACTTATCTCCATCAGGTGAAACCAGCATGGCTCCTCCACCTGCACCCATTTTGCTTCTTCAACCATCAAAATACAGCTTCCAAAGCTGATTCTCTTTCCATTCAGGATAACTTTGATCCTTGACTAGATGTGGAATTAATGCATTAGGCTCATGAATCATATAAATGCCTAATCCTACCTCATCAGTTTGACAGAAAAGGTGATCTTCATGATCCTTGACTGCCCACTCATCTAGATTTACATCCTCAATAGGTGTGTTGGGGTCTAGGGTCACGGATTGATCCTCCTTCCCATGGGTGATGTAGAGGTTAGTATTTATAGGGCTAGGGACATATAGTTCAATATGATCCTTGGCTAGAGGCTTAGATTTTATGGTTACTTTCATACCATACCTTGTTTTGAAAAATAGATAGGACCAATCAGAAGATAAAAACCCACCCAACCTGGAAGTAAACTCCCTAGAGAGGCAAAAGGAAAAATGAGGTGGTAGGTCGATAACATGAACATCTTGATGGATTGTAAAATTGGGATAGGCATGCAAGGTAAGAGGTAAATTTTTAATCACCCCAGTAGTCTTAATCGAAGATCCATCTAGTTGAACTACAGAACTGCTTGCCCCAAAATCTATCATGCAGTTATAAACAAGCTTATCCCCAATGATTAAAATTACATAAAAAGGAGGAGGCTTTACCTCTTGAGTTTGTTTCTGCTTGTTATTAATTTTTGGGTTGTTGGCAAGTACAACTTTGGCTTTTTCTTGGTTAGTACCATCAGAAATAGAAAACTCAACAAAAACATCTTGTAGAAGATTCTTTCAACTAGGAATATGTAATTCATCCATTACCGACATGTTAACTGTAGCCTTCATAAGGTGTTCTACAACATTGAATGAAACATGACTCACCTTTTACTGTCCTTTAATAGCAACATCATCATTTTTCCTTTGTAAAGGCTATAATTGCACCTTAGGCTGATCCTACCCAGATACAACTTGACCTCTTTGCAGAATCTACATCTTTTATTGTGTTGCAGGGACAACTTGAGATTTATCTTTAGCAAGCTTCTATTGTACATGTCCATCTTGCTTATCTAAATCAACAACCCTCTTCTTTGTTCTTGTGCTAGTTGAAACTGGTACATTTAGCTGATTTTGACCTTGGGGATAACTTACACCACAAAATTCAGTGCCTTGCCAATTCATTAAAGCCACATCAAAGTTATCTTGTTAAACTAAAATTTCACTCGCAACACCTTTTGAATCACCATAACTTTTCTACACCATAAGAGCCTAATTGCTCATACCATTTGTACATGCAGCTTGGTTATGAGGCTGGTGACATGGATAGCACCAGTCACATTCTTGTGCTATATTGTTTTGAGCAGGCATGAGCTCTTTTGAAGAGCTAGAAGTATTAGGATTGTAGGACTAGAAAGGTCTAGGATTGAAATTTCTCCTTTGGCCTTGAGAATCAGCTTGAAAAGGTGGCCTATTTTGCTAATATGGAACTTGATAGGGCTTATGCTCTTGTCCAACTTGCTTTTTGATACTCACTGATTCATGCCCAAAGGTTTTTAGTATGCTCTTGATCTCTTGAAACTCTTGGGATTAGGCTGGAACAATAGTTTCTTGAGCTCCAACTTGATATTCTATTGCTAGAACTGGTGGGACAATAGCTAAAGGAGGTATAGCCATAGGTACAGGTGGTTGGATTTTAGGAAAAATGGGCAAAGGTGGCCTTGGGGCTACTTTTCCTGCTTGAATAAGGTAATTTTTTGCTCTAATAGCTATCTCCAAAGCATTAGGAAGAGTAAACCCTCCCATAGACTAAATCATTACAGATATTTCACTATTTAAAGCCTTAACAAAGAATAAAAATGCATGTTGTGGGGTAGGCTTTACCATTGTGGGAATCCTATCCCAAGTCCTCTGGAAATGGTAGTTAAAATATACTAGGTGCTCATGAGGAGCTCTTTTAATGGTACTCAGATGCTCCAATAACAACAAATGATCAAACTTATCCTGAAAATGTTGATGCAAACCATCTCCCAAATCATCCCATGACATGATTGAGCCTATTGTGAGTCCTCTAAACCACTAGAAAGCTTTCCCTTTCAGTGATGTAGTAAAAATCCTTAGTGCTACATTTTCCTAGGTGATATTATGCATAGAGCACAATGTTTCCACATCTTGGATATGCTCAATAAGAGTGGTATGATCCACTCTAGTAAAAAATGATAGACTTTTGAGGGCTACAACTGGAATGTCATCATGCTAAGAAATATTTAATGGGTTGCCCCCATTGAAAGGTGTAAATGCAAAATTTCTAGGAATCATTGGTATTTGTACTATTAGCACATGACTCTTGCTTCTCTATACTAGAGTTGGAAGATTGAGTCTCAGAGGTGTAGATCTTGACCTTTTCGATGAATAAAAAATTCTACTTGCTGTCCGACCCCTCCTTGGTGGAGATAATTACAAATAATCAAACAGAGCAGGACTAGATCTAGTTTGTACTCTTTTCATAAGATGGTTTCACTAGATCTGCATGCAAAACTAAAAAAATGGAGTCGCTAGGTATATCTTGAAGCCTCCAAAGGCTAGAAACATTGCTGCATGTACCAGAACATCACCTTTAAAACTTGGAAAACTTCTCTTAAAGCAAATTTTAGAGTCCCACTAGGTAATGCCAAAATCTGTTATCAACAAAGTATGTACCCAATTGCTAAGCTATCAACTTAGCTACCTATTGACACATGGGAACATGCCTAGGCCTGTGGGTTGCCTACAACTTGGAGTGAACGTCTAGAGTGAGTTGGTTCCCTTGGTAACTTCACCTAATCTAAATGACTTACTAAGGAAAGGGTTAAAAAGATAGGTGAAAATGAAATCCTAAAACTTAATGATTCTTTATGAGAATTTTTACTTATTCCAATGATCTCACTCACAAACAGCCATCTTGATCTATTTTTGATCTCCAAGAAAAAGCCTCCAAAAAAGTAGCCAAAACTGGTCCAAATTAAGTGTAAAAGCTGTCACAATGCTCTCCAAAGTGGTCCCACCAAAAACACCTAAAACTCAGGCTTTAGCTGATCAATAAAAGCTCCATGTTGTCCATATTTTGCTTAATTTCACCCAGAAGAAAGCAAATCTAGAATGGAAAGATTTATTCTATATTCACTCTGCTTTAACTACATTTAATAACAAATATTCAAGAAATTTTTAAAAGCATTGCTTTAATAATGTTTCACAATAGATTTTACAGTTTTATCTCCTAATTTGTCTTGATTTGACTCTTTACAAAAAAATTAATACAAGGCTTATATGATTATTTAGCCAAGTATGATTTTGGGCATTTGATTTTCTATAAAAATCATAAAAGTTTGAAGGCATACTTGAATGTTTGAATTAAAAAAGAATGCCTAAGGTTTGTCCTCCATTTGTTTTGCAAAAAATCCTAAGGCATATTAGGCATATGTGGCAAAGGGACTTAAGGCATAAAGCCTAGACAATGAAACATGCATAGGGGATAAATGATACCCTGAGGGTATTAGTTGAGGCTTCTAATTTTTTAAATCAATGTGATAAAAATATCACATCAACTTAGGGCAATATGGAACACTAAAACAAAACACTTGAAGCCCTAAATTATTGGGCTCATTTGCAATTTTGACTTTTTATGACAAGAGTTCTTCTGAGCCACCACCATGATGAGCTAGGGTTTGATCCCTTGAGCTTGATTCTTCACCATCATTGCTATTCTCTAGAATCTTCCTTGTTGATTTTTCATAGGAAGAGACAAGGTAAGTTCTTTTCTTTCACAAAACATAATATAGCTCTACATTTTGAAGCTTTATTTGGCTCTATTAGCTGTGGCCAAGACCATCTTCTAATGTATTTCACTTTGTTTATCTTTTGTTGCTCTCTTCTCTATATTCAAGGACACCATTTGTTGTATCTCTAAAGCTTTATGGTAAGAGTTTGAATGCATTTCTCTATAGTAACAGTGAGTGTTTTTTTCACCCTTCGAGCTCTATATTCATTTTCTATTGATATGATGCTCGATTTGAGCTCCAGAAAGCTTTCCTTATGTAAAGTTGTTGCTATGTTTTGTATGTTTCACTCAGCATGATATACACTCATCTTTGTCCTATGTTTGGCATTATCTCTTTGATCATGAATAGATTATATCTTGATGGCACTTTGTTCTCCATATATTTTATGTGCCACGGCCAAATACTTTCATTTCTCTTACTTTTTAGCATCCTTTCTCTTTCATGAGTTCAAACCTCTTCATTTTCCTCTACATTTATCATTCTATTCAAACCCAAGTGAATTTCTATGTATGAAGAGAGGAAAGCCTTCTCAAGTGACAAATTTTGATGGCACAAACTAGGTTTTTCTCCATTTTCTAAAAGTAAAAGGTGATGAAACTATATTGCTTTTCCATTTTCAAAAATTGTAAAAATAAAAACCCTTCTCTAACACTATACAGGGTTGCGAGATTCATATGTTTGGGTCTTTACCTTACTGGAAGCATTCACTTGAAACTATACCAGGCCATGGTTTTTGTTGATGCATAAATCTGTGGGTGTAATCTAGTAGCAACATGGGAAGTTCTGAGACGTGGGAATGCTTCTCAGAAACAACCTCCAGGTTTTAAGGAAGCTGGCTCTTCTGTTCTTCAATGGGGGTTTTGGGAAAAAGAGTAGAAATTAACAAAATTAAAGATACAGTTAAAGCAAATCTATCTATGGTGATGCACCTGAATAAAGTATCTCTCTCAACTTAAGCACAATGAAGCTATTCTCAAGATTTAGTTACGTTAAAGAGAAAATGTTGCATGATTAACATAAACAAATATAATGAATAAATTGAAAGGCTCACAAATAGACAATTTACAATGACACAGAAAATATCAACCAAGGCACAGAACTCTATCTTTCTCATTAATTTTCCAGCAATATAAGAGGCATAGATACATGCACAGTTACATCAACCATCTGAATTGAGAACAACCAAAATAAAGGCAAATGATATTCGCTGGTCACAGCAGAAAGTCTCAAACTTCTAGTAAATCTCTGACAGAAAAATCTATAGCAAAACTATCTCTGAATGAATCTGCCTCTCGATCTATTACCAATGTTACATATTTATAGCTCAAGATCGACCCTAGATTGTCTGCAATAATCGAATCCCAACGGCCTAACCGAACTGGAGCTAACTGGAAGTCCCTAACACTTAAGATCTTTTAGATCTGCAAATAGTTCTAGACACACTTTGTCTCACCTTAGAAGAGTCTTGTTTAAAATTTTCTGCTCCCCCATAATTATTATTGTCTTCTTTAGGGGAACCGTCAATTTGCAAATCTTGCATTTGAGAAGGGAGAGACTCCTCTACTTTTTTATTACTCACAAGGACCTCCATTGCACTCTCCAGCAACTCCTTGCTCTTGAATTCCTTGTTGGGATTCTCCTGTAAGCACCTCACAGAATCACCATCTTGCATAGATTTGGCAGCAATTATGTCATCTACAGTCTCTAGCAAGTTAACCAGCTCACGAATCACAGCCTCCAAGGCACCACCATTAGCAACCTCGGTAGCTCCCAACTCTGCTAAAGCCAAACCCTACTACAATTCCATAGGGTTATCACCAACCCCAGATTCCCCTAATTCAGACGACCTAGACCCCATCACAAACACCTTTGCAGAGCCCTCGGAAGGGTTTGTAGGTAGTCTCAGGCTCTGATGCCCAAAACCAAATGGTGCACTGCCAGAGGCAACAAAAGGTGGGAGCTTGGCAATGCTAAAACCCTCCTCTGACTCCTCCAAACCAACAGACTCCATGTCCACAGTGATACAGAGGAAGGTACAAAGGTTGTAGTTCACTCAATGAACTTAGCTTCCTTCTACAAGGTTTACCATGGTGTTTGTGAAAATAAAGCCTACACAAGGCTAATACAGAGATTTATCTAGCCTAGGACCACTATCTAGTGTCCTCCTCACAGGCTGTCCAACTCTTACCTTGGAGAGTTACTACTCAATCCCACCTTTCTACACAACCACCTTGGTTTGACTCACAACTTCCTAACCACACCTCTACCAACATGATCAACAACACAAATCAACATATACTGACTTATGACAGGCATGAAACTGACCAAAAAAATCTCATTCCACTCCTAATATAACAGTGGGTAGCAAGTTTCTGTATGACTATCTTTTGACAGTGACAAGGAAGCTTCTATCATGTACCTTTCTGAAAAAAACTACTGTTGATTTCCCTACCCACCATAATCTTCACATATATTTACTGAGGACAGCACTAACAAGATTTTTTCTATCAAAAAAACCATAAATTATATAGGACTGTTTACCAAATGACTATCTTTTGACAGAGTTAAAGAGGAAGCCCTTCTCTTGTAGCATAAACAAGGACTTAAGCCTTCAACACCCTTCCAAGACTTCAAGTGACCCTTAATGCTTAATGCATACTCAACATTGGATGTGAGAAAACAACCAACTACTTATGTGCAGGCCCACATTGTGTTTAAAGGGCAGAGGACAGCAAATAGGAGGTTGACTATCCTATGACAGTTTTAAAGTGACCACTTCTTCTTGTAGCCTTTGAGAAGACTCAATCTACAACCACTCCTTCCCAACAAAGATCAAAACATCACATGTATTCACAAAGACAGGTTACACTGAATTGACACCCCACCACAGTACTGCTCTGACAGAAGAAGTACGACTGTTTGAATGTCTTCAATGAAACAATGTTAGAAATTAGGTTATTTTTGCAAACAAGGAGACATTTAACACCATGTTAGTCATTCACAAACCTCCTATGACCTTCATTGCTTGGTACATGAACCAAATACCAAATTAAGGTGTTTACCATCCATCAAACCTTTAGACCGTACTATACCCACGTGCATGACAGCAAACTATTTTTTCTGTCAACAATTGTTATTTGCCTTCTAAGGATTGTCTGGTTTAAGATAATGGGAAAGAGGTGCATTAAGGGTCCCTTGTCTGGAGTGTAGGACTCTTTTGCAGGTCTATATCCCTCCTAAAAGATAAAGAACCACTCCATTTTATCAACCTTATGACTGTTTTCTTCTACACTTGCTGTCTAATGCCTTTTCTTCACTAACTAGTCACTATTTTGACTAGATAGAGACATACCAACCACTATGAAAGAAGGAGGACAACCTATCAAACATCAAAAACATGAAAACTACTATAATTTCCTCCATCCCATCAAAAGATGACTATTCACCTTCAGAAGATAGAGGAAAAGAACTCCGTTTTACCTCAAAACCCTAGGCAAAGAGGGTTTAACCCAGTATTTACAAAAAGAGATGAAACTAACACCACCAAATGTTTCAAAGACCAAAATTACTTGCAAATGAGAGCCACGTCCAAGATCTAAAGCATTTTAAAAAATTCACTTCCTTAGCAATCTGTACTTGGCCGTACAAAGACTGTTTTCACAGAAAAAAATAGAAAAACACAGTTTTCTCTTCATAAAAACTCTTTCCTTCTATATTTTTGGCATGTTTATACAGATTCAAGTTTATAGGAAGTTTCCCCAACTCTTGTACTTCCTATTATGTCCGTACAACTACCTATGAAGGTAGTAAATCGATGGAAAATGCAGTTTGTCATAAAAACAACTTTCTAAAGTGAAAACCTCCTAGAAAATAGGTCTAAGATAACTCCAAATTAGTCTAGTCAAACAAATGACTAAGTCTTTATTACAAAACAAGAAATGGCTTTCAAAGCCTTAGGAAAAAAACCAAAATTAACAAGGTCACAAAATATTATATTTGAAAAAGAAATGTAAATTGAAGCTCCTGCACCATACTCCTCCTGTGGGAAAAACTCAAGTCCCTTGAGTTGCCAATTATTGAAGTGTCATGCCATGCTTTAGAATATCTACTGCAGTCATCCAGGTGGCCTCTAAATTAGGAAGATCCTTCCATTTCACCAAGTGGTCCTTATAGACTCCTCTTCGAGTCTTCTTGATAACTTTGGAATCCAAAATGCACTCCAACTGTAAAGGTTTGCTTGGAGGCAAATCCTTGATCCAATTAGCATCTTCAGTCACCACATCTGATCCACTTTCATCAGGTAATGGAGGTCTGAAAGGAAAAAGATCACAAACATTGAAAATTAGAGAGATACCCAGGCCATCTGGTAGCTCAATCTCATATGCATTTGGACCGAATTTGTTCACTATCCTGCATGGCCCAATCTTCTTCATCAGGAGTTCAGTTGGCTGACCCTTTGGCAACCTCTCTTTCCTCAGATATGCCATGACTAAGTCACCAACTTTGAACTATACTTCTCTTTTCTTCAAATCTGCCTTTTCTTTGTACTTTGTGACTGATTTTTCTAGTTGCAACTTGACTTGATCATGAACTATTTTCATGGAGGCAGCAAACTCTTCACCAAGTGCACTCCTTCTATCCCAACCTTGGAGATCCTTTAGCTCAAGTGGCCCTCTTGGATGAAAGCCATAAACTATCTCGAAAGGACTTTTACCAGTGCTCCTATTCCTTGAATCATTGTAGGCATATTTAGCCTGACTGATAACCAAGTCCCATGCCAAGCCATGCTGCTTTGTAAGGCACCTGAGAAGGTTTCCAAGTGATCTATTAACCACCTCAGTCTGACCATTAGTTTGTGGATGGTAGGCTGATGAAAAGGACAACTATGTGCCCAGCTTCTTCCACAAGGTCCTCTAGAAGTGACCTACAAAATTAGAATATCTGTCAGTTACAATGGACAATGGTAAACCATGTATCCTTACTACTTCTTTGAAAAATAGACCTGCAACATGAGATGCATCATTTGTTCATTTACATGGCACAAAATGAGCCATCTTGCTGAACCTATCAACAATGACAAACACACTATCCACCCCTCTGGCTGTCCTAGGTAACCCAAGCACAAAATTTATGCTGATACTTTCCCAAGGTCTATTGGGAATGGGAAGGGGCTGGTATAGACCTGCATTTGAAGACACCCCTTTGGCTCTCTGACAGATTGCACAACTAGCTACATATTTTCTCACATCTGATTGTACCTTTGGCCAAAAGTAGAACCTTGTGACTTGTTCTAGTGTCTTGTCCAAGCCAAAATGTCCTCCTAAAGAACCATTATGCTTCTCCTTGATGATGTTGTCTCGCATAGAGCACTTAGGGACACACAGCAAATTGTCCTTAAACAAGAGGCCTTCCTGCAAAACAAAATCTGCATACTCTCCATGGAATGTGTTAGCCAAGTTCACACAAACATCATAAGCTTCTTTGAAATCAGAATCTTCTTTATACAGCTCTTTTAAACAGTCAATACCCATGCTTTCTAACTGAATTTCATGAACAAGAAGCAACCTCCTACTCAATGCATCAGCCACCTTATTAGAGACACCTTTTGTGCTTAATTGTGAAGGTATAAACTTGTAGCTGTTCCATCCATTTAACATGTCTATGGTTCAATTTTTCTTGACTGTTAAGAAAGCTTAAAGCATGATTGTCAGTAAACACAATAAATTCCTTGGGCAGAAAATGATGTCTCCATTTCTTAAGAGCTTGCACCATTGCATAGAGTTCTAAGTCATAGGTAGAATACGTTTGCTTGGCTTCATTCAACTTTTCTGAAAAGAATGCCACTAGATGTCCTTCCTGGCTAAGAACAGCACCAATAGCTTGCTGACTTGCATCACACTCAACAACAAATACCTTATCAAAATCAGGGAGTACTAAGGTAGGTAACTCAGCCACCTTTGTTTTCAACAACTCAAAACTATCATCAGCTTCCTTCGTCCACTGGAATCTACATTTGACTCCACCCTTGATGGTGTTGAGGATGGGAGCACTAATGTGACTGAAACCTCTGATAAACTTCCTATAGAAAGTTGCCAATCCATGGAAACTTCTCACATCTCCCACTATTTTTGGGGTAGGCCAACTGATAATAGCCTCAACCTTAGAGGGATCCATCTTTAAACAGCTATTAGAAATGATAAATCCTAGGTATACAAGTTCAGTTTTCATGAACTCACATTTGTCTAAGTTGATCATCAACTTGTGCTCATGCAGCTTCGCCAACACCTGTCCAACATGCTTCACATGGTCTTCTCTTGTCCTACTGAAGATTAGTATGTCATCAAGATAAACAATAACAAATTTACCAATGAATTCAACTAATACCTCATTCATCAGGTGCATAAATGTACTTGGTGCATTGCTAAGACCAAATGGCATAATAAGCCATCCATAAAGACCTTCATTGGTCTTGAAAGCGGTCTTCCATTCATCTCCTTGTCTGATCCGGATTTGATGATATCCAGATTTCAAATCAATCTTTGAGTAATAGCATGATCCTCCCAGGTAATCCAAGAGATCTTCAATCCTTGGCATTGGAAATCTGTATCTTATGGTGATCTTGTTTATGGCCCTGGAATTTGTGCATAGCCTCCACTTTCCATCCTTCTTAGGAGCAAGTACACTTGGAACTGCACAAGGACTTAGACTCTTCATAATCAGCCCTTTCTCTAGGAGATCTTGAATTTGCCTTACCACCTCTTCATTTTGTTGCGGTGTCAGTTTATATGTAGCCTTGTTAGGCAATGTAGCACCAGGTATTAAGTCAATTTGATGACTAATATTCCTCATGGGTGGTAAGGAGTTGGGAACTTCCTCTACCACAAGGTCTTGATACTTATCCAGAAGTTGTTGTACTTCCAATGGAATCTCCTTCTATTTTTGATCTTGCTGATCTGATCCACTCTTGGGCTTCATGACCAAGGCATACCCCTGGTTGTCATTCTCCTTCAAAATGTTTAAGAACTCATTTCCATTTACCAACATGAAATTGCTATTATTTTCCATTCCCCTAGGCTGCTCCAACAAAGGATCCATTTTGAATGGCCTTCCATTCTTGGTGATGACATAAGTGTTCTTCTCACCATCATGCTGAGCTTTAACATCATACTGCCATGGACGACCAAGAAGCAGGTGACATGCATCCATAGGAATGATTTCACACAACATTTTGTCCTTGTAGTCACCAATTGCAAATTCAACCCAACCTTGTTCCTCCACCATGAAACTTTGGTTCTTGTTCAACCAAGAAATCTTGTGAGAACTGATATGAGGCAGCCTCTTCAACTTGCACTTCTCAACCATCTCAGTGGATACCACATTCTTAGTAGACCCTGAATCCACTATGACTTTGCAAAGTTTCCCATAGGCTAGGCCTTGGGTTCTGAAAAGATTCTTTCTCTGAGGGGGTTCTTGCTTCAATGGCATCTTCAACATACATCTTTTTATCATCATACTCTCTCCATCTAAAACAGGTGCAACACTTCCCATTGGTGAATTCACACTTTCATAGTTATCATCTTTCACTAACTGATTTCTCTTCCCACTGTCATGAGAGTTGCTAGCTTTCCCTGGACATTTGTTCATTGTATGGTCAACTTGGTTGCAGCCATAACATCTTCCAGTGAAGACTCCTGGTCCTCTACCACCTCCACCATTTCTGCCTCTACCATTATGATTTCTACCACCTCTGAAACCTCCTCTATGCTCTGTTGCTGATTGTGTTTCTTGCTGGCTGTTATTTTCAGTTTTGTTGAACTGTCCACGGCCAAAATTGCCTCTACCTCTTTGATTTCTGCCACCTCTACCTCTGGCACTTTGGTCACCCTTCCTTCTCAGCTTTTCCTCAGCTCTGGAGGCCAACAGGAAACATTCATCCACTATCTTTGGTAACACCAAACTTATCTCATCTTGCAGATTGTATTTTAGTCCATTCAGGTACCTAGCCACCATCCCTTTTTCATCTTCATTATGATTGGCCCTCATACTGAGTCTATGAAATTCTTCTGTGTAGGCAGCCACATCCATATCTTTTTGCCTCAAATTCTGAAATCTCCTTATGATTTGAATCTCATAGTTAGGTGGCATGAACTTGCTTCTAGGCATAGCCACCATTCTGCTCCATTTAGTGATGGGACTTTTCCCAATCTTCTACCTCTCACCCTGCATATAGTTCCACCATACAAGTGCAGAACCTCTTAGCCTTGTCTTGGCAAACTTGACCTTTTTTCTATCATTGAACTCCTTATAATCAAAGAAGTTGCACATAGCTTCTATCTAGTCGGTGAGGACATCTCCATCCAACTTGCCATGGAAGGTAGGCACCTCCATCTTGGGATCACCACTATCTCCATGAGCACCCTTAAGTGCATTCAAGAAGGCTTTCTGATCTGCAGACATATCCTGCTCCTGAGGATCCTCTTCTGCCTCTGTTTCTTCATTTGTGTCTGAAGAACTTCCTTCTTCTTTGGTCTTGCCCTTCGACTTCTTCTCTTCCTGCAGTTTTGCTTCTTGAAGTCTTGCTTCAACCATCTCTTCCACCAACTTCTTGATGGCATCTTGGCTCATTGTCTTGGGAGACATTGTACTAGCCTCTATTTCAATTTCCTCTTCTAACATAAACTTTCTTCAATCAGAATATTGGCTCTGATACCAATATGATGCAGAGGAAGGTAGAAAGGTTGTAGTTCACTCAATGAACTTAACTTCCTTCTACAAGGTTTACCATGGTGTTTGTGAAAATAAAGCCTACACAAGGCTAATACAGAGATTTATCTAGCCTCGGACAACTATCTAGTGTCCTCCTCACAGGCTGTCCAACTCTTACCTTGGAGAGTTACTACTCAATCCCACCTTTCTACACAACCACCTTGGTTTGACTCACAACTTCCTACCCACACCTCTACCAACATGATCAACAACACAAATCAACATATACTGACTAATGATAGGCATGAAACTAACCAAAAAACTCTCATTCCACTCCTAATACAATAGTGGACAGCATGTTTTTGTATGACTGTCTTTTGACAGTGACAAGGAAGCTTCTATCATGTACCTTTATGAACAAAGCTACTGTTGATTTCCCTACCCACCATAATCTTCACATATATTTACTGAGGACAGCACTAACAAGAGTTTTTCTGACAAAAAAACCATAAATTATATAGGACTGTTTACCAAATGACTGTCTTTTGACAGAGTTAAAGAGGAAGCCCTTCTCTTGTAGCATAAACAAGGACTTAAGCCTTCAACACCCTTCCAAGACTTCAAGTGACCCTCAATGCTTAATGCATACTCAACATTGGGTGTGAGAAAACAACCAACTACTTATGTGCAGGCCCACATTGTGTTTATAGGGCAGAGGAAAGCAAATAGGAGGTTGACTGTCCTATGACAGTTTTAAAGTGACCACTTCTTCTTGTAGCCTTTGAGAAGACTCAATCTACAACCACTCCTTCCCAACAAAGATCAAAACATCACATACATTCACAAAGACAGGTTCCACTGACTTGACACCCCACCACAGTACTGCTCTGACAGAAGAAGTACAGCTGTTTGACTGTCTTCAATGAAACAATGTTAGAAAGTAGGTTATTTTTGCAAACAAGGAGACATTTAACACCATGTTAGTCATTCACAAACCTCCTATGACCTTCATTTCTTGGTGCATGAACCAAATACCAAATTAAGGTCTTTACCATCCATCAAACCTTCAGACCGTACTGTACCCACGTGCATGACAGCAAACTATTTTTTCTGTCAACAATTGTTATTTGCCTTCTAAGTATTGTCTGGTTTAAGATAATGGGAAAGAGGTGCATTAAGGGTCCCTTGTCTAGAGTGTAGGACTCTTTTGCAGGTTTTTATCCCTCGTAAAACACAAAGAACCACTCCATTTTATCAACCTTATGATTGTTTTCTTCTACACTTGCTGTCCAATGCCTTTTCTTCACTAACTAGTCACTATTTTGACTAGATAGAGACATACCAACCACTATGAAAGAAGGAGAACAACCTATCAAACATCAAAAACATGAAAACTACTATAATTTCCTCCATCCCATCAAAAGATGACTATTCACCTTCAGAAGATAGAGGAAAAGAACTCCATTTTACCTCAAAACCCTAGGCAAAGAGGGTTTAACCCATATTTACAAAAAGAGATGAAACTAACACCACCAAACGTTTCAAAGACCAAAATTACTTGCAAATGAGAGCCACGTCCAAGATCTAAAGTATTTTTAAAAATTCACTTCCTTAGCAATCCGTACTTGGCCGTACAAAGACTGTTTTCACAGAAAAAAAAATAGAAAAACACAGTTTTCTCTTCATAAAAACTCCTTCCTTCTATATTTTTGGCATGTTTATACAGATTCAAGTTTATAGGAAGTTTCCCCAACTCTTGCACTTTCTATTCTATCCGTACAACTGCCTATGAAAGCAGTAAATCGATGGAAAAGGCAGTTTGTCATAAAAACAAGTTTCTAAAGTGAAAACCTCCTAGAAAATAGGTCTAAGATAACTCCAAATTAGACTAGTCAAACAAATGACTAAGTCTATATTACAAAACAAGAAATGGCTTTCAAATCCTTAGGAAAAAAACTAAAATTAACATGGTCACAAAATATTATATTTGAAAAAGAAATGTAAATTGAAGCTCCTGCACCACATAGCTCCACCATTCTGGGTATCACTATTCTCAGCTTCTACCAGAACATGCAAATCCTCTACAATAGCCAAATCATCTATTTCCATTAGTAAATTAAATCTAACATTTTTCTTTACAGATAGACCATTCCTTAAACACATTGTGTTTGAATATACAACCTCCTGCTATAACTTGAAAAAAGAAACGTCATTATCAGCAAATTAAAATATTTCTTTTTCCTCTTCCTCTTCTCTAGATTGAGACACAACACTTTGTATTTCTTGCATCTCCTCAATGTCATTGCTAGGTTCTAACATGCCAAGAAACTCCTCAATAATAGAATCAGCTTCATCATTTAATTCATCCAAAAACATCTAATGAATAGCTCCCACTTCATCATGACTCTCTTCATGGCCATGGCACATAGACATGAGAGCTTGAACCCAATCATCCCAGTTGGGGCTCTCTTCCATATCTACTGAATTTTCTTCACAACTCCTCCTTTGTTCAAACCAGGCTCTGATACCAATTGTAAATTTAAAAAACATAGAAAATAAAGATTGCAGATCTTTAACAACAGAACACACACTCAGAAAATAAAATAAAGGACACCAGAAAATTAATGGGGTTCACCATTTTAAATGGCTATGTCCACAAAATAGATGATTCTCTATTTATTAATACTCTGGTTTTTCATACAGTGCATTGCTCCAGCAAACCTCAATATATTATATTGCCAACGTTCATTCCTACTTCTTGCAGAGAAGATACCAAACGCATAGCCTGCAATCTAGAAGAGACAGCCGCTACAAGAAGGTGTTGTCATCACAGGAAGATGAGTTGGTTACAAGAAGAGGCATCGGTTACAAGAGAAAGCCATTACAATTGGGCTTCACGCATACCCAACATGAATAAACTTAATTTAGACTACCTTATGAATAGTTGTATACTCTGATCGGATATTTTTTCCACTAAGCTACTTGAAGTTCCTGCCACTGATTGTAACTCTTTTCCATTGGCAACAGTCTGCAGTCAAAATCCCAAAGTTAGACACGTTGGGAAATACAAAAACTACACATGCAATTTTTTTATGTTTTCTCATAGTCTCATATACTACCTATCTGTTTTCAATTTGCTGGTATAAAACCAGCAGATCTCAATGCCAGTAGTTAGAATTATAACAAACATTTGTATTTGACCATAATTTGGGTATCTTTTTAACCTTCACCTTTTAACCCTTTAGTTTCCTGTTAGGAATATAAATCCATTAGAAGTATAATGGGATATAGTTATTGAGAATTTTAGATAGAAAAGGTGGGCCTTGCAAAACTATTGTCTATTCCAGTATATCTTATAGAAAGTGAATCGTTCACAAATGACCTTGTGAATAAATTTTCTCTTAAATTTAATATGCTGGTCTATGTCTGCAAGATTAATAGGAAAGAGGATGACAATTTCTACAAATTTCAAACAACAAAATAAGTTGCTTTCCATGAATTGAGAGAATCTGGTAGGAATGTCCTACAACCTACTAGAGGAAAATTCTTAAAGTAAAAGGAAATGTATTTGTACAAAACTAGAAAATCCTTGAATGCATAATGGTAACATTCATGGAATACTCCTAGATGATTCTCCATGAATGTTCCCATCTACATGGAAACTATAATAGAATTTTCTTCAATTACAAATTTCAGTGCAATTATTCAGTGAATTGTAGTCATTGAGCATTAGGAATGTACCTGAAAATCACTACCAGGAACTGTTGAGACGGGCAAGTTTGGTCTGTTAATTTGCTGAGGCAAAAAATCAGAAGCAATTCTCGCTAATGGGCGAGGATTCTGAATTGGAGAGAAATCAATTTGTGGATTGCTGCTTGCTAATGGCTGAGCATTTTCTATTGAACATGAATTACTTTGATGAATTTTAGCTCTAGGTCTACTTGTTTGATATCCTAGTAATCCACAATTTTCATTCCTGCATGGTACAAACAAATATACACAAGAAAAATTAGAAAATTAAACAATAATCATATGCAAAAGTTTGAAAAATTGAAAACCAATGCATGTGAAACAAGAACTCTATTGACATCCTCATTTACAAATATTAACATAATTTTAACCACTATCGAATAAACAAAAATATATGTTAACGCATCCAACTAATCTAATTCATTCTTATACACTAGCATAATCATTTATGGTTATTAGTTGTTTATGGATATACACTAGCAAATTTCCTTAGAACTACCCTAAAGTTGGATTGAAACAATTTAATGACAGTGCAAGATCCCATGACACAACAATTACCATAGTAGTCCTACAAAGGGCCTGAAGCAGTCCAAGAAAGATCTGATTTTGAGAAGCTTAGAACTTAAAAAGATCACAACAGTAGCAAGGGATCACAATAATAGTCCATGGCAGGGGGCTCATTCTATATGGATTTCTGCTTGATCTTCTTGAGGTCACAATGGTAGTCCTGCAAAGGATCTCACAACCACATCCTGCAAAGGATTATTTGTTGACGTTAACCACTTCTTTTTTAGACTTTCTAAGCATTGTTCTGAAACACCCATCCATCAAGTTCTAATTATGCTCCATCATTTTTTGAGGTTGTCACTTGTACTTCCTATTGCTCAATGACAACTGTAGCAATATCGGGAGTTTCAATTGGCTTCCCTCCTAAATCTTTCACTAGGTGTATCCTCCATTCCTAGTATTGTCTTGTTGGTAGATGTTACTACACATACATGTATTGCAGCTACAAGGCTGAAGGAGCTTCAAGTTTACTTTATCTTGAATCGAGGGCAGATCTTGGAGACTTTATAACTTAAACTCTTCAAAACGATAGTGTGGGGTCTGAGATAGGTGTCCTAACCACCCAAGTGACCTCTTGTAGTTCTGTCAATTCATTGTCTCTCCAATTGAGGATTCTTCTGTAGTTTGGAAGCTGGTTTGAGGATTTTATGGTTTACCAACCTCAAACCATACATCAGCCCTTTACTAGTTATTTCTACATTACGTTGACTACACAGACTCATATTTGTGTGATTCCTTCTATACACTTTCCTCTACATATTATCTCTTTCTGATGTATAATTTGAGATTGAGAGGAAGGAGAGATGGAAAGGGAGGGGCAGCATACTCCCTTCATCTCCCAAAGTAAGTTTGAGGAGGTGTCCCAGTCCACTTTTCTTCATATTACAAACTTAAAATATAATTCTTAATATTTCATGATAGTGCGACCTCTTGGTAAGATATTTGAAAGTTAACATAATGTAGCCAACTGATTGAAATCAAAATTAGAAAACTGTACTCCAACATCAGTAACAACAAGCAAATAATACCAATAGGGAAGACTCCAGCAGCTGTGAAAAACGTGACTCATAACATTGTGGAAATATTATGCACTATATTATTGTGTTAAAGAAGTACTTAAACCCATAATTTTAAAAACAATTACAAACTGTGGATATGAGACATACCAATAATCATGAGCCATCTATTTGAGTTTCACTTCTAACTGAAGTAGGATTGCAGTTCTTTCAAATTCATGTTTATCATGTGCAAGCTCAATGAAGTTTGCCTCAAGAAAACCTATTATACACATTAAAATTTACAATATGCAGAAATGGGCTATAATCACATTACCAAAATAATCAATCTTAGCACAATCTTCCATCCATGATATGTCCTTTTGATGAGCGCCAAATTGCACTCATGAAATACATCTTTTTGCCTCTCTTTTTCCCCTCCCTCAGTTCATCTTCCTAGTGTCTGCACCCAAATAAGTTAACAAGATTGTTCTATTTTATGATTAATTAAGATAGATTACTCAAGATTAGAAGTTCTGATTAAGTGACTAATGTGCGTGGAATTGATGGAAAAATGCAGAACTTCTCTCTCTTTTTGAATCAACAGGTGTAGGTGCCAGGAATAGCGATTTTGTGCATCTCTGGAGATCATCTTCAATAATCTCTAGAGACAATAACAAAGAACCATGACACCTGAAGTTTTGAAGATATGGGGAATGCCTCTCTAGAGCTCTGCGAGAGTTTGGAGTATCTTCAGAGCTGCAGACAGGAACAACTATCTCCGGTGCCTCCTGAGAATAGGGCATGTTTCTAAGTAGAGCTGCCGACCAGACACTTTCAGCAGCAATTTTAATACCCCTCACTTCACTCAAATCATCACCTGAGTGGTGAAGGGTCAACTATTAGTTAAACTGCTGAAGTTTTATCTTTTCAAAGATTTTGCATGAGTTACGAATTGAACTAATCCAATATCCTTATTTTCAGGGCTTTGATGCCCAAGTGTATTAAGACTTAAACTTAGACCTCTGAGTGGACTTCTGTTCCACTCAAGTCTACCTTTCTCGCATGGTGATTTTTCATAAGTTAGATAGTTAAGTACAATAAAGAGATGGTGTCATCTCATAGAAAGACTGGTAGATAAGTTTAGTGATATATCATCACTCATTTTTATATATACTCTCAGAAATAGTAGAAGAACAACAATGATAAAATTATTCTGACTCTCGGAGGTCTCAGTTCTATGATAGCCATATTTTCATGAATGCAGAAAGATTTCCTGCTATAGCCTTCAGCCTCAAGGGTGTGGAGCAAGGGCCCACTCTCACCACTCAGGCAGGAGGCTAGTACCACTATTTTATTGTTTTAGTTTTCTCTTATAAATGTGTTTCCTATTTTAATGGATAGATGCATGTTATTGTTTCTTTGCTTTAAGCAAATTTCCTATTTTATTTTGTTTTCCAGCATTCATTACATTTATTCAACAAGCAGATAGATTAATCTCTTTTGTCAAATTAGGATTAGCTATAAACTAGTAACTACAGAATCCCTAGTTGCAGATAGCCATGGACACAGCCCTAGTTTTTGACATCTGAAAATAGATTAAATGATGATGTACAGTGACACCTTGTCATTTTTGGTGCCGTTGCCGGGGATAAGTTTGTGTTAATTAGAGACACTGAGTTAAAATAGTTTTTTTAGAATAGATCTATATGGTTAGAGCTAGAGATCTAAAAGGAAGATATATTAAGCAGACACCCCAACAACACACCATAGGGGAAAGCAGTGAGGTGTTACAAAATATTGTTGAAGAAGGAAACCTAGATCTTAATTTGGAACCTACACTTCAAAACAACAATCCCTTAGATCCTCCAGACATTCCACTTGCCAATTATATCCAAGAATTACAACAAAAAGTTGATGCAGATCCTTTGGTAGAACCTAATTTCCTAGAGCCTCAGGAAGAAGAACCAGTACTAAACATGGAAAATGATAATCATAGGGAAGAGGAAAATCAGGCTCCAAGAACCTTCTCTTATCCTATTGTTTTGGCTACTGGAGACAATGCTCCTATGAAAAATATCTCACCGGCACATCTGCCAAATTTTAGAGGACTTTCTTCTGAGGATCCAGATCAGTTCTTGTTTGAATTCAAAGTAGTCTGCCAAACTTATGATTATGGATTAGATAACTAGAAACTCAAACTATTCCCTTCAACCCTGAAAGATTCTGTGATGAGATGGTTTATGGGTTTACCCCAGGATTCTATCTGTTCTTCGGATCAAATGGAAACAGAGTTTTTAGAAAAATACCAAGATTATTGCAGATCTAGTAATAAAAATGAAGAATTGTTTAAAATTAAGTGGGGGGAGGAAGAATCCTTTAATTTTGCCTTGAGAAGGTATGGCAATCCAGTGGATCACTCCTTGGCCAGAACCCTGTTTATAAAAGGATTGGATAAAGAATCAAAATAGGCACTGGACCTAATGGGAAAAGGGAACATTAACAAAATGGAAATACCTGATATAAAGGAACTTTGCAGGAACTATTCCAGAACCCAAGATGGAGTAAGGTCATCCAAAACCTTTAAAGGGAAGAATGAAATAGGACAGTTGATGGAAGAAATTACAAATCTAAAAATAGACATTCTGGTCCAACTAAATACCACATTAGATGGGATTCAAGCAAAAACTAGAACAACTGATCAAAACAAAGCAACTGAACCACTCTCCATCTATTGTCCTAGGTGTAGAAACAAACACCTGTTGAGAGAATGCCCCTTGGACAAATCAGAGATTTGTCAGATCTGTGATAGGGAACATCCTACCAGTCAGTGTAGTCAACTTCCAGCCTTGAAAAGATTGAGTAAAAAGAATGTTGTGATAGAAGAGGAGTTGAACTATGTGGGACAAAACAAACCAAAAATTTCCCTTATAATCAATATCCAAACCAATCCTCTTACAGGGGTCCTTCTAATTGGGGAAATAATCAGTGGAATCCAACTTGGCATGGCCCTCAAAATAATCCTCCTTGGGGACAACAGGATTGGCCAAGTCAACATTGGCAAAACCAAAACTGGCAAAATCAGCCTTGGGGAAATCAACAGTGGCCACCACAATTTAGATCACAAAACATGCAACTTCAATGGGGTCCTCAATAGGGATATCATCAACAATACCAAGGACAACCTAGATGTTTCTAACCTCAACAGCAGGCTTTACTAACTGGATCCTCCAACACACAAGGTCAAACACAAGATGAACCAGTTAGTCAACCACATTTACCAGCTCAGCCTATACCAAACCCACGTCCAATAAATAGGAAGCAGCTGTCTATATGACAGAGTAAGAAAATCTGGCTGGAATTAATGCTATATATTCAAATAATCTCCAGCTGCGTTCTGGGAAAGCATTCCCAAGACCTTCTCCTCCAACTATAGTTGAAATAACCAATGAAGAAGAACCTAAAAATCCATCTAATCAACCCCCAGAGGAGATTACTAATGAGAAAGTGCTAGAAAAATTATCCACAGACAACTCCGGAGTTACTCCTAAAAGGCTGGCTTTGGAGAACAGTCTTGAACACAATTCTGATAAGAGCTCTGGAGATGCTCTGGAGATGGAAAAGCAAGAACCATACCCAAAATGGCTTAAACAAAATGCTCCCCAGAGAAAGATTCCACAAAAACAAATCCAAACCAATCTAGAATCAGAACTATTACAAGAAATCAAGCAGCTAAACATTGAAATTCCTCTTCTCCAAGCAATCAGGGATAATACCAGAACTAAATCAGTTCATTAAACAGTATTGTATCAAAACACAAGGTAGAAAGAAAAGCTTTCCCTCCACAATACAAGTGGAAAGAAAAGTAGTGGATCTATTGATGGGAGAAATTCTCCTCCCAAAATATGGAGACCCTAGAAATCCTCTCATAACTGTTTTCATCTCGGGGATAGAAATTTCAAATGTTTTGGTTGATTTAGGAGCAACAATTAATGTGATGACAGTTCATACAATGGATAGGTTAGCTCTATCAGGTATCCAATCCACAACTACAATTCTTCAACTTGCTAATTAGTCAGTAGCTGTTCCAAAAGGAGTAATCACTGATGTACCTGTTGTGATAGATTCATGGGAATTCCAGTGGATTTCTTAATACTAGAACCTAGAAACCAGAGAAATGCTTATCCATTGATTTTAGGAAGACCATGGCTGGCTACTACAGTAGCATCTATTGATTGTCGAATTGGAGATATGGTCATTTCTAATGGGATAGATCTAAAGAAAATATCTCTGTATCCTCCAGCTAAACCATCGGTGCATTACACAAGAAGAGTATGGGTGGATGAACCAGAGAACATGGACAACAGTGCCTCATTAGCTATGGTAACCATTAGGGAACATCTGGGAGAATTAGAAGAAGAAGTATACTATGATACAATGGAAGACTTCACTCACATCCTAATCAATAAAGATGTGATGGAACTCGCCCAAGATCCTCAGAGAGAACTTCTTATTTCTTCTCATTGTACCCTTGCCAACATTATTCCTTGTGGGGAAACCTTTTACAGGGACTTAGCCACCTTCCACATGTTACTCCCACATTCTTGTCCTCTCAATACCATGACACCAATGTATGGACCCACCACATCTATGGATCAAATCACAAAACAGGTCATGATTCTGCCAGGGAAAACACTTAATATAAATACTTAGTTAACAGCAAGTCAGGAAGAAAAACTTATCCATCTTTTGGTCTCCCACTCAGCATCTTTTGCCTGGGAATACCAAGATATGAAAGGCATACCTCCTGAGATCTGTACCCATCATATCTACACTAAGGATATTAAACCTGTCAGGCAACCACAAAGAAGATTGAATCCTACTTTAAAGGACATTGTCAAAATTGAAATAGAAAAATTACTCCAGGCAGGGTTCATATATCCAATCTTAGATAGTCAATGGGTCTCACCCCTTGTCATTGTGCCTAAAAAGAATAGGAAATGGAGGGTGTGTATTGATTATAGAGAACTCAACAAGGCCACAAAAAAGGACTACTTTCCCTTACCATTTATTGACCAAGTTTTGGACAACCTTGCTGGGAGAAAGTATTTTTCTTTTCTAGATGGATTTAGTGGGTATAATCAAATTCAAGTAGCACCTGAAGACCAAGACAAAACCACCTTCACATGCTCTTGGGGAACCTTTGCTTACAAAGTTCTTCCCTTTGGGCTATGCAATGCCCCAGCTACATTTCAGAGACTGGTTCTAGCTATTTTTGCTGAACTGGCTAACGAATGCATGGAGGTGGATGACTTTACTGTGTATGGGGATAACTTTGAGGAAGCTCTCACAAATCTTGGAAAAGTACTAAAATGCTGTGATAAAAATCAACTATCCCTTAGCCATGAGAAATGTTTTATGATGGTGGAGGAAGGAATTGTTTTGGGACACCACATTTCAGAAAAAGGAATCAGAGTGGATTAGAACAAGATAGAAGTAACCACATAGTTGCCTTCACCCAAAAATCAAACTGATGTCAAAAGTTTTCTGGGTCATGCAGGCTATTATAGGAGGTTCATAGAAAATTTTAGCAGAATCGCTGCCCCCCTATTTACCCTGCTTAACAAAGAAACAAAATTTCTGTGGACAGAAGACTATCAATCAGCATTTGAAACTTTGAAGGAGAAGCTTACTGTCACACCAGTCTTAAGGGGACCTAATTGGACTTTACCATTTCACATACAAACTAATGCTTAAAATGAATCCATTGGGGTAGTTTTAGGACAAAAGGAGGAAGGAGAAAGTATGCATGCCATTTATTACATTAGAAAAAACCTTACCCCTGCAGAAAGAAATTATACAACTGAAAAAGAATTCTTGGCAATTATCTATGCTATAAACAAATTCAGGCATTATATCACTGGATATAAAATATTTGTGCACACTGATCATGCAGCTATCAAGTACCTAATGAATAAGCCAGTAGTAGGTGCAAGGATCATCAGGTGGTTATTGCTATTGTAGGAATTTGATATTACCATAGTTGATAATCCAGGGAAGTTTAATTTGGTTGCTGATTTTCTGTCAAGATTGCATATAGGAGGAGAAGACCAACCAGTGGAGGACAAATTCCCAGATGAACATCTTTTTGCCATATCCACTACTGCACCTTGGTTTGCTAACATAGCTAATCTTTTAGCAACAGGCTTGTATCCATCCCATTTTACTTCAAAACAAAGAAAACGTTTAGTTAAAGAAAGTTTATCCTACAAATGGTTGAATGGTTTACTATTTAAATGTGGTCCTGATTTCATTCTACGCAGGTGCTTAAAGGCTGATGAGACTTTTGATGTGTTGAGAGCATGTCATGATGAACCATCTAGTGGCCACTACTCTTTCCACAGGACAGTCCACAAGATCCTTGGAGCTGGTTACTACTGGCCTTCTCTTCATAAAGACACAAAGAAGTATGTGCAGCACTGTGACCAGTGCCAAAGGATGGGGTAGCCAACCTTTACCTAGGAAATGCTGCTACATCGTCAAGTCATGATGGAACCGTTTGAGCAATGGGGTCTAGACTTTGTGGGACCAATTTCACCACCATCATCAGGCAAGGAGTATATTCTAGTGTGCACAGACTATGTTACTAAGTGAGCTGAGGTTCAAGCATTACAGTTTGCAAGAGAAGAAAAAGTTTGAATTATCAAATTATGTTATGAAATAACATTATTTTGCTTCAATTTATAATGTTGTTCATTTATATTCAAAATACAAAACCATTCAGTTCAGTTTTCATGTGATTATATTTTATGTTTTACAAGATGTTTTTTTAACTACCATCTAGCCAACAAGGTTTATGTTTAAAGTTCAAAGAAAAGTTCATAATGTGCATGCTCTGACTTGGCTCATGCTTGACTTGGACTTGGCAAAACCAAAAAAATTGTGATTTGGTAAAAGCTAGGCAACTTAAAAATTTGAAAACAATAAAAACTACTCAGATCAAGACTTTGCCATGTGGATTTTGCCCTTTCAAGTGCAGGTTTTCTTACTACTATAACTAGGAAAACCTACGATTGCAACCCTTTCATTGATAGATCAAAAGAAATTGGAGAGGATGAGTAAAAATGCAGCTATAACAGCATTGGGAATTGTAATATGGTGCAGGAAATAGAGGTGGATATGACATAGATTTTGGGCTCTAATCATGGTCCATGCTTACACATCACATCCACCTTGTCTAGCTTAAGTAGTGTCCAATCACTAGGTTTTTTTGGTTCCTCAAAACACACTGGATCAAAACCTTCAATTGAAAGTACATGGAAGAAGAAGAAAAAAGAAATGAATATGATTTGTGTTAATTCCTAGTTCTACAACAACCTCCATTTCAACACAACAGAGGTTTGGGAGCCAAGCATGGGCTAGATTCATAATATTCAAAGAAGGCTAATGGAAAGAAGTCACAAAATTGTCTTTGCAAAGAGAGCTATAGAGATCATCAAGGTAAATTTAAACTTCAATTTAGAATAAAAATTGAATCCTTTGATTTCACTTTTTTTAAGTATTTATTTTAATTGTAAGCTTAATTTATTTGTAGGTGTTGTAGCCTTTGGTGACGCTTTTCGCTTGATGGATGGAGAGCAAACCAAATGGAATACATTTATGAGAATATGGAAAGAGGCATCCAAAAAATACTATAGGAAGCAAAATTTGAATTTATTTGGAAGATCATTGATTAGAGGTGGAACAATCAACTCTGCCAACCCATTCATGCAATGAAAAACTACATCAACCCAAAGTTTTCTTCTCAAAGGAGTTCATAGTTGTTAATGGAGAGGTTAGAGGGCCTCTCAATGTGAATTGTGGGGATGACACTTAAGGTTGAGGCAAGGGCCCTGATTATTGAGGAGTTGCAAAATTGCAAGTAGGTTAACTCTTTTCTTCCCCACTAGCCATCCAAGGGAGAACCACACATACCCTGGATAACAAAAAATTAGAGTCTTCACTCATAAATTTTAACAAATATTGCTTACAAACTTTTGAATATCATATTTGTAGTTGCTTCTTGGTGGAAATATTGGAGTGAAAATACCCCAACTATTCAAAGGGTAGGCCTCTATATTTGTCTCAACCTCATAATGCTTTTGGATGTGAGCAAAACTAGAGTTTGTTTGAGTCCAATCAAACAAATAAGAACAACAAGTTGTCACAACAAAACCTCAATGACTTCATTTTGTGCAAAAAACCTTTGCTCTTGCACAACAAAAGTGGACACAATTGCTCATGAGCCTATCAACTTGGATGAGGGGTATGTGCATGGAAATGGGGGACCAAAAGAGGGTCATATGTGGTCATTTTTTCTTTGAAATCAGTAAAAACTGATCTTGAATAGAAATTGAAGATAGTCATGCTCAAAAATAGATGTGATAAAAACAAGCTTTGTAGTGCTCACAATCTACTTTCTAAACTACTAATTTTTTTCTAAAAATGGTGGAGATTAAGGGGTTTAAATAGGGGGAGAACACAAAGTGCTCCTATTTTTGTTAGAAAAATATAACATAGTGCCTGGTGCACTCCCCCTAAGATGTTGACATTTTTTTATGTATTTCACAAATCACTTTGGTGGAAAATTAGCTAACATCATGTAGTTTATGCCTAATTTTTCTATTAATTTTTTAATGAATATATGACTTTTATGAATTTTCAAAGTGGACACATCAAATAAAAATTTGAGCATGCTCCCCCCTAATTTTTTTGAAAACTAATCAAAAATAAAGAAAATCAATGTGTATAGAATAGAGTCTAGAATCTAACAATGTATTTTTTTAAATTTCGATAAGCGTGTTAAAAATGACACTAGAAATGTACTATGCGTAAATTTTCTGCAAAAGAGAACACATTAGAAAAAGAAATTGAATATGGAAACCTTAATGTTTATATATTTTAGAAAAAATACATGGTTAGAAAACTAATAAAAACTTGAAGTCATACTAGCATTTTTTTCATATTAACATTGAAAAATGTGTAAACTGGATGGAGAGCACACTCAGGATTTTGTTTATTTTCTATGTTTTTTTTTTAAAAACTACTTATGCATCCAAAAGGTAGGTCCAACCCTTTTAGTTGGATTACCAAGGAAAATACAACCATTAGGGTTAGAATTTCATAAATCAGGCAAAAATGCCCTCACATTATAATGCGAGCACATTTTATATCTCTTGAAATCCTTTGGATGTTTAGTTAATATGCTTTACAAAACTAATGTCACCCCTCCATCTTCTTTCCCTCTATAGTAGCCTCATGTCTAAGAAATATGATGATGATGAGGAATATATCTCTATCTCCCTCTCTCTCTCTTGCTCTCGTCCTCTCTAGATATCTCTATCTACTCCTCTATCTCTATCTCTCTATATTTCTCTCCATCCCTCTACATTTCTCTCCATATATCTCCCTCTTTCTCTCCCCCTCTCTATCTGTATATATCTCTCCCTTTCTATATCCCCACCTCTCTGTCCCCTCTATCACTATCTCTCCCTCTCTATATCTCTAAATATCCCCCTCTCTCCCTATTTTTCTCCCCCTATCTCTTTCCCCCTATCTATCTCTCCCTCTTCATATGTATCTTTCCATCTCCCCTCTCCCCCCTCCCCCATCTCTCTCTCTCTCTCTCTCTCTCTCTCTCTCTCTCTCTCTCTCTCTCTCTCTCTCTCTCTCTCTCTCTCTCTCTCTCTCTCTCTCTCTCTATCTCTCCCTCTCTATTCCTATCTCTCTACCTCCCCTCTCTCTATTTATCTATATCTCTCAATCTCAGTCCCCCCTCTCTCTCTCTCCCTATTTCTCTCCCCTATCTCTCCCCCCTTCTCTATCTCTCCCTCTTTGTCCATGTATCTCTCTATCTCCACTCTCCCCCATCTCTCCCATATATATATATATACCTCTCTCTATATCTCTCTTGTCTCCCCCTCTCTATCTCCCTATCTCTCTCCCCTATCTCTTTCCCCCTCTATATCTCCCTCTCTATTTGTATCTCTCAATATCATGTCTCCCCCATCTCTCTCTCTCTTTATCTCCCCTTTCTATCTCTCTATCTCCTCTCTCTCTCCCCTTGTATCTCTCTCCCCTTCTCTCTATCTCTATTTATCTCTCCCTGTCTATATCCCCACCTTTCTCCCCTCTATCTCTCCCTCTCTTTATATCTCTAAATATCACCTTCTCTCTATCTCTCTCCCCTTGTATCTTTCTCCCCTCTCTACCTCTCCCACTCTATCTCCCCTTTGTTCCATCTCTCCCTCTCTCTTTCTCTCCCTCTATATCTCTTGATCTCACTGTCTCTTTCTCTTCCTGTCTCTCTCCCCCTATCTCTCTCTCCCTATCTCTCTCCCCTATATTTTCCCCCTCTCCATCTGTCCCTCTCTATCCCTATCTATCTATATATCTCCCATCTCCCCCATCTCTCTCTCTCTCTCTCTCTCTCTCTCTCTCTCTCTCTCTCTCTCTCTCTCTCTCTCTCTCTCTCTCTCTCTCTCTCTCTCTCTCTCTCTCTCTCTCTCTCTCTTTCTCTCTCTTTCTCTCCCATATTCCCTTTACCCCTCTTTATTGCTTCATCTCTATCCCTAAGTCTCTATCTCCCCTCTCCCCCATTCCTCTATCTCCCCTCTCTGTCTCTCTCTCCCCTATCCCTCTCTCTCCCTCTCTCTTCCCCTCTCTCTTCTCTATCCATCTCTCCCACTTTAAATTCCCAGCTCTCTCCCCTCTTTCTCTCTATATCCCTCCCTCTATATCTCTCAATCTCCCCCTATTTCTCTCTCCATGTCTATCTCCCATGTCTGTCTCCACCCTCCCTCTCTCAATCTACCCCCTCTCTCTCTACATGTCTCTATCCCCTTTCTCTTTGCCCTCTCTATCACTCCCTCTCTATCCATGTCTCTTTATATCTCCTCCCACCCATCTCTTCTTCTCTATATCTCCCCTCTCTCCCATCTCTCCCCTCCATCTCTCTCTATATCTCCCTCTCTCTCTATATCTCTTTCCCCCCTCTCATTATCTATCCCTCTATCCCTATCTCTCTATCTCCCCCATCTCTCTCTCTCTCTCTCTCTCTCTCTCTCTCTCTCTCTCTATATATATATATATATATATATATATATATATATATATATATATATATATATATATATATATATCAATCTCCCCTGTCTCGCTATCTCTCTCCCCTTGTCTATCTCCCTCTCTATCTCCCATCTCCCCCATCTCTTCTTCTCTCTGTCTATTCCTCTCTATATCTCTCAATCTCCTCCCCTCTCTCTCCCTCTCTCTGTCTCTCCCTATCTCTTTCCCCCTCTAGAGATACTCATGCTCATTTTATAATTGTGTTACTATTTGTTCCTAATTCCTAAGCATATCTACATACGAAGCATACATACAAATAACTTCCTTTACAAATGACTTCAACATACTAAGCATACCTAAATGGCATGTAGTCACTTGCATCAATTTCTACTTCAATATGTTATTGAAGATTAGAGTACTTGTTGTTGAAATATTTAGCTTTATTTGTGTTTCCAGTTCATCTATTTGTATGTAACCTCCCATGTTCCATCTTCTCTATGTCACTATCACTCTTTGCATTTTCCACTTCTTGACATTTTAGGGGTATTTATACAAAGTTCTAACATAGTCCTTACCTTTCTCATGTTGACCCAAATAAAAAGTAAATTTCATCTTATTTATTCATGATATGTTTTGAATTTCTTTATGTACATGCTCATTTTATCATGGTGTTACTATTTTGAAAAGGCTTTAAAAACTTTCAAGTAAATGCAATTGGCGGGCATAAAACCAAATTCCTCAACCTTTTCTAGCACCCTCCTTGCCTGTGACAAAATGAGATCTTTGGAACATGGTATGGACATCCATCAAAGCATGAAGAATGAGAATTTCATCAGATGTTGTAGTTGCAACTACCTTAGAAGACATGAATGTAAAATGTGGAAGCATAGACAAGGCACATGAACTATTTGGCAAAACACCTCAAAGAGATGCCATCTAATGGAATGCTATGATTGCAGGATATGTACAAAATGGATTTGTTGAAAAGTCTTTAGAAATTTTCAAGAAAATGCAATTGGTGGATGCAAATCCAAATTTCACAACCTTTTCCAGCATCCTCCTTGCCTGTGCCAAAATGGGTCTTTGGAATAGGGTATGGCCATCTACCAAAGCATGAAGGATATGGGAATTTTATCAGATGTTATATTTGCAACTACCTTAGGAGACATGAATACAAAATGTGAAAGCATATACAAGGGACATGACATAATGCCTCAAAGAAATGTGGTCTCATGGAAATGTCATTACTATAGGATATGCACAAAATGGATTTGTTGAAAAGGCTTTAGAAACTTTGAAGAAAATACAATTAGCTATTGTAAATTCAAATTCCTCAACCTTTGCCAACATCTTCCCTACCTATGCCAAAATATGATAGTTGGAATAGGGTATGGACATCCATCAAAACATCAAGGATATGGGAATTTTTTCAAATGTTGTAGTTGCAACTACCCTGTGAGACATGTATGAAAAATGTGGAAGCATAGACAAGGAACATGAATTGTTTAATAGAACACCTAAAATAAATGTTATCTCATGGAATGCCATGATTGCAGGATATGCACAAAATGAATTTGTTGAAAATCCTTTAGTGAGGGAGAGAGGGGGGATATAGAGATAAACAAATAGAGGGATAAATCAATAGATATATAGATATAGGGAAAAAAGAGGGAGAGATCAAGAGATCGAGAGAGATAGACACACACACACACACACACACACACACACACACACACACACACACACACACACACACACACACACAAACAGAGAGAATCTATACAAAAAGTGCTTTAGACTTTGAAAATATTTGCTTAAAGCATTTGAAGTGAAAATAAAGGCATTAGAAGGCTAGGTCACCACAGTTGTAGAGCAAGCCATTGAAGTTGAAGATACATAGGTAGAAGGAACTAAATAACAACTCCTAGAGGTTAAAACAAAATTGACTAAACCAAGATTAGAGTTGGCAGTAGGGAAAAGATAGATAGTAACTAAGACAACCACCTAGAATGCATTATCAAAGCAGGTGGAAAACTTGGAGGTATAATT
Organism: Cunninghamia lanceolata; assembly: GCA_027924645.1. NCBI lineage: Eukaryota > Viridiplantae > Streptophyta > Pinopsida > Cupressales > Cupressaceae > Cunninghamia > Cunninghamia lanceolata. The sequence goes on along the minus strand of BSBN01001505.1, from coordinate 332,949 downwards.
GATCCATGAAAAGGCTAAAACTAGTGTCAAGGCTATTGAAATAGGATCACTAAAGGAAAAGGCCTCTAGCCAAGATTATGAGCTAGAAAAGATAAATAATCAAGTGGACACCTAGGCCTAGATACTCAAGGGCCTAAGAGAAAAAGAGGCTGACCTAAACAATATAATAGAAGAATCAAAGGAGGAGGTCAAGAGGTTAAAGGAAAAAATTAAAGAGCTCAAATAGTCAATGGATTCCCTTGACCACATCAAGGTCTTGTCAAGATCATACTACAAGGCCAAAATAGAGGCCACATCATCTAACCCTTGTGAATGAGAAGATCCAAATTTCTAGAACTAGTGAATGAGAAGAGCCAAGAAGAAACTATATTCAACATGTGGTCCTTAGCTCCTTTTATCAAAGAGGTTCAATTAGTTCTCAAGAAATTGATAGAGTTAGAGGTCCTTGTACAAACATCTATGGCTCAATCAACAGAGGTATCCTATGAATGCACCATTGAACTTGAGTGCCACTTTAGACTCTTACAGAATATCAATTTGCCCTTGGACAAAGAGTGGGAGAAGCTTCTAGATTCTCCTTTGGTTGACCTACTTCCATTTATGAGCATGAACTATTCTTGTTGCAACCTACTTGGCATTGGCTAAAAGTAAATTGAATACACATGATTTGTACCCTTGGTCTTAATTTGATTGACTTTTATATCCACCATGACATCTCCCCTATTCATTGATCCTAGATGGAATTAATATTCTTGTAAGTGCAATTTTTCTCTATAATTGTGTGTTGATCAAGATATGTACTTAATGCTAATCTATTGTGCTTGGTCAATATGTATGTGGAATGATTTGATTGAAGATCTATGCCCTTAGTACTATATGACTTGAATAGACACAAAGGTCTATATATGCACAAATATAATTTATGTAATTGGGGTTTGTCTTTTAGCCAATTTTAGGCATCTATAGCCAAATGATCTAGAGAGAGAGAGGGGGGAGAGAGAGAGGAAGGTTGAGATAGAGAAATGGATAGGTAGAGGGAGAGAGATAGATAGAGGAGATAGTGATAGATATAGCGAGAGGGAGAGGGAGAGTTAAAAATAGATAGTTAGATAAGGAAAGAGAGATAGATGGAGGATAGAGAGATAGAGATATATGGAGGAGAGAGATAGAGAGATAGAGGATAGGTAGAAAGAGACTCTCCCTATATCCCTCTATCCTCCCTTTCTTTATCCCTCCCTCTCTCTCTCTCTCTCTCTCTCTCTCTCTCTCTCTCTCTCTCTCTCTCTCTCTCTCTCCCCTTGCCCCTCTCCCCTTGTCTATCTCTCTATCTATTTATCTCTCCATCTCTCTATTTGTTGTTTTTTTCTTCCATTATTGACTAAAGTACTAGGTTATGACAAAAATACTAGTGAAAATTTTGTTTGTGTTTTGATGCTTTGGCAAGAATTTTATCAAACACACAAGAAGACACAATGGAAAACTTGACTTTCAAAACTGATAAAATTAATTGTTGAAATAGATGAAGACACACAAGACACATGAACAAGTCTAATTAATCAATCAGGTGTTGCCAAGAGGTCTTAAACTAGGATGTACACGTCTTTAAGGGAGTCCTTGATATACACAAGATACATGAGGCCCAAATCCATGATATGAAAGTGAAACAATGTCAAGCAATCAAGAGAAGAGGAAAACCAACCCTTCATCTTCACTTCCCCAAGGTATAAATTTCTTGGGAACTTAGCCCAGATGTCAAAATTCTAACTTCCAAGAGGTGTGTCTTTTGATTCAGCTCCCGCTCTTTATACTTCATCTAAACACTCACTAGAGTCCAATCCACCCCCTTGGAGTGGGTGTGTCTCCAAGGCAAGCCTCCTAATAAAGGGTGACAAAGTGAATCAAATGGTGTTTTTGATCTCCAAGATCACCTTGCAGCATGAGAAGAGAGAACACACACACACACACTTGACCCACACAAGGAATGTTTATTAACCCTTAAAAATAGCAAGTTGTTGTAAATACCTACTGAGGTGGCATGATCTGAGCCCTTGGCTATCTAAATTGATCTAAGCCACTCATTGTAATCCTGGACCTCTATATAAAGGGCTTGTTGCCTCATTTGTAAATTATTAGATTGTAGGCAATAGAATAGAAGAGACTCTTGAAATTCTCTGAGAGGACTTGAAGTTGTTGTAAATATTTCTCAAGATTAATGCAAATACATTGGAATTCATTTGGTGTTAAGTGTTGTCTTGTGGATTAACATGGTTTCCTGTATCTTGATGGAATGAAGAGATGTTTCAAAGTAGATTAGAAGTAGATTAGAAGTTCATTGATTTTATGTGTGTTGTATTGAATATTTGATCAATTCCTAGCCCATGCTTTTAACATTCATCGCTAGTGAAGTGTTGTGTAAATCTAGTATGAGCCTCATCATTTGCTTAAGTTTGGTTATGGATGCTTGTTTGAGCTATGCCATTCAATGGGTGGTTATATGAGCCTTCATGATTTGAAAACCATTTGTTTACCTTAGCAGATTGCACCAACTCCATGTAGTTGTAGGCACCCTTGGCAAAGTGGAGATAGGTTTATTAAGGAGTTAGTCTATTCATGCATCATCATTGCTTCATTGACCTTAGATTAGATCCATAAACCTTATCTTTTTCCCTTTTTTTTTATCATTGATAAATCATGAATACTTCATCCACATTGTAAGGAGAGATAAGCTAAATGAAGTATGAAGAAGTCAGCGTAAGTCCCTTTGTGATAATCAACAAGATCACATGTATTCCCTGAGTTCATCGATCACAAATCATAAGAACAGGAACCTTGGAGTTATCTCGATTGATCACTTTTTTTAACATTCGAGAAGCATTATTCAAGAGAGAGTTGGATACTCAGTATTTTACTCTATTGTTGACTTGTCAAAAAATAATCAACATTTTTGGTGCTAGAAGGAGGGCATGAATATGGATATTCTTCATTTCAAGAGCAACTAGATACTCTGAAATGGTGGATTGAAGTTTGAAGTGAGCTTTGACAAAAAGATTCAAGATTTTGAGATCTCTCTTATATCCCAGAAAATGCAAAAAGAAAAGTAGAAAAGCAAAAATACAAAAGGAGTAAAAAATTGAAAATACCAAAAGTATAAAGACATGGATTTCTCAAAAATTTCAAGGCAGTTGAAGGTGGATCATTCTCAAAATGATATTCTTCAGCTTTGGTTGACTTTGAATGCACAACTTCATCCTAAGAGTTTGAGTGACTTTGCATCAAGGAAAGGATGTAGAATTCATGACATTAATGGACACGAGGAGTTATACTGCATGACATTTTTATCAAGGATGGAATTATAATTGCAAGGGAAATTTTCTTTTTCATAGGTACATGATCCGATTGTTCCCACAAAGGTACTTCCTGAAGTGTTGTTTGACAAAAGAGAGGTCTTCACAAGCTTCAAGGAAATGATCAAGAAAACACTGAGCATTGAGAAGGACCTACCGGCAAAAGAAATGTTGATTCCACATGGTTGGTACAGAATTCATAACATAGCTCATTCAAAACTCACATGTTCATCTTGTCAAGAAGCCATTCATTAAGTGAAGGAACAATTAAGGTCAGAAGAAGCACTCCAAGCCATCATTGAAGAGCCTGCTGAAGTTGAAAAGGAAATAGAGGATATTCAAATGAAGGCCAGTGATGAACAAGATGTTGACTCCCCCATCAAAGAAGAAAATAACTCGAGTTCATTGCAAGAAGTTGAATTCCTTGAGGAACATTCATTCATGCTACATAGGGAGATCCTTGAAAGTGAGTTACACGAAGTATAGAAAGAGTTGTTGGAAGATAGTCAACTGGATGCATTGCAAGAAGCACTCCAAGCCTTCATCGAAGACCTATCAAATGAACAACAATTCGGAGGGGTGCTTGATGCTCCCATGGATCAAATACAATAAGAGTTCCTACCAAAGTCATCCCAAGATGACCAAGTTGATGAAATGAAGATCAAATTTGACAAGCAATTCGAGTCGGTGCTAAGCCCACTGTTGACGATTCAAGAAGATCTAATGCATGTTGTGAATGCAAGTGGTATGATCCATCACCAACTTTGACCTCTGGACATATCGATAGTCGACAAGCATGAATTTTTACTTCCAGACAAAGACCATCAGGTTGTATCTCTCCTTGATTTTAATGATGAAGAACACCAGGTTGTATCTTTCCATGATCTTGATTGGAAATTTTTTGAATTTGATGATTATGAATTTCCAAATGATTAGAGTAGTTTTGCTTTGTTTGCTTGGTTTGATTGGAGTAGTTTTCTTTCAGATTGCTTGATTGCTTGTTGTTGTCTTTTTCTTAGCTTAGTTGTTGGTAGTTGTTCGCTTTACTTAGTTGTTGTTGTTTGCTTTCGTAGATTAGTGTTAGTTGTTTAGTTGGTTCTCATGTCAAGTTTCCTATTGTAAGAAGGTGATGTTATCTTAAACACACATACTCTGGTTTCAATCTGTGATAGTATGTTAGTTCATTTTTTAGACATCCATTCATGAAAGTCTTAGAGTCTGAAAACATTTTTCTTTCACGTTTATCATCTTGTTAGACTTTGGACTTGACTTGGAAACTAATCATATATTGTGTCTTGACAACATTATCTTCTGATCATAGTACTTTAAAATGCAAATCTAAATTTTATGAATTCTTATGTGTTCCTTTGAGAAACATGGGTCATGACTAATGGATTTCCTATGGATTCCATTGCCAGTGTCAGATTGCATGACTGCTTGTTCTTGGAAGATGAATCATTTGTTCTATATTGACTGAAGTATTTTGAGGTTTTATACTTTACATATTTTAATAATCCCCAAAGTTGCTAGGAAAGTCTTTGTGAGCCTGGATCAAGTGAAAGTGTTAAGGTAATTCATGTTTCTGCTTCACTCCATAATAAGCATCTTTGCATACTTCCATCCATTTCATTCCACTTATCCCCCCTTTTTGAAAGCAATAAAGCCTCCATCCACTTTGCCCTTTCCATCAAATAATGAATTCAAGTCTGATGTCTGAATTATTTGGACAGTTCTATTGTTCATTGCATACTCCAAAAGGATAAATTGAAGTCCTTATGAATGAAGCATTTGGAGTTCATCCGTGTCAATATCTATTCATATAGCCTTGGTCACTACAAGGTAAGTAAAGTTAAGATGTTGGTATTCCCATCCATTACACATTGATCCACCATTTTCTATCATTCACACATTGCATGTGTATCCATTCCACTTCCATTCCCATGCAAAGTCTAGAAGCATGTAGCTATCCATACCTTCCACCATTCGTCTTTTCATCACTTTATCTATTTTCATCCACCCTATTCCTTCATCCATTTAACCATTTCCTAATCATGATCAATGAATGTAAGTGTCGTCTAATTGAGAAGCATACAATTCCTCCACCCATCCCCCATATTTCCATAAAATAAATTTTTGGATACCTTTTACCCATCAAGCAACTAAATTCCTAAAAATCCTATAAATCTTTATGCCTTAGCACAAATGCCAGCAATCAAAGCAAAGCATAATCAAAGGCTATTTCATTCCATACTTCCAAGTAGAAAAGGCAAAGATCTGGGTACTTAAGTCTAAGAATCCGAATCCAAAGAGGCTTCCATATATGAAAAATTCTAAGTTCATGTGGGTTATGAAGTTACTGTTTCACCTGTCTATTAATCACCATTCCCGTCCCTTTATTCATTTCCCCTCCACTTGCAAGCTTCAAAGTTTAAGTCGATATGAACAAGTGTTGATTATGGTTTTCATTCCATTTACTCCACTTCCATTTCCACTACATTTTCCACCATCCAATATATCCCATCATTCACTGGGTTTGTGTTTGGATACACTTTTCACTTACCTGTTTTACATAATCTGCATCATAATCCACTTTTTCCGTATCATTTTGTCATTTTCTGCCAACATCTATAAGTATAATAAATTGACATGGTTTTGTTTGGACCATCATCCTAATTGCAGAATCAGACTCTGGAATTCTTTCCATCCATTACTATGGTGAAAACCTAGCAAATAGGTGCCGTATGTAATGGTTATCTTAAAAAAATGAAAAAAAATGAAAAATGAAAAGAAAAATAGTAAAGAAAAAATTTTCATCCACAGGTGAAAACCACCTTCAGTGGCACCTTGGATAAGTACCATGACAAAAACCTAGGAAATAGGTGTTATGGTAGAGACACCCTATCTCATAACATTCCCCCCCCCCAACTTCATGTCATTCCATTTCTGATCATTTTCATATCACCTGCCCTGTCATTGTTCTGTTCTGTGTCATTGCATCTCCTCATTTACCATTTCATCCATATGTATATATTTCCATTCATCCATTTTTAATGAATTTACCTAACTTGAGATAGGTAATCTTAGATGATCCTAGTTTCTAAGGGATGTAAACAAATGCAAGTGTTCACACTTGAATCCTCAAATACAGATAGTCACGTTGGCAATTGGTTTTGATTCTTTGATCAGGTAGTTGTGTTTATTTGATCTAGTGTGTGGGAGTACATGGAAATGTAGAAACTTGATTTTTGTTTATCTTTGGAAAATTTAAGAAGCTATTTTAATTGAAACTTATCTTTAATCACACATCAAGAAATGTAGTGTTTTGATCCAATCTATGATTCTTTTCCATTTTGAGTTCGTTGTCTAACTAGTTGATGAGTAGAGGAAGAGTGTCTGAAGTTTTTGAGTCTAGATTGAGTCTTCGTCTTTGAAATGTTCAGGAACATTTATTTGGATTGGCACTAGATGTTGTGACCTAATCACACATCGCCCCATTACAAATGGGGACCCCCCCTTTTTTTGATCTTTGATGCTTTGCTTGAGTCTTGGATGATGTCTTAGGTTGGTTGCATGATGAAGTCAGTGGTGTTTGAGTCTATAGCCTTGTGGTAGAAATCATAATATGCTGATGCATGTTTGAGATCCTGAAAATGACTAAGTCTGATATCCTAAAAATCCTGAAAAATTGACTAAGTCTGAAATCTGGTGGATCCTCCAAATTCTAGATTCTACATGTTAAATCTGGTGTATTCAAGACCTATCTCAAACATCCTAAAAGGTATATTGAAAAATATTTAATATATAAGAAATTCATTTCTTATATTTAAATATATTTTTCAATATACCTTACCTTGAGAAAGTTGAAAAAATGGCTAAGTACTGAAGGGAGATCAAAATTCCCATACACTATGCCAAGACATGAGGGGAGCGCAAAATCTTGATCCAGTGCGCCACTCTCAACTAGAGATCAAAATGTGGATCCAATGCGACCCATCCATTGCACCAAGGTTGGAGTGAAGTTTTGAGTGTAATTTGAACAAGATATTAAAATCATGATCCAATGCCACCAAGGTGAGGAAGATTATTTTGATGATGGAGTTGCAACTTTCAAAATGAATGAAAATCCTCATCTCATGCACTTGAACTAATGTGCCCTTATGAAAGATGATAAAATCAAGGTTTTCAAAGCATTCAATAGAGGATCTAAAACCTCAATCCAATGCGCCAAGGGATAAGAATGTAGAATTTCAAGAGACTTTTGAGAAGAGATCAAAATACTTTACTAGTGCGCCCAATCTAATGTGCCACAATTAATGAGGATGGAGTCAAGTGTTATGAACATTCCATCAAGAGGATTCAACATGTGGATCTAGTGCAACACCTTGGTACAAATCAAAGGGAGATCAAAGTTGATGTCCAATGCGCCAGTGTTTAGAGGATTTAAAACCTCCATCTAATGCGCCACTCATAAGTGAGGTTGAACAGAAGATTTATGAAGGTTTTAAGTGGAAGATAAAAACCTCATCCCTTGCGCCATCTTTGAAAGGGGGTTTAAGTTCAAATTTTGATACATTTCAAGAAGATTTAGAATGCTGATCTGGTGCGCTTGATCTGGTGGGACACATTTGAAGAAAGATGACTTCAAGTTTTATAAGAGACTCTCAAATGAAGGATCAAAATCAGCATCTAATGCGACAAAGGAGGTGGCAATCTTGTTGAGAATTCAGAGGCTTTCAAAAGAGGATCCAAAATCATGATCTGCTATGACAGAACCGGTGCACCTTCATCTAGGAATCAGCGATAAGTTTTAAGATTAAAATTTAAGAGAAGTCCAAGATCCTTATCCAATGTCCTTGAAGGAAGTGGTATAGATTGTAAATTTTAGACAAGTTTCAAGAAGATTCAAAATGCTTCTCTGTTGCACCTAGATCAAGAAGGCTGATGTGGTTTACATAAGATGAAACTTCAAGGGAAGATCAAAGTTGTCATCTAATGCGCCTTGGGTGGAAGGTTTATCAATTGCATCCTTCAAGTGAAAGACAAAGTGGTAATCCTAGGCATCATTTCAATATGATATGAGTTCCAAGTTTCAAGTGATTAATCAACCAGAAATTAAAATCATCAACCAGTGCGCCACAATTAGATGAGGATGATTGCAAGAGCATCCAAGCAAAGATCAAGTTCCTCATTCATTGCACCACATGTGACGCGCTATCATTAAGGGAGGGGTAATTATATTTTGGAGTGAAGTTTCAGTGGAGATCCAAAATCATCATCTAATGTGCCCATATAGTGCACCAAAACTAACAAGAAACCAAAAACCTCATCCAATGCGCCTAGAACAAGGAGTAAAAAATAGAGATGTAAAAGTGAAATTTTAACCAGAGCATGAAATTGTCAACCAGTGACCTGTTGTGACCAAATCACACATCGCCCCATTGCAAATGGGGACCCCCCCTTTTTTATTTGAATTCTAGTGCTTTGCTAAGTCTGGGATGATGTCCTTTGCATGATGAAGTCAGTGGTGTTTGAGTCTTAGAGCCCCTTGATGACCTGATCCTGATGTTTGAGACCCTGAAAATGACTAAGTCTGGTATCCTGATCCTGAAGATCCTGAAAATTGGCTAAGTCTGAAATCTAGTGGATCCTCAAAAATCTAGAATCTGCATGTGAAATCTGGTGGATCTGAGACCTATCTCTAAACTTATACTTAAATATATTTTTCAATATACCTTACCTCGGGCACTGTCAATTCTGGGCACGAAATTGCTCCAGGTTCACTTCAAAACTCCGCCTAGAAATTAAGGCACCTTTCATCATCTAGACAACCTCAAGATTGCACCTAGAGTTGAAGCAGAAGACTTAGGCGCCATTCCTTGTTGCTCCTGCTAGAGATGAGCGCCTTGTTGTGAGGAGAGGTTTGAAATCTTAAGTTTAAGCGCCTATGATGAGGAGTTTGGAACTTTAGCGCCCTAAGTCAGGAGGATCACATTGAGCGCCTAGAGCTACATTCTTTGGCGGGGTGAATTTGGCGCCCTAGATCAAAGAGCGCCCACATATAGAAACCATGTAAGTTAATGTTGCTGGAGTCTATAATGATCAAGGTGCTTTGAAGAGAAGTGAGCGCCTTATAGTGAATTGAGTGCCTTGAACTTAATTGGTGCCTTGATGAGGTCTATAGCGCCTTAGGAGAGGTTTTAGCATTGGTCAAATATAAAAAGATCTTCTAGGCGCCAATTCCGTCCTGAATGACTTCACATTGGCACCTAGGTTGAAGAGAATTTTTATCCATGTCTAAGCGCTAGTAAAGGCTTGTATAACCTCCAGTCTGTGCTTATCAATCATAAATTGCTAATGACTCCTCAATGAGTGCCTTAGGAAGAAAGAGTATGAAATCCTTGATGTATGTTTGAGAAGATCCTAAAAATGACTAAGTCTGGTAGCCTAAAATCTTGAAACACTGAAAATTTGACTAAGTCTGAAATCTGGTGGATCCTCCAAATTCTATAATCTACATGTTAAATCCAGTGGATCTGAGACCTATCTCAAACATCCTGAAAGGTATATTGAAAAATATTTAAAGTATAAGAAATTCAAGTATACCTTATGCCCTGAGACTGCCAAATCTAGGCGTGAATTTGTTCAGTGAGGTTAGGCGCATTCTCTCACTTGCAGACACCCACATGAGCGCCTTAGGTTGAGCTTCAAAGTGCGCCTAGAGGAAGATCAACTTCCAAACGCTCCAAGATAGGGCGCCTTGATTGAAATTGGCATAAGAGACCTTAAACATCCAAATTTGGGACAAAGGAATGATTGAAGAGTTTAGGCGCCCATTGCATGTTCAGAAGATCATAACAATTGTGCCTTAGGTTGAAGGACATGAGTTTAGGCACCTAGATTTAGGAGAAGGAAAGCACCATTCAATGAGCACCTAGTGTTAGAAGTTTTCTAAATAACTAAAATCTTGTATGAAGAGTTTAGGCGCCCTATCTTACCTTCCCAAATCACTTTAGCGCCTTAAGATCAAAATGTTGGTGTATCTTTAAATCAGTGCCTAGCCTTGTAGAGGTGAAAATCAAGTTTAAATTGGCGCCTTGAGGGGAGTCTCTCAGTTCACACCTAGAAGTAGGCACCTTGATAAGGGAGATCATTTTTAAACATTACAATTCTTAGAAATCATTTGAAATAATGAATGTGGGTCTAAATGATGTTAGGCGCACTTTGTTCCTATTTTTGCCTATATTTGCGCCTAAGTTTGAAGTGGCATTATTACATGTTTAAAGTTGTTTTTTCTTAAGAAGTTATTGATATATCATTTACCTTGTCTTGTAGCAGCATTAACAAGGCTAAGGAGTTATCCAAGGAATCACCTTCAAGCGAGGAGTAAGGAGCATCATGCTAGCCGCCTTTGAAGATTATCAAGTTGCATCATTGAAGGAAGGGGTGTTGGTGAAGCTAAGGAGTTATCAAGGACAAGTACCTGAGAAGCCTTCAAGTTGCAGGGGGATCACACCTCAAGTCTCCTACATCAATGACATCATGTTGGATCACATTAAGTTCAAGTGTATTACTTCAAGGCATCTATCCATTCAAGCTCTCCGAGGAATATCTTGCAAGTGTACTTCATCAAGGATAATCATGTTCGAAACATTCATCCATTCAAGCTTTAAGTCAAGGTTCGTCAAGCTTCAAAGTTTCTTCTAGAGGTTATCAACATCTACTTCACATCCAAGGAAGGTGTTATCATCTACACTCAAAGAAGGTCACTTCAAAGGCCATCAATGAAGGATCACTTCATCAAGTCTTCTACATCAAGCAAAGATATTCATCCATCATACTTCAAGCTCCATTCAACCTTCAAGTCCAAGAGATTCTCCTACTCTTCATGAATGAAGATTATCATACATTCTACTTCAAGTCATCATATCTCTACTACTCCACTCTTTAAGAAGAAACATCAAAGAAGATCATCATATCAACCTACCTGCAAGAAGAAAAAACATTACAAAGTCAATCAAATGAGCTGCAAGTATCATACATCTAGTTGCAAGGAGATGTACAAGGCAAAGATCAACAAGATGTATTCCTAAACATACAAGTTCTAGCAATCACATTGAATACATCACATAAAGGTGATACAATTTTCAAAGTATGCTGAGTTAGCATCTATGTGGCAAGAACACATCATTCAATTCTGATTAGCCACATTATTTAATGCATTAAATGTATCATTTAATAAAAGAAGTCAAAGGGATTCCTATGTGGAGGAATATTTTAAATGCTTTCACCTTACCTTATCACATTAGAAAACGTGCCTTCATTGCCTCCCTCTTTTATGCTAAAAATAGCAATTTGTTGTAACTATCTGTGAGGTGGCATGACCTAGACCCTTGGCTATTGAATTAATCTCAGCCATTCATTGTATTCTGGGCACTCTATAAAGGCCTTGTTGCCTCATTTGTAAGATATAGAAATTAGATTGTAGGCAAGTAGGAGTAGAATAGGAGACTCTCAAAATTCTCTGAGAGGACTTGAAATTGTTGTAAATATTTCTCAAGGTTAATGCAAAAGACATTGGAAGTTTATTTGGTGTTCAAGTGTTATCTTGTGAAATAACTTGGTTTCTTGTACTTCAATGGAATGGAGATGATGTTTCAAGTAGATTAGAAGTTCTTTGTTGTAATGTTTGTTGTATTGGATATTTGATCAACTCCTAGCTCATGCTTTTAACATTCATCACTGATGAAGTGTTGTGTAAAGCTAGTCTGAGCTTATTTGCTTAAGTTCAATTGTGGATGCTTGTTTGAGCTGCGCCATCTTATGGGTGCTCATATGAACCTTCATGATTTGAAAACCATTCGCAAACCTTAGGAGATTGCACCAACTTCATGTAGTTGTAGGCATCCTTGGCAAAGTGAAGTTAGGTTTACTTAGGAGTTTGTCTATTCGTACAACATCATTACTTCATTGACCTTAGATTAACTTTCTGAACCCTTAACCTTTTTCATTTTATTTATCATTGAGACCCTGAATACATCATCCACACTGAAAGGAGGAATAAGCTAAACGTGAATGAAGAGAAGTCTGCATAAGTCCCTTTGTGTTTAACAGCAAAATCATACTTAGTCACTGAGCTATCTCTTACAAACTCATCAGAAAGGAACCTTGGAGTCATCTTGTTTGATCACATAGTTCAGCATTCGAGAGGCTTTGCTCAAGAGGGAGTCAGATACTTAGTATTTCACTCTAATTGTTGACTTGTCCAAAAACAATCATCAACATGACCCACTTTGGATGGAGATTAAATTCATGTTTTATGAAGGTTTCTAGGCAAGGAGTGAAATTAGCATCCAATGCCTCATCCATATATGATGCTTAATTTGAATTTTATGATTGCTTTCTAACAAAGATCAAATTTATCATCTAATGCGCATAAGTTAGAAATGCATGAAATGATTCTTATGTGTTTTGAAATCAAGTGTTTATCAAAAGGATTGATGTTGCTTCTTTGTTTGTGTTACAGGAGCGAGGATTGAGCTAAGGAGTCATCAAAGAGGTAAAAGCTTGAACCACCTTTATGCTAGGAGTGAAGTGAAGATAGAAGATAGCTGCTCCAAGTGATCATTTCAAGTCCAACATACAAACACTCTTCATCATTTGCATCATCAAGCAAAGACATTCATCTAGAAAGATTCAAGTTCCTCCAGTACATTCAAGTCTCTTTGAGAAGTCATCTACTCTACATATCAAGAAGGAAGCATCATCATCATCATCTCCTACTACTCTCTATCAAGATGCACCAAAAGAGGATCAACATATACCCTACAGAAGGAGAATCCCAGTGCTAAGAAAGTGAGCAACATCTTTCATCCACATCCAGTTTATAGGAAGATGACCAATGCAAGATCAACAAAGTATTCCCAAACATTCAAGTTCAAGCAATCACATTGAAGACATCATACAAGATGATACAATTTGGGAATATGACCATAGAGAAAAGTGAATAAACAGTTGAAATCCACATGTTTACTGAGGTGGCACCTATGTGATATGTACCTATTATCAGTCCAATCATAATTTGCCACATCATTCAGTCACATTCAATGTATCTACAACAAGAAAGAAGACAAAGAGGACGCCCATGTGGAAGATACTCTAAAAGATTATATCTTATCCTTATCTTCTTGGAAAATGTGCCTTCATTGCCTCTCTTATGTACTAAAAATAGTAATTTCTTGTAACTACCTACTGAGGTGGCATGATCTAAGCCCTTGGCTATCTAAATTGATCTAAGTCATTCATTGTAATCCTGGACCTCTATATAAAGGCCTTGTTGCCTCATTTATAAATTATTAGATTGTAGGCAGTAGAATAGAAGAGTAGAATAGAAGAGACTCTCGAAATTCTCTAAGAGGACTTGAAGTTGTAAATATTTCTCAAGATTAATGCAAAGACATTGGAATTCATTTGGTGTTAAGAGTTGTCTTGGTGAATAGCATGGTTTCTTGTATCTTGATGGAATGAAGAGATGTTTCAAAGTATATTAGAAGTAGATTAGAAATTCATTGATGTTATGTATGTTGTATTGAATATTTGATTAATTCCTAGCTCATGCTTTTAACATTAATCGCTGGTGAAGTGTTGTGTAAAGCTAGTCTAAGCCTCATCATTTGCTTAAGTTTAGTTATGGATGCTTGTTTGGGTTGCACCATTCGATGAGTGCTTATATGATCCTTCATGATTTGAAAACTATTTGTTTACCTTAGGAGATTGCACCAACTCCATGTAGTTGTAGGCACCCTTGGCGTCCATGTAGTTGTAGGCACCCTTGGCGAAGTGGAGTTAGGTTTATTAAGAAGTTTGTCTATTCATGCATCATCATTGCTTCATTGACCTTAGATTAGCTCCCTAAACCTTATCTTTTACCCTTTTTTTAATCATTGATACATCGTGAATACTTTATCCACATTGTAAGGAGAGTTAAGCTAAAGGAAGTATGAAGAAGTTAGCATAAGTCCCTTTGTGATAATCAGCAAGATCACATGTATTCACTGAGGTCATCCATCACAAATCATAAGAACAGGAACCTTGGAGTTATCTTGATTGATCACTTTGTTTAGAATTCGAGAAGCTTTATTCAAGAGAGTGTTGGATACTCAGTATTTTACTCTATTGTTGACTTGTCTAAAAACAATCATCAACACTATGCATGTATTGTAATTGGAGAATCAGACTTGTGAGCACCAATTTGTAAGCCCGCATGCTACTAGCATGTTTGTATTTTCAATCTATGTAACTAAATGACTAAATCTGCATTTGTATTCTATAATTGAGTTGCTTCTGTTGTGTTTACTCTTGTTGCATAGTCTAGACTATTCACTTTGTGGACCCTCCTAACTGTGACTATACCAAGTGGTATCAAAGAAAAGTTTGAATCTGTTGGGAGTGAAGTGAGCAAAATTTGTGAAGGCATTCTATAAGATCTTGCTATGAATAGATCACCAAATTTGAGATAGACTACTTGTGTTGTCAATCAATCACCGATTGTGAGATAGTTGTCACCTTGTATCCCAATCACCAAATTTGATATAGTTACACTTGATCCAAGGAAGAGATGCCACTAAGGAGAATACTTGCTAGTTGTACTATGGATGGAATAATGGATGAGATGATGGAAATGATGAAGACAATGTTAGTTTGCTTGGATGTTGTTGAAAAAGATCAAAGAAGACGACTTACACCTAGACCTAATATTGAAAGTGCTAATGATGAAGAATTTCAATCCACTGATAAAAATGAAGAAACCCTAGAAGAAGAAGAAGAATCAAATCAAGTGAAGATATTGTGAGCTATTTCAAAGATTAGAAAAAGACCTAGATTGAAGGTACAAAATTATACTAACAATTTGAATCCTGAGGAACTGATTGATTGGATAAATGACCTAGAATAATACTTTGAATATGAAGAAGTTGAAGATCTAGAGAAGGAGAAATTTGCAAAGACTAAGTTGAAAGGACATGCTACTATTTGGTGGAAATAAGTTTAGTTGGATAGAAAGAAAAGAGGGAAAGAGAAGATCATAAAGTGGGATAGAATGGTGATAAAGTTGAAGAATCAGTTTATACCTACTGACTATGAGTTGGAATTGTTGAAGAGATTGCAGAACTAGACACAAAAAGAGAAATTTGTGAAGGAGTATACTGAAGAATTTCATAAGATGATCATAAGGACAGGACATAGTGAAGAAAGAAAGGAGAAAGTTGCTAGATACATCAAAAGACTAAGATTAAACATTCAAGAAGAACTCAGTCTAGTGAGGATGA
This sequence comes from Cunninghamia lanceolata, assembly GCA_027924645.1. Lineage (NCBI taxonomy): Eukaryota > Viridiplantae > Streptophyta > Pinopsida > Cupressales > Cupressaceae > Cunninghamia > Cunninghamia lanceolata. The sequence continues at coordinate 317,282 of BSBN01001505.1, read as the reverse complement.
CAACCTTGGAAGAAGCATATCAATTTTCCTTGAAAGTTGAAGAAAAGTTGAACAAGAAACATGAGAAAAGATAAAGAGGTAAAGGAGGTAAATTTTAGAGAGGTGGAACATATTTTGGAGGAGAAAGATCATTTACAAAGTAGAGCAGACATGATGGCACATTCAAGAAGGAGGACAAAGATAGCAATGTATATTGGAGAGATGACAAAATTTTCTATTACAGAGGAAACCCTAATTCACATCAGAGTGAAGGATACAAAAGAGGTGGAAGAGGACTTGATAGGAGAACATTCAAAGGAACCTATTTTAAGTTTGAAGGTGAAAGACACAGAGCATTTGAATGTCATCAAGGAAGTACAAGAAAGAAGATAGAGAACAGTGGAAGAGCAATATATGTGGAAGAAAAACTTGTCAGATCATCAACCTCAGTTGTAAACCTGAGAAACGAGAATCACTTGTCATGAGAAGAGCACTATTTCAAGCAGAGAAAAATGAGGAACCACCACAAAGGAAACGCTTGTTCCAGACTAGATGTAAATTAAGAGGTAAATGTTGTAAAGTTGTAATTGATAGTGGTGGTTCTAGTAATTTGGTTTCAGAGGAGATGGTGACTAAGTTGAAGTTGGAAAGATTGAACCACCCTAAGCCATATCAGATAGCATGGATTTAGGATGATCATAAGGTACTGGTGAATGAAGAGTGTCGGTGTGATATTATGCCTATGGATATGTGTCATATTTTGTTGGGTAGACCATGGTAGTATGATAGAAAATCTATACATGATGGGAGAAAGAACACCTACACTATAGCATCAAATAGAAAGAGAAGTACTTTGATTCCTTTGGAAGCTAAACTTAGAGTGAAGTATGTGGGATTGCTAGAATCTATTTGGTTAATGGAAGGAAATTTTTGGCTGGTTTGAGACATGAGAATATGTTTTATGCTTTAATTCCTAAGAAACCTAAAAAACCTGAAGATAGAAACTAAAAAATCATAGATAGAAGAGATAACTAAGTTGCTGATAAAGTATGAAACATCACATCAGATAATATACCTGAATGATTACCACCAATCAAGAGTATCAATCATCACATGGATCTTATTCCTGGAGCTAGTTTGCCTAACAAAGCAATGCACAGAATGACACCAGTAGAGAATGAAGAACTGAATAGACAGATACATGAATTGTTGAGGAAAGGTTTGATCAGAGAAAGATTGAGTCCTTGTGCAGTACCTGCGGTGCTAGCACTGAAGAAAGATGGAGAATGGAGAATGTGTATAGACTCTAGAGCAATCAACAAGATCACAATTAAGTATAGATTTCCATTACCTAGGATGGATGACATTTTAGATTGTTTGAGTGGAGCAAAATATTTTACAAAGATAGACTTGAAGAGTGGATACCATTAGATCAAAATCAAAGAAGGAGATGAATGTATGACTACTTTGAAGACAAATGAAGGATTGTATGAGTGGTTAGTGATGCCTTTTGGATTGACATATGCATCGAGTACTTTCATGAGATTGATGAGTGAAGTTTTAAAGAAATTCTTGGTTAAGTTTGTTATTGTATGTTTGGATGATATTCTAATTTTTAGTAAGACAAAAGAAGAACATTTGTGGCACTTGAGACAAGTATTGAAGACGTTGAGAGAAGAGAAATTGTTGATAAACATAAAGAAATATAGTTTCACGAAGAAAGAATTGGTATATTTGGGATTTACGATTTCTATAAAGGATTAAAGATGGACCCTAGGAAAGTTAGAGCAATTGTTGAGTGGTCTACACCTAAGAGCATTGGATAAGTCAGATCATTTCATGGATTAGCTAGTTTCTACCAGAAGTTGATTAGAAATTTCAATTCAATATGTAACCCTATGACAAGAAACTAAGATGTGATAGAAAAGACTTTAAGTAGACATTAGGAGCAGATAAAAGTTTTGAATTGTTGAAGTAGAAAGTAATAGAGAAACTTGTGTTAGCATTACCAAATTTCAATAAGGTATTTTAAGTAGATTGTGATGCAAGTGGAAATACAATTGGAGTAGTGTGAAGTCAAGAAGGAAGACTTGTAGTATATTTCAGTGAAAAGTTGAATGCTGCAAGAAAAAGATATTTAGTTTATGATTAGTTCTATGTCATAATTCAAGCCTTGAAGAAGTGGAGACATTATTTGTTGCCTAAGAAATTTGTGTTGTATATAGATCATCAAACTTTGCAATATTTGAATAGTCAAAGAAATTTGAATCAAAGACATATGAGATGGATAGAGTTCATACAGAGTTACACTTTTGTACTAAAGCATAGGAGTGGGAAATCAAACAAAGTTGCAGATGCATTGAGTAGAAGAAGGAATTTGCTGACAAAGATGAGAGTTGAAGTGTTAGGATTTGAAGAATTGAAGAACATGTATGAAGAAGACCTTGATTTTGTAGAACCTAGGAAAACATGTAAGGAACCTATTGTGACAAGTAGAAGTGGTTAGAGTCTTTCATTGAGGAGGATATGTTGTTCAAAGGAAATTAGCTCTGTATACCTAGGAGTTCAATTAGAGATAATCTGATAAAAGAGGAGCACAGTGGTGGATTGGCAAGACATTTTGGAATTGATAAGATAGTGGCTTTGGTAAGTAAAAACTACTTTTGGCCTCAGATATATAAGGAAGTAAGGAAGTTTGTGCAAAGCTATAGAGTATGCCAAGTTGCAAAAGGAAGTAGTCAGAATACTAGATTGTACAAATCTTTGACAATACCAGAGAGACCTTGGGAAGACATAAGCATGATTTCATTGTTGAAGACACAAAGGGGACATGCTTCTATATTTGTAGTGGTGGATAGATTTTCAAAGATGACACATTTCATACCTTGTAAGAAGAAAATTGATGAGTTCATGTGGCTGACCTATTTTTCAAAGAGATTGTGAGATTACATGGATTACCTAAGAGTATAATTTCAAATAGAGATACAAGATTTCTTGGATACTTTTGGAGGACACTTTAGAAGAAGATGAAGACAAACTTAAAGTTTAGTTCAACATTTCATCCATAGACTAATGGACACAAAGAGGTAGTGAGTAGGAGTTTGAGAAATTTGCTAAGATGCTTGGTTGGAGATTAGGCAAGAAATTGGGACTTGATTCTATCACAAGCAGAGTTTGCATATAATAATTTAGTGAACATGAGTACAGGAAGAACACCATTTGAGATTGTGATAGGAACTAACCCTAGAGAAGTAACAGAGTTGAGAGATATCAGAATGGAGGATAAGAGGAGTGCAGGAGTAGAAAATTTGTAGGACATATGGAGATAGTATATAATCAAGTTAAGAAACAATTGAGAAGATGAATAGTAAGTATAAGGAACAAGCAGATGAGAAGAGAAGACATGAATTTTTAGTTGGAGATGAAGTTATGGTATATCTAAGAAAAGAAAGATTTCCAGTTGGGACATACAACAAGTTGAAGATGAAGAAGTTTGGACCATGTACGATACTCAGAAAGTTTGATTCAAGAAATGCATACAAACTGGAGCTACTGGAGACATTAGTATATCACCTATTTTCAACATTGCAGACCTATATCAGTATCCTGAAGTAGAGTTCAGTGATAGCATTGAAGAGGACTTGAAGAAGAAGTTACCATTATGAGCACTAGAGAAGATTGAAGACATCTTGGATAGTAGAATTGGACATAGTATCAGAGGAAAGCAATATATGGAAAATTTGGTAAAGTGGAAAGGTAGACCAGAAGAAGATTCATCTTGGATTTCTCAGGCTAAGGTGGACCGTCTTGGTTTTCCTCTAGCCCCAACAAAGTGAGGGACTCACTTTTTCAACAACCCTGGGTGTATGCTACAGGAGCATCCTTAGTTCAAGAGCAATCTTGCATCAACCAAAAATATTTGCATTTTATTTTGCTTCTTTCATTTTCCCAATTTAGTATAGTCAGTTCAGTCAGTAGTAGTTTATGTATTTTGGTCCACATTTTACCATGGTTTCATTTCAAACCTTGCAGAGATGGACTTAATCTAGACATCTTCATGCACATCATATCCAAATTTCAAATCATTTGGATCAATTTTCAGAAAGATATCGCTATCAAAAGATTGACTATTTTTCTCAGAGCAAAGCATTCAGAGAATCTTAGACAGACAACTAAAGGAGAAGACTTGGGGAGCATGTTCACGACTTGTGGAGCTAAATTACACATCATTCAAGATACTTTTGGATGTGCCCAACCTTCCCTGAGAACCACACATGGATTCATTCACTCATGGAGGATTCCCATAAGTTTAGGTTCGACCTATCTGTGTACACATGTTACATCTCTTTCATTGGAGTTTGTAATCTGTTTGGCCAATGTTGAGGAATCTTATGATCTAAAGATGATATATAATCATGTAATAGATTCCTAGGAAAGTAGTGAATCATAATATGAATTTTTAGTCTTAGGATTTTGTTCTATAAGGTGCTTCAAAGCTATATCTTGCGCATGTATTTTAACTAGATAATTAGGCCTTTGAGCCCTGATCTGTAAGCCTGTATGTTATCGGCATGTTTGTATTTTGAATCTATGATATATTAAATGACTAGGTATGCATTTGCATTCTATAATTGAGTTGCTTCCGTTATGTTTACTCTTGCTGTACAGTCTGGACTGTTCACTTTATGGACCCTCCTAACTGTGACTACACTATATATCCACTATGAGATCTTCTCCCCTATTCATATACCTATTCATTGATCCTAAGTGTAATTCATATTCTTGTAAGTGCAATGTTTCTTTATAATTGTGTGCTGATCAAGATATGTGTTTAATACTAATCTATTGTGTTTGGTCAAGATGTATGTGGCATGATTTGATTGAAGATCTATGCCCTTAATACTATATGAAGAGAGAGAGAGAGAGAGAGAGAGAGAGAGAGAGAGAGATGAAAATAGATAGCTAGATAGAGGAAGGATAGAGAGACAAAGGGAGACAAAGAGATATATATGGAGGATAAAAATAGAGTGATAAATGATAGGTAGAAAGAGACTCTCCCTATATCTCTCTATCCTCTCTTTCTCTATCTCTCCATATCTCTCTTTCTCTCTTCCTCCTCCTCTACCTCTATCTCTATCTCTCCTTATCCATGTCTCTCTATCTCTCCCTCTCTATCTCCCCACCTCTCTCTCTATCTCTCCCTCTCTCTACCTATCTCTCTCAATATCCCTTCCCCCTTTCTCTTTCCTATCCTCTCTATCTCTCTCTATATGTCCCTCTATATATTTCTATCTCTATCTCTCCCTCTCTATCTCCATCTCCTTCTCTATGTCTCCCTCTATCTTTATCCCTTCCTCCCTCTATCTCTCCCTCTCTCCATCCCTCTATCTCTCTTCTTTCTCTCTCTCCCCCTCACTCTCCCCCCTTTATCTCTTTCTATTTGTCCCTCTATCTCTATCTTTCCTTGTCCCTCTCCCCTTGTCTATCTCTCTATCTCTCTATTTGTTGTTTTTTCTTCCAGTATTGCCTATAGTACTGGTGTATGTCTAACATGGGCTTAAATTCTGCACTACCTTGTTGCTTGACCATACTAACACCTTAAAACTCTTTCTTATTGGTTTCTCAATTGTCTTTTATTATAAAAAAATATATGTAGATTTGAAATAAAAGAGAAAGAGAATTTAACTTTAAGTTTTTATTTCTATAAAGCCATAACGTGAGCGCATTATGGATCAGTAGTGACCAAGCCTAGGCTTGGCAACTACCGAGCCTTAATGCTAACACATTATATCTTGTTGGGACCAAAAGGTAGTTTTGGCTTTGTGCATGCCCTGAAATTGATCCATACTACACAAGATGAGGACACCCCCATGTTTATAGAAGACAAGATTGTTGATTTTGAGAGTCAAGCAAAGGAGTATGCTGCAAAAAGAGGAGACATTGGATTGGATGCAATCATTACAAATGATGTTAAACTTGAGGCAAAAAGAAGTCATTGCCATTCATTTTCAAGGTGGAGCTACAACCTTCCAGTATGAGAGTGGAGTTGTAGCCAACTATAAGGAATAGACCCCAAATTTTCACTAGATCATATATGAGGAAGAGGAAATTGTAAATTGTTGTAACTTGCATGGATAGGCAAATTGTCATATTTATTGGTCGACCTTTGTATTTGCATGATGATTTGAAATTGCACTCATTTTTTATTCAAATCATATAGAAAAATCTTCTACAACATTTTATAGACTCATTTGATACATTTTGTGACTCTATTTTCCATAAAATTTATGGTTATTTTTAAGGAATTTAAGTACTTTTTAAAGTTAGTTGAGTACTTGTTGCATCTAAAATTTCGAACTATGATTTACATACTAAAATGTTTTACTTCAGTCCATCCAAATGTTAGTCTCCATTTCACTCTTTTCAGGTCTTTTCACCAAACCCTTCGGTATGTCAACAAACGAAAATACTGTCTAATAATTGTCTGATTTCAGATTAGTCAGTGGCTACCAGTTTTAGTAGACATAGGAATGGATCATGTTAGTGCATAGCCAATTCAAATAGCTTCTATCCGAGAATACTTCTTTTTCGTATCTGCACATGTTTAAGACTTATTAATAATTCTTTATTATAGACAAAAGAGAGTTTAGTTCCTTTGTATTTACAGCCCATATGTTCATAATGGAAATTTTTCTTGGAATATGGGGATAAGATAAAATTGAAACTCTTTAAAGCACGGGGAATAGTCTAGAATCCTAGATTCAACGTAGAAATAACACATAGTAAAGTACTAGTTAATTATACTTATGCCAAGACAACAGTAATAACAGATTTCAGCCTTTACCCTGAACACCAACAACAGTGGATAGCAATAATTTGGAATATGCAGTAATCTAGATTGAATAGAGAAACAAAGAACATTCTCAATCTCACTGCAAGACAGAAATTAATAACAGAAATAGAATTGAATGATTCATATATCAGAAAGGCAATGAAAGACACAGTAGTGCATACAAGTTACTTCAGAAGATTATTAGGAAAAAATATACAACAAGTAAGGATAGAAAATTCAATATGGGCAGTTTTCTCTCCAGCGATGTAGCCAATAACATTGTGTACTGACTTAAATGCATAGTATCAAATAGAGATCCACTAGTATAGGGCCATACTTCCTTGTCTGTATCAAAATCAAGCTCCATAAAGCCATCATCATTAAGCCAAAGATTGTAAATGATTACTTTTGTTCCATGAGGTCCAATGTCTTCAAACTGCAAAACATATGAAAGAATCAAAATATAGACATTCATTTTCCATGTTAACAGTCCCTGCACTTATAAAAAGAACAAAAAGACAAAATCAATATGGACTCTAAGATTTCCACACACACATAAAATATTTCAAACCACAACAGACTAGTGACAAAATACTAAGTATTGTTCCTTTGTTGTACATCAATGAAAATTGAACATTGTACATATGACGTAAATAATGGATACTTTGCTGAAGGAAACTTAGGAGTCACTTTTGTTTTATTTAAGCTGTTACTTATAGCTTGCTGCGTACATGCAATGCCTGATGCGTGGAGAAATCTATAATAGGTCCATCTTTTCATTTGCATTTAGGTCAAAGATTGTTTTCTGCAGTGTTCTAAGGGTTTCTATATGGTATCAGACACTTTTATCTTTGTTTTTGTTTAACACAGTGTTCTATGGGTTTCTATATAGCCTGCATGCTATAGCTTTGCTTTATGACCATGTGTCCTTGGCTGGAAACAGTAAACCAACCCTTATTGAGAAGACATGGTGCCCACTACCCAGAGGGTGTATCGTCTTGAAGAGGGGTGAACAACTGTCTGAACCTATGATCATGATTCATGACAGTGGCTATGCTGAAAGAGGGAGTTGCATGGATGGTATTTGCAGGATGTTCTTTAGCAATAAGAGGAGGAAGCCTAGTGATTGGGCAAATATTCATGCAAAACGGGCACAGTTGCATATGAGTTTGGTAGAAGGAATTTGCAACCCAAGATTTTACGTAATGGTGGAACAGTTTTGATGTAGGTGATTCGCAAGTGTTATTTGGCTGATACGAATAAAGGAGAGCAATTAATGATTCCAATGTTACATTAAGGAGATCAATTTAATAATTCCAATGTTACATAAAGTCGGGCCTAATATCTGGAGGGATTTATATCATATGTCATTATAATGAAGATAACCCATTCTGAAACTTTGTGTGTTCACGATAATGACGATGCTACAACAAGAATTTGTTCAGTCTGGAATCTATTTTTTTATTGCTCTTGTATACCAATTTCTGTATTGTTGTTGAGTATTTAAATAGTCTGCAATGACAAGAATTGGCCGATTTCTTAAACTCACAACACTTCTATAAGTTTTAATGTAACCGAAGATACTCTAGACTTCACTATTTTTAGATTTCTTATTGCTGCAGGGGACTCGGGAGTGATTCTTTTATATTTTTAGATTTCCCTATTTTTGGTCTGTTTTTCTGTTACCACCTTTTCTGAGGCATCAGTCCTATTTTTTAGTGTGTTAGGTCTTTTTAGGTTGATGGTGGTCTCGTTTCAAAGAGGATTTTTTTTTGGCTTTGGAGGGGAAACTCACGGATGAAACTGCAGATGATTTTGGCACAGTTTTTTCTTCTCTATAATAATTTTGTATTGCTGAATAGATGGACATTATAAGTAAATTTCAGAATTCTGCTGGACCACATGGGCCAAAGAGAAGGAAAGCATTTCTCCAAGTACACTGATTTCCACAAACAATAAACAATGCAGATGGGAAAGTGGGAGAACCTCATAAAGAGGTTATCAAACTGTCAGAAAGAGGTAACAAGCATCATAGAGAGGTTATCAAATTTTCAAAGGATTGTAAAAATACAAGTCTTGATATAATAATAAATTTGGCAAGTAAGTCATTAAGTCATTAAGCTGAGAATAAACTACTGTGCTGTACCTTTAAGTCATTAAGCTGAGAATAAACTACTGTGCTGTACCTTTATGTGACATTGATGGCATTTTTTAATTATCAAAATAACCATTTGAATAAATCATGTACCTGCTTCATTAGTTCAATTTCTGTTGTATAAGGAGACCACTGTAAGATTGTTGCCAAGTTTTTTGTCCAAATATCTGTTGTATAACGAACTAACATTCTTGGTGTTTGGGGACCCATTGGCAGCTCAAAATCAACCTACAAAACATATACAATGCATGAAATCCAATAGTAATTTTCAAACAAAGATATTCTGATTTCACCTTGACATTATATCATACCATAGGAACTATAATGTCATCTTGCTCCGTCTTTCTCAAGAATGTGTAGGAAAGGATCCCAATACTCTGAGTTGAAGAGCTGCCAAATTAAAAATTCAACAACCAAAAGAAATTAATTAAAGACAACTTTGTAGATGCTACCATTACAATCATAAACCCTAAAAAAGTATTTAAAAAAAAAACAAGAATGTGAATGGCATCTGGATGTGTACATATGCTTTCAATTTCTTCAAAGTAAATGTTTAAACTCACACATGATCCTAGGTGCAGGATACGAACCCTTAAAAATAAACTAGAATTGAATGCTCAAAGACTAAACTACACTAAATTAATGTGCAATAGACTACAAAATGAGGGGGATTTTTCTACAATAATTATACTAAGAAAATACATTGAAATGGAACATCATAAGGCAGCTTCAAGTTAGCAAGAATAATCTCAATCATCTTATGGAACATTTTAATAGTCTTGGTAGAGAAAAACATGGAAAGAAACATATCAAGAATAATCTCAATTACAACATTGTCCTTATACTGCTTATGTGATTGAGAGCATTCTTTCTAAAATGATAATATTCAGATTATTATTACACTGACGTGATTGTGATTATTATTGTACTCCTTAGCAAGAATAATATTGTGATGATTTGTGACTAAGAAGAATAATGATGTGAATGGAGAGAAACATATCATAAAGCAGTCTAATATTAGCAAGAATAATCTCAAGAAAAACAATGATGTGATTGAGATTATTCTTGTTTCAATAAAAAACAAACAGCACCTTCCACAAGCTGTCCGAGTAAAAACAATTGCATCTGCTCCCAATCTCATTGTACTTGTTTTGAAGCCATTACCATCTGCATACACAAATGGATAGAAATCAGTTCAACAATGAAAGCAGCCCATGCCTAGTCATGCAATAAACACTTAAATTGTTTTAATAGATATGTGATTATCTTCCAAAAACTGCACTCGAGCTTTTTATGCAATGCCGGGTGTGGCTCATCTGCCTTGGAATTACATTGTCCTATGGTAGTGTTTGTGTTCTTCATAGAACATCCCAAGTTCATGCACTGTCGTATACAATCAGGATCCATGCCCCCTCCATCATCTGCAAAAGAAAATACAAGGTGATAATTTCAACTAGTAAGTGCTCATAAAAGTAAATACAATACCAATTTGTACAAATAGTGATAGCAAGCTAAGAATAATTTTCGCACCCTGAAAAAGTAAAGCGTGATTGCAGTCACGAGGGTTATAAATCCGGTCCACTTTGACATAAGTTGCACCATGATGTATCTGAATGTTATTGGACCAAAATAAGAAACACAATAGGGAAATTTCTACCCACGATATAGACAATAATAGAACACTAATCTTCAAATATAAAATATCGTATCATCAAAACATCATATATCAAGTTGATATAGACAATAATAGAACACTAATCTTCAAATATAAAATATCGTATCATCAAAACATCATACATCAAGTTGACAAATAGTCATCATCTAGACAATGCTTTAGCAAACAAAACTGACCAAAATATTTAAAAAATAAACATTAGTTATGAATTTCTCTCATCTCTGTGGTAACTATCACAAACGAGTGATTGTAGCTGCCTCAGCAATTCATTTCACCCAAAAAAAAAGTACAAATCTACATTACCTCATCAATTGCATTATCAAGAAGCTCTGCAATAGCTGCAATGATAAACAAAAATTAAAACTCATTAGAATAAAATTTCAACAAAATATATACTAAAGATTAGGTAAATTGAGATACCAACAATTGGCCATAAAGTGGGAAATACGTCACAAGGAAGAACCACCTTTAAACATATTATTTTGATAACATCATTATTTATTCAAAATTTGAATCTAATAAACATGACTACAAAATGGAGAAAAACAAAGAAAAAGTAGTCACCAAAACAGAAAAAAAGATAATTGTACACCCCATACAATAGAGTAACATTACTTTTTTGCAACAGTCAAAGGTTAATTGTATAATCGTAAATTGGTGCATTCATAAAGAGAATGATTCGAGTTCAAATCCCCACAGCACAATAAAGCATGTTATAACACACCCAGACTGGCGCCACTTTATCCCTAGAGCCGGTCTGGGCTTGGTGATATTCCCATTTATCCTTACAAGGAAAGATATCACCTCTAAAATTATAGATATCACACACTTGCCCCTTAATCTGACAGGAGGGAGTCAGAGTTCTGACAAAAGAAGGTACAAAGAAAGAAACATGCATAATTACTAGCTTCAGAAATGAGAAAAGGAAATCATAATGAATACCTCCAGGATAATAGATAAATGTAGTTCTAGAATCATAGCAAATTCAGAATGTAAACAGATCGTATAAAGGTTGAAACACATCGAATTTAACTTTTAATTGTATTCCTGATTTTCTTTGGAAAAAGCTGGGTAAGGTAATATGATGGATCAACTCATTACAATGTGACATACTTCAAAATCAATTTCCAAAAAAAGAAAATGGTACTGCAGAAGCATTATGTAGATTAACTAAAAATGTTCTCAGGGAAGCAATAGAATATCCAGTATAGTATCTAACTGGGGACTGGCCTTTCTATGGATCTTATACAACCACACTGAAATGGCAGACTCTCTGATAATAACAAAGCTTTAGAACAATAAACTTGATCATCAGAACTGTAAACTTAAAGTAAAGTTAATATCAGTCAAAATTAACACATAATAAATATAAAAGATTTAAATCTGAACCAAAGAGTGCTTTCCCATTGTCTTGGATCTGATCTCATAATCAACATCCCCTGCTTTGCACAACATGAAAAAGGCTTGATTTCTTTTCTTCCAAATACAAAATTTCTATTAATGAAACATCAACACAAGTTTCTCTCTAAGAATGTTACAACTAGAATCCATTATCTGATGACCTTGATAGTTGTAAGGAACAATTTTTCTATATCATGTAAGAAGAAAAATATATATCATTTGGAACTCCAAAGAATAAGCTCTTCGCAGGCATTCATATGCCATCTACATAGACCCATACCATAGACCATTCTTCTGAAAGAAGATGTAGAATGGAGTCAATGGAAAACTTAAAAAGATTGCTTGACTACATAAATGTGTATTTACATGGATAGAACTAATAACTAATAATTACACCATTCATAGAACTAATAACTATATTCTGTAGGTATCCTCTCAACTCACAGCTACCATCCACCTGTAGTTTACTTCTATACAACAATTTGACTTTCAAAGAGCCCCAACTTCTATTCGTTCAAATCAATCATTACAACCATCATTAGGTCCTTCTAACAAGCTCAATAGTTCTTTCCATTGCCCTATCTGTGGAAAAAAAAAAAAAAAAACTTGCAGTGAAGTAATAAATCATCCCCAAACCAACCTCACAAACATTGATGAAGAAGAATTGTTGGACCAGTCAACCAAGACATTCATTATGTTATGCCACACTCAACGTTTTCTCCATTTTGACCTATGGACTGAAACTTTTGTTGTTCTAAACTTTTATGATTTATTGAACATCTAGACCATCTCTTGTATCTTATATTTATGAAGATGAAATGTGTGTTTTCCAGGAGTATAGGCTATTTTGTGTTTATCTCTGATTGCACTTAGTAATTAAGAAACACAAATGATTTAGTATGCTTTATTGACAATTATCATCATCAATAGAATATAGGATCCTAGTTAACTAATCATATCTGCTGATGCTCCTTTCTCATGATATGATTATTCTATTATCCAATTTTGATGCATTCTACATGTTTGGTGATAACATATGTAGATATATGCACAAACTAAATCACTATTTGAGGATTCTCTATGTATGTTATCTTGATTGGATGTATTGATGGGTGCAATGGGTGCACATATTACAAGTGCAATGAAAGAATGAAGAGGGGATAAGAGGATCCCCTAAACCACATTGCCATGTTAGTCTCACATGTTGTTCCCAAAATCACCTTTATCTTTTTAAATAAGACGCTAGTGATTACTAGTTGGTTAGATGGACTAGTGGTTAGGAACTTAGGGGTCCATTTAGATGCACACTTTATTAATTGTGTCCTAGGCTACCGATGTTGGAGAAAATAAAATAAAAAATAAATAAAAAGTTGAAGTACACTTTATTGTCCCTTTTAAGAAGTGGGTAGGGTTAGAAAGGTGCTTCCTGAGGGGGATAAGTTAGGGGTTATGTCGGTCATTGGTTGGGAGACTTTTCTAGCCATGAGTAAGCTCCTAGGAGCTTAGGAGACTGTATAAAGGGGCTCACGCACGAAAGGGAACGAAAGGGGCACATGTCCCTTTTCCACTTGCAAAGGAGGAGGTTCCTTCTATATAGGCTGAAATTTTTCATTTTTACACACTTATTACAAATTTGGAAAGGAAGAGAGTTGGAGGAGAGAGGAGCTAGAAGAGCAAGTGCAATTTTTTTCAAGTGGTGGATTTAAGTTAGCTCATCTTGGCCATGCAAATTGCATCATTTTTTCTTCTCACTTCATGTGTATCGGTTTTGTTGTGGACTGTTTTCTAAAATTTGTTGTGATTTTCTTCATGGTCTTTCTTGGTGGCTTGTGTCTTTCTTAGTTTGTATCCCATTCAATTTTCATGGATTTTACTGATTTCAGGCTGTTATGCTAGTGCCTTGGAAGAGGATGTGAAGGATTTGGAGCCTATACAAGCTGTTTCTTGATCCCTGGTGCTAATTACCCTGTTGGACTTGGGGTTCTTAGAAGAGTTGCTTGCTGGTCCATAGAAAGATATTGGAGGAATAAGGACTACAAGAGTTGAAGAATATGAGCGGACTTGGAAATTAATTAATTATGCAGCTGAAAACATCCTCCTTCCTTGTTAGCATCCCAGGGGCATGCCTTTGTGTTTCTTTTGGGAAAATTTTCTGTTGTTTGTTATGGCATTTTCTGCTGCAAAAAGAGGGAAAACCCCACATAATTATGAGGTGGCTTCTTGCGTGACTGGGTCTATCCTAAGTGTCATTCTAGTTGGATTATTATTAGACCCTTTTATGTACCCTTGGGAGAGTGAAATGAGAGCATTGTGATTTCTTAGATCCCCTTAGACTTGGTGATGGTAGGGTTGACCACTTTATGATGCCGTATGGCTGTATAGTGAGCCATCCCTCTTCAGATACAAAATTAATCTTTGGATGGCTTATGGAGTGAAGTGTTATGCTATGTCCTATTGTGTACATGTAGCTTGTTCTTCTAAAAGTGTTAAAAAATTATTAGGAATGATTTATTCGGTTGTTACATTTTTTTTTATAATTTTTTGATTTGTAAAAAAACTATGTACAATGCATTTAGAAATAAATTATACATGTACATTATGACTAAGAGAATTTGATTGTTATGTTGAGATGAATGAATATGTTGAATGATGGGAAGAGCACCTGTTGTGCTTTATGATTACCTTTCTTAAATTTTCAATAATTCATGTTATAATTTAAAAAATCGCATCTCAACAAAACTCAGCATAACCAATTTTTGCTCAAACTCAGAAAAACTCACCAAGACTTGCCTTTATAGGCAGTTTTCTCATTTTCTATTTCAACTCACAAGTAATCCACAAGTTTTTATACTATAATTTTTAATAATGTTGTGTCTAGATAAAAGGTACCCTTGTTGTGTGAATTAACATTAGGGAACCCCATTTTGGGTGGATGCATTACACATTCAATGGTACCATGAAATAGAAATACTAGGCCTTGTGCAAGTGACACATAGATTATATGGTAAAAGTGGCAGCTTGAGATTACAACTTTGCTGATTAGGAGGAATAAATCATTCAACTGTGCATTGACAATCTTCAACATATATTTCATCCTTGAAGATAATGATAAGCATGTAAAATAGCCATAGCATTTTGTTTATTTTTTTTTTCCCATTTTAAATTTTCCTGTTATTCAGTCACTCACTTTGTATAGTTTCTTATACAAAGGAATCTTCTAATATGCCTTGCCTTTTCAGGGCATCATAATTAAGATGAGTCAAAAAGGGTAACTTTGGAATTTTCAATTTCCAAACAGTTCTATATCTTGTATTTATATTTCACTATTTTATTTAGACAACAATATTTTGTTTCAACAACAATAGATTCATCATTTCCTATAACTTCTGACATTAATTGATTTGTCTTCACAGAAAATATTATTTTATAACATATGAACAGAGCTTTGGAGAAAATATCTCACAACATACTATTCAATAAGGCTAAGATAATCTCTTGACTGAAAAATTGAACCTTACAATTCAAGCAGTGGATCCTAATATAAATAAAAAATGATCTACAGATGACCGTAAGGAAAGAGAGTGTCAATAGACATTATTTATCATTCGAAAGAGTGGCATAAGAAGCAAACCTCCAAATGCCCATTTATGGGAGGTCGCATTAGAATGAAGGAACTTCGGATGTACACGAACATGAAACATTCCACCTGCATAAAGAAGAAAATAATTGTCAGTATTATTAAAGTATCTAAAGTTGTCTAACTCCATCACATTAGCAAGAACGTACCAAATCCATGCCATAACTGATTACTGTAGAATCATGTAAATTGCTTCACAGAAACAGTGCTAAAGATGCATGACATTCCTTAGAACCTCAACATTCTTAGTTCGAAGATCACAGAAGATAAGAAAACAGATAACTGTATGATAATTAATATCTAATTTCTAGGACAATATTTTCATAATAAAAAAGATATGCAACATGCAAATTTTCCAAAAGTATAGAAGGACCTGGTATGGATTCTTTTTGTGGATATCGAACATCATAACTTCCTGCTTTCCAAAATTGGTGAAAACTGCTCTTTGAAGAAACATGACGAGATTGATTTGACATGGAAGAACTAACTGCAGGCATACGTCCAACATTTCTTGTGTTTTCATGGTTTACTTGCACACTGTGATTTATTCCAAGTGTATCAGTGCTGTTTTGAATTTCCTGGCTTGGCTGGCCCAGACAATTTGACCTTGATGAAGATGTTGGCAAGGTCTGCCTTCCCTGCTGATTTAATATCTGCTGAATATCTCTTGCACTAAAAGCTTGCTGTGCAGAGCTTTCATGATGAGATGGCGAACCAAGAGCAGAATATGTAATGCCATTAGATTGCCTCGATCCATCCTGCTCCAATCCACTTTCATGTTGTTCATTAGTTAAAGATACAGATGACAGAGTTCTTTGGATCCTATTGTCAAGGTTAGGTTTGGTATCTTTGAAATACCAGTCGAATTCATGACGAGCTGATCTTGAAAATGCAGCATCTTGAACTGTCTGGGTACAAATTGGCTGTTCTAATTGTGTATTACACAAATTTTCAGAGCATTCGTTTTTTAAAATTCCTATAGACGATTGCAATTGTATTTCTGTTGGAGTTTTCTCCTGAAGTGAATCCTCCTCGTCACTACTCAGGTCGATCACACTGGAAGCCACATTACTCACACTTGTGGGCATGTCTTCTATGCCAAATAATCCCTGCATAAGGCAAACAGAGAAAGTTTATTCAACCTTACTACAGTCTGGCATTCAAATTTGTGTGTATTTCTTTCATTGCAAAGAAAGAAAATATAGTCAAACTTCCTTAATCTCATTTCCCTGTAACTGGTTCAGAAACAATGATTTACTAACAGCAAGCAGCAACTATTATGATGTGCTACCACTGTAGGTTTGATCCGAGAAGGTTTTAATTCTTTGATCAACTGCCTTCACTCTCTATTAGATCCATTATTTGGTAAATGGTTTAACAAGATTGGCTTATGTAAGAAAATATATTTGTTTGCCAGATAAAAAGGAGTTATATTGACTTGGCAGCAAAGCCAAGTTGCTATACATATGGTACAAATACAGTAATTGCCTTCGAAAAGGATAACAATAGAGCAACACTAATTATTATTTATTATATTATATCACAATTAACATTCTAAACAAAAGTCTGTAGGTTTAATATTTTATTAGTTGTTTGTCCACAAAGTTCTAGCAGGTTTAACAATTTTGATTGTAAAAAAATTTATATGTGAGAAAATTCATGTTTCATGAAAAAAGCCAAGGGATCAAAAAAGGAAAAGATAGGCATATAGTTCTAATTGATGATTCTAATTCTATAATGTGAAGCCAAAATGAAAATCATTAAATGATTATGGTGGCAAAAGGTGAACTGTAGAAAGGTAAGATTACATTTCATTTACTGAGATAAAGCCAATGTTAAACAAACTCAACTACAGAGAGTAAGCCATAACTCATAGAAAGGAGATGGAATCACAAAGCATGGATGTTGTCAACATTATTTTCTATTCAAGAAGCAGAGAATTCGATGCAAAATCTCTGCAAAGAGGATACAATAGTGTGGTATAGGACATACCTAAGGAAAGAGAAAATCTAGAGCAGAAAAGAAAATCCCTCTATTCTAGATGATAATATTTATAGTTTTGTTTTCATTAAAGTAGAGGGGAACATAGCTTACAACCAGAATTAGAATTTCTGATAACAGCCTTCACAAATATGTCTTTAAAGAAAAGTTCACAGAACACAGATACAAAATAGAAAAACTCAGCACTTGAAAAATTCACAGCTCTACTATGAAACTCTCAAACTCAACAAAATTGTTGATACTCAGACTGAATTTCTGAAACTCCATAGAACGCAGTGAGATATGTAAACAGTCAACCTTTTAATTGTCAGAACTTAGCCTACTTATGTGAAGAATTAAGTTATAATTGCCCCAGCAGTGTTTTTTAAACATTATATGTAAAAAAATTATACTGGACCTTGTTACATTGTTGCATTGAACTTATTGAATACATGGATACTTGTTTATTTAGGTGCGTAGTTATGTGGTGTTGGGTGAAGAAAGTAAATATATGATGGACCTTATTACATTGTTGGATTGAACTTATTGAATACATGGATACTTGTTTATTTAGGTGCGTAGTTATGTGGTGTTGGGTGAAGAAAGTAAATATATGATGGACCTTATTACATTGTTGGATTGAACTTATTGAATACATGGATACTTGTTTATTTAGGTGCGTAGTTATGTTGTGTTGGGTGAAGAAAGTAAATATATGATGTGTATATATAAAAGGGTTGTAATAATGTTCATCCTAGTACTAAGTTAGCTAGTACACCTTATGACTACTCTAGTTAGGTTAGTCATGTGTGCCATCATAGGGGAAGAGCAGTGTTTGAAAGAAGAGCCCAAGATCTTTGCATATGATGCCGTAGTAGAGAACTCACATGTAGGAGAACTAGATGAGTTACAAATGGCCAACATAGAAACTGTAAATCTAGAAAGAGAAATGCTGCCATCGTAAAGCCCCAATCTGAATGAAAAGAAACACAATTTGTAAGGTTTGGAGGTTTCCTACATGCATCAAGCTAGTGCACATCAAGGAGATGAGGGGATGAACCCTTTGATAGATCTATGAAGCTGCCTTTAGAAGAATAAACATAAGTAGAAGGATAATTCGAGGAGGACATTATTTATCTTGTAACCAATCTTGAACACAAAATGTAATCATACACATGCACCTATTTTAGGCTTATTGTAATGGAAAAATTATCTTACCCAGGCCAATTTCTATTTAGTTTTGGGCCCATTTTGATAGAATACTTTAATATCATTACATGTTAATAAATGATGCACTCTTGTGTAGGATTATATGACTTTATAATTTTAATAATACATCATGGTTTGTCTAGATATTAAATTTATTATTATGAAATCTAAGGACAAATATGATTATAGTTTGTCCATGGAAATAACTTTGTTAATAATTTATCCTCGTATAGGAAGTCTACACATGCAACTATAAAAATGTCAAATGTGTGTTTGTGTCATCTTTGCCATCATATATTAAAAATTGTGGTGATGCAAAGCCCATAGGGAGGGGTTCATGTATAACAATCTCATGTGATAGGGGTGTGTGTGTGTCATCCTTGAAGTCCAAACTATCTTGTCCATTTGGTTTAACATCCACTCTTTTTCTACTTGATCTATCTTGTGAATTAGTACATCTAGGATGGAAAATGGGAGATAACTAATGAAGGTTGGGGGCCACTATGGTGTATATAAGAATAAGTATGATAGCTAAGAAAGATAAATTATACCATAGGTTGGGAAATATGCATAGAAGAGGAAAGATAAGTATTTAAATGTGTCATGCCCACCCGTACACACAAGTATGAATAGGTACAAACACAATGCAATTTTTTTTTTTAAAATAACACAATAATAGAAAACCATTTCTATTCTTAGAAGCACATGAAATGCATATGACACAGTTGTACTGAATCGAGTGCATGTAAGCCGTACAAAGAGAAGGTCAAAGGAAACAAAAGCGAGTGGTAGAGAGGGAACAACTCATAGAATGAATTTTCAGTAGGTATTCAAAGTAGAGGGTTGAGGTATCATTAACTTAACATGGCTAGTCTAATATGTTCTAGGGTCAGTTTAAATGTCTAAATTTTCCACTAGGTTCCATCTTACATCTAAAGTCATTTTTAATTGCAACCTAATTGCAATTTATGAACAGAATAATTCAAGTGTAGTCATGGACCAAATAAAAGAATCCATAATTACAATTATGAAAAGGAGATGACTATTTTCCTAAATATCTTATATTTAAGAAATTAAATAATAAAAGGCCTAGCTTAATTAAATTGTATAAAATAAGTAAATAATCATAACATTTCTATATTTTTAATAAAATTAGAGTCTAAAGCTTTTAATTTCTAAATTGAAATAAAACTTCATTTCATAGAGACAAGAAAAAAATTAACATTTAAATAAAATCATATGATTTAATAATTATACAATAACTTTCTGATTTTAAATATCATAAAAGATTCTCCACATAAAACAAAATCTGAAATTCTAATTAAACTACTACACATTAATTTCATTTTAAATCAGGTTAGTTAGAAAATAGGGAGTTGTGGAGGTGTAATTTTAGTAACTATTAAAACTTGCTAAAATGATATCAAAAGTGTATAAAAATTCAAGTTTTACACTACCTTGTTTTAATTTTCTCCCTAATCTACATCTCTCATTTTTATTGCAGCTGCAGGATTCACCAGGAAGATATTATGCATGTAGGTGCTAAGAGGAAGGAAGAGATATTTAGCTGGAGTTTGATTGCAGGGTACAAAAGGTTGCAGAAAATCTGAGATCCAAAAACCCCAAGTTTTCTTAGTGGGGTTTACACATATAATCTATATATGACTAGTTTCTGAGGGTTTTAATTATTTTAGTTATATCATTTTTTTTTGTTATGGTTGTTTTTTTAATTTTCTGAAAGCAATATTTATTTAATTAATTATATATCTGCACAGTATACCAAATATACCCTGTATATTGTTGATGTTTCAGGATCTATGGATTGAAATTGAACAGAATATATTAATTCTATATGTTGATAGAGTCTAAGGAAATACAGGATTAAATCTGTATAAAAACAGATTTAATAAATTGTAGGGGAGGGGGAGGGGAAAAAAATTAAAATAGATAAGTTTTATATAAAACAAAAAAACAATAAGATGTAAAAGCGGAGGCGGCTGCCACAAGAGGGGCATAGCGGTGGGGCTTTCCCACGGCCTCCTTGGCCGCTTCCCACAGCTGTACAGTCAATATATTTATATATCTGTACAGAAAATATACAAGCATCAAGAATATAAATAAACATATATATAGGAATATATGCATGTGCATATGAATCTGTATACAGTTCAAATAAATAACAAATGAACATAGTAATGAGCAAGAGTTTTAATCTATAAAACAATGGTAAAATAAACAGGGATGAAAAAATATAGGTTATATATCAATTGGATTTCTGAGTTCTTCTGTATAAAAATCTACAAATTCAATTGATAATATATAATATAAAGAATATATGAACACAGTAATGAGCAAGAGTTTTAATCTATAAATTATTTCTAGCTGAACAAACAGGGTACATAACACAGTAATTCCATAGATGTACAAATTTGCTTGTAGTTTTCAGTGGTGATCAATGTGCAATAATGAAGAAAACAGACCAATTCAATTCCATTATACTCCTACAAACATAAATTTTAGATGCTTATTAAATTGGTTTACATTCACAAATTGAGAAGATACACAGAACTACAATGCATACACACAAATTTCTTATATTTCCTGTATATGCCTACATTAAAAAAATGACATGACAAGTAATAGAAACTAATGAAAGAAATCTAATTTTCTGTCATTAACTATTATTTATTTCCATTTAGTACTTCTACTCACTTTTTTTTTAAAAGGTTTTGTTAGTTACAACCATACTCACAATCACAAGAATAGAAGGTTCTCTTCAAATACACAGTTTATATAGGATTGACAAAGAGGTCTTTACAATAAGCCATGGGAATTAATTTCCATCAATTTTTTTTTTTTTTTTTACTAACAGCAAACATTTTCATAGAATGTATCTTCCCTATTAAGTGTAAATTTGCAACATCACATATTCACAAGTTCACATGACCAAGGTACCTCACCTCACCTCCCAACACCTCCCAACAGAGATAGGAAAACTACCCGCATAACACACACACAACAAAACACAACAGCAAGCTACCCCATATACCAACTCACAAACAAATTAATTTTCACAAAATCCATATTAGAGGGAGAGTCAATGGGACTCACTATACCCAAATCAGGGCATAACACATACATACCAAAACACAACAGCAAGCTACCCCATATACCAACTCACAAACAAATTAATTTTCACAAAATCCATATTAGAGGGAGCGTCAATGGGACTCACTATACCCATATTTTTCCGGCAGATCTTAAGCCAATAAGAAAAGATCAACTCCCCAAATAACCCAAATATTTTTAATCACATTTACACAAATACTTCAGAAAAACAGACAACCAATCTATTTATTTTTTGATCTAAAATGATTCATTTACTTACTTTTCAGAATGGTATGAAAACTTACCTCTTGCTTCCACAAAGTTAGGGGAAACCTTGTTATCCAAATGTTTTTTTGCTAGCTCTGTCCTTTTTCTGTTTTTCAAAACTTTTCCTGCAAAAATAAAAAATTTCTATGATGATAATGAAAGACGAACCTCCACAAAGTTAGGGAAACCTTGCTATCCAAATGTTTTTTGCTAGCTCTGTCCTTTTTCTCTTCTTCAAAACTTTTCCTGAAAAAATAAAGACGAACCCCCAAACTAGATTCAGAATATAAATAAATAGAGAGAAATAAAACTAGGGTTAGGTTTCCCTTCTCGTCACTTATTTTTCTCCACCTTTAAAAATTTATAAAATATATTTAAAAAATCCGCTCTTATTTTATATAAAATTAAATAATCACACGGCACAAGATAAAACACAATAGTGAATTTCTTAGGAGCCTTCCAAATGTAATCATCCAAAAAATGTATTAACATATACAATTATCTTTGTTAAGAACCTATCATAAACATGTAACAAAAAATTATAAACTTCTAATTCTATATAACACAATTAAAACCATAATTAATAATTAAATACAAGATCATCAATAATCAATAAAATACAAATGTAACATAATATTAATAACAACATTGTGTGTAATGGTAATAATATAAAATGTCATATCCAAAAGGATCGTAAGTAAATAAATCCATGCAAAATCTGGGCCTCACAAAAGGCATGTATAGGGGATAAACATAGCATGGGATAGAATGCTAGAAATTGGAGTGGGTGGACTAAGAGGATTGGCTGTAGGTTGGCTAGTGTTAGATGAAGTAGGCATAGAGGTGTAATACATCATATGAATTGTGAGTATCTTAAGGGGAGTGTAGTTAGGATGAGAGAAATATAGAGGTTGGAAGGTGGAAAAATGGAAGATGCTATGTGGTGGGACACTAGTAGATGTAAGGATAACACCATGATGATGAGTGGTGGTGGTGGAAGGAGTAATGATAGAAGATGGATTAATGGTGGAAGAGAGGGAGGAGGTAGATACACTAACCACAATAGATGAAGTAAATTTAGCACTAACTTGTAAGATCTCTCTTCCAAATGACTTATTGGTAAACTTGACGTGAGCCATATCAGTTAGGTATGTTGGATTTTCAAAATTGGCCAAACTAGCAAAGATCATTTGCAAAATATTGGTTTGCCACATGAGCATCATGATCATAGTCTTGATTATCCTCTTGGTTGTTCACAACATGAGCATCAAAATAGATCTCAATCTCATTGGATTGGGTGGCCATGTTAGGGATTAAACAAGTACTCCTCAAAGCAAGTTTAGGATTGCAAGTAGCTAATGGCATAAAAAAAATAGGAAAGTACAATTCAAAATGTACTTTCAAATTGAAATTTAGAAATATAAAATGTAATGGTGATTTTTACATAAACATATGGGGAATTTATTGAATTGTTCAATGATTGAAGACAAAAAGAAAGTGTGCAATTGACCTAGAATTATGATTCAAGTTGGAGATGTAATTAGGATACTCTATTATGCTCTCATGTGAATTATCTTTTAAAGATTCCTAGTTTCTAGCATATTTCAAATGAATGAATTAATACCTTTAAATACAACAAGATAACACATAAATCCACACAAAATACTGTCTAGGCTAGCCCACAATAGCTAGTAGGAAGGAGTTGGTAAGGTGTGACTTTAAAATTTGAATTTAAAAGTTTGAGGTTTAAATCTATGACTATAAAAACAACCTAAGTCAATTTTGTACCCATGGATCTAATCTATGGTAATGAGTGATAGATTTAGATATTAGGATAAACTTTTGGGAATGTGCAAGGACCAACCATTCTCCAACTCTCATCATGCTCTTCTTGAATACGATTCTTATGCCTTATAGTGCTTTGAGATAGATGCTTGTTAAATAGTTGGTTTGTATGTGTGTATGCAATGGGTTGATGAAGTGGAATGAGTTTGATCATGTATTGATGCTAATCATAAGTTATATCATTGATTTTATATTCATGAATTATATCCATGCTTTGATAATTATAGTTGAGGGTTATGCTAGGCTATTATAATATCATTTTGAATACTCAAATGAGCATGAATTTGAGAATTATCCATATATTATTTTGAGACTAGTTATATTAGTTTAGGTGGAAACTAATGTAGAACATGATTCAAAGACAAAGAAGAGTCATTCAAATGTTGGTCAAGACACTCTAGGTTAATGATAAACTATGATAAGTGAAGAGCAGAATAAAGAACAAGAGGATATGAAGGTTTCCTCATCACATCTAAAGAAGATGATGCAACTCCATAAGAGATAACATCAAAGAGGAGATGAATGTGCTTGATATTGTCCTCCAAGTCTACAAGATGGGACTCACAAAACAAATTTAAAATACATATCAAATACTCATCCCACAAAGCTGTATTTGAAAGACAATAAATATCTTGTTGAACTAAATCATGGAACTCTGAAGAAGTAGGAGGTGGAGGAGATAGAAGTGAAGCACAAATCTCAAGAACCAAAGAGGATGAAAGAATACCAAGGTTCAAGTGACCAAACTTCTCCTCAGAAATATGATTCACATAAGGAGTGTGAATATCAACCAAAGTATCTAAACTATCATCAGAAGAGAAACAAAAAAGATATATAACCAAGATGCATGATCAACCACCCCTGTAGCAATAATCTTTGTCCTCTCCAAGCCTGTAATAACAACTAAATCAAGTGTGAACTGCACAACCTTTCCTGCACCACTATGAGTAATATGATATATGGAAAGATTATTGGTCAAAGAAGGCACACAAAGTACATCATTGAAAGTACCTTCACCAATATTGATAGTTCCTTTCCCAATTACATTCATATATGTGTTATTACCCATCAATATAGGTGTCATATTACAAGGCTCAAAAGTAGAGAACATAGACTAAGATGAAGCCATATGATGAGAGGCTAAAGAATCAAGAAGCAATTTACTTGATCCAGAACTTGTACTTACACAAAGTGCTTCGCCTTTTTGTTTGTGTTCCTTATTATCTTTTATTGCATGACCTATTTTAGAAGATCTTGATTGTTTATATGTAGAAGAAGAAGAAGAAGATGCAAGCAATTGAATGCTATTCTTTGTAAAAAGATGCTTCAATTCATCAATCTGTTTCTTATAACAATTATGTTCATCATGCCTTTGTTGCAAGTATGTGCCTAATCGGTGTTTTCATTGATGTAAACATATCATTGTTGTCAACTATATCTTATTCTATTACTTGTTTAGAAGACTTGTATGTTGCCGATATTGAGAAAATTAGCCTCTCTAGAAGAAACAAGTGAGTTACAAAGAAGTGCAGTATAGATAGTGAGTTGTATGTTGAAGAATAGTTCATGCTAAAGAACAGTCCGGTAAACTGATCTACATTTATTTCTGCTTGAAAATTGTGGTTTATAGATTAGAAGTAAGTTAGAGGTATGATTAAGGATGCTACACTAGATATGAGCCCTCCGCATGAAGATCTGAGTGAATTGTGTTCACTAGAGAGAAACCTACTTTTTTAGTGAGTTCAGTTGCGACAATGAGAAAGTATTCTACTCTGCATTCCTCCACAATAAAGTATTTTTCTCTGTGGTTCTAGAAGGAAGTCTGGGATGATGATAAGTTCCTACAGTTGCAATGGTTCATGGTTTGGTGGTCCATAAGCTATCTTTCTTTTATAACAATCAAAGATAGTAAAGTTCATGTGTTTTGGTGGGAAGATTCTTATGGATAAAGTGGTTAAAGGTTGTGTGGTTGCTCTTGATGATTATAACATGCTTGTGGATACCTCTTGATCATGTTCCCATCATTACATTGGTCCACATGAAAGAATTATGAAGGCGTTTGAAGATTACTTCTGGATAGTGTGTTGTGTAACTAGTTTGGCCAACCTAGTCGATCCCAATGATTACAAAGATCTCTTGAAGATTGTGAAAGCATGTTGAAGTGTGGAAGATCGTGTTTGAGTCCCAGCTAAGGTGAAGTGTGATCCACGTGCACTTTTACTTCATCTCCCTTGCATAATGTTGTAATAGGTCAAGACATATTTTTTAAATGTTTGTAATGCCAACCTTGGAGATTGTTCCAATGGTTGGTGATTGTAATGCAGACCTTGATGATCATTCCAAGGTTGATGTAGTGTATAAATACTTCTAGTTGAATTGTGGAAAAGTTGTCCTTGAGCAAAGATGGGAAGATAATAAGAAAGTTCTAAAAGGAAGAGCAAAGAAGTGGTATAGAAGAGTAGAGGCAAAACATAATAGAGAACACATGGGTGTGATGGGAATAGGTGAATAATAGAGCAGTGACAAAAATTAGTGAGTATGAAGAGTTGGGATTCAGAATTCAGATATTAAATTATTGCACTTGGCATAGTGGCAGATGCTTAAGAAGTATCCAATTTTCATGTGTAACCTAATTGGAAGCAAGCTTTCTTCATCAAGGCAGTGAGCCACTAGTAGGGTTTAAAAGCCCTTATTGTAATCTTGCTAGGTTTAGGGTTGAGGCAATGAGCCTACTAGACGTAGTTGTTCTTCATGGCAGTAAGCTAGTATGTTTAGGCCCATGGATTGACCAAGCCTAAACATCATTATTTCAAGATTGTAATATATATTGATAGCTAATGCTCTTTGTGGTTTTTCCCCACCTTGGGGTTTTCCATGTAAAATATGGTGTATCTTGTATTTGATGTTGTATTCATGGTTAAATTTCTATTTTTATGCACTCATTGTTAAATCATAATAATTGTGGATTTTAATTGCAGAAAGTGTTTAAGTTTTTGGGACAACTGATTCACCCCCCTCCGTTGTCTAGCGCATAACAACAATTGGTATCAGAGCCAAATTCCTCGGAAGTAAGCTTAACATCTTGAGGTAGATCTGGGAAGATGTACATAAAGGTTTCTCTTGAAGACCTAGAAAGAACTAAAGAAGAAATTGGAGATCTAAAGGAGAATGTTAAAGAAGAAGATGAATGTGTCATAAAATTAAGAGAGCAAGTCAAGAAGCTTAAAGAAAAATATAAGGAGGTTACTGAACAACTAATATCAGCAAATGAAACGTTGAACGATTTGAAAATGGAAGTTGTTGAAAGAGAAAAAGAAGAAGATCTAAATCTATTGGTAGAAGACAAATCAAAAAAATGTGCTAAGCTTGAAGAGGAAATTTGGATCCTGAAGTCTGACCTGGAGAAAGCAAAAAATTTTGAAGAAAAGTTTAAAAGTAGCTCTGCAAAACTTGATGAGATGATTACTAGTCAGAAGAGTCCTAATGTCAAAGAAGGCTTGGGATATGAGAAAGGTGAAAGTTCTAAAATAGACCGAGAAACGAATGCTGTCACAACTCAATTTTTGCATTCTAATTTGAAAATTAAAAATACAAATAATATGGACACCATTAAAAAATTGAGGATAAGATTATAATTAAAATAACAAGAGTGGATGATGCATTATCATTAAACAAAGAAGGTGGAGGATGCATTATCATTAAACAAAGAAGGTGGAGGATGCATTATCATTAAACAAAGAAAGTGGAGGATGCATTATCATTAAACAAAGAGAGTGGAGGATGCATTACCATTAAACAAAGAGAGTGGAGGATCATTAAAAAATAGAGATGGAGAATGGACTTTTTCTATAAAATGCCTAGAATTGTAAGGAAGAGGGGACTCATCTCTTGTTTGGAGGGCTGGAGTAAACTGTAAGAACTCTCCTCTCCCCAATCTTGATTCCTTTCCTTTGAATTCTCTTTTTTTTATTTTATTAATATGAATTGTTGTACTAGTATGCTTGTTGTTTATAGTAGTCTAGTAAGAGAGAATTGATGCATAATTTTAATTGTGATGGTTGATAGTTTATGAAGTTGTCATTTTGGTTCATACAATTCACGTGCTTTCTGTACACCTTTACATTGCTTGTGTTTTACATCTGATAAAGCTTGTGTTTCTTACATACCCTATTCTGAAGCTCTCACATAGGCCAGGGCACTTGCAATTACCTCTTCTCACCAAAAGCACTCCTGTTATGCTTGGATAGACGTCCATACCCTGTTTCGAGTGCCATTTTGGGCATAGTACGCTGTCCAAGGTTTAACTTTCTAATTTTACACCTGCCAAATCCATTGTCTTGAAAGTCCCTAACTCCATTTCAACGAATCCATTTTGTGTGGTCCTGTAATCGTTGTATTTTAGGAGGCAATGCTTGTTGAGGGATTTCGTCTAACGGTTCACATATCCCTTGATCATTGCAGTCTATGAGACCGTAATTTCTTTTAGGCATTTTGTCGAACAGTTCGAGTGCATTGTCTATACTTTCCCATTTCACATGCAGGTCTACCAAGTCGCTCTCAATGACAAGATCTGACAAAGATCTCCTTTCTGTCATGATTGATATAGGCAGGTCGTGGAATCCAATTGAATGTTTCTAAAGCATTTTTATCAAATCCATATTGTGCATATCCTGCGATCATACTTCTTTTAGGGATCCCACGTGCTCTGCCTATACTTCCACAATGTGTTTATTGGTCCACTAGAGCAATTTCAATCATAATATCTGAAAAGAATTTCCCCTTCCATCATGCTTTGACAGAAGTCCATACCTTGTTCTTAATCACCCATTCGGCACAGGAAGGGAAGACTTTGGCATAGGTTTTGGTTTTTGGCCTTACACCGGCTAATTGTATTTGCTTGAAAGTTTTAAAAGCCTTTTTCAAACCATCTTGTGAAATCCTGCAATCATTGCATTCCCTGAGGTGATAGTTCTTTGAAGGATTTTGATGTGCTAGCCAAAATCGCCCCTTTTGTTATGCTCTAAACCCATACTCTATTCTTAAGCGCCATTTTGGCACAGACAGGGAAGACGTTGGCACAGGGTGCTCACCAAGGTTGAGGAGTTGGTCTTTGCATAGCCAGTCACGCCATTTTGGCACCTGCTGGGAGCATGCTGGCAAATGTGAATTGAACAGGTTGGAGGCTCGTTCATTGCATTTGGTGAAACACTGTATGAGATTTTGTCAAATGTGAAACACTTAATATTTTTCGTCTAATAACCTACATTTTCAAGAACGCACTTTCACAAAGTAAAAAAAAAAAGTCCACTCTTTCATCCCTCATAGGCAATTTGCATTTGCCACAGGCACAACTTTTCAGAATAAGCATATTAACATGTATGTCAAGCGCATAAGTTTGATATATGCTCATAAAGTGTTTGACTACATGAAAGAACGATATATATATATATATATATATATATATATATATATATATATATATATATATATATATATATATATATATATATATATATATATATATATATATATATATATATATATATATATATATATATATAGAGTTTGTGGGTAAAGAAGAAGCATCAAAAGCTAAAATATATATATTTACTACAATCCTTTAGAATTTACAGTATACTAAAAATTCTCCCTTCCATTTGATTCAACCTTAAAAAAAATTGATTTGATTTTATTTAAAAAAAAAATTGTGCACGGCCATATGACTATTAAATTAAAGCCCATGCAAAGCTGATGCACAGTGTACACGTGCACACGATGTATGTCCATGCTGGTTTGATTGTGGCTACATGTGTGTGTGTGTGTGTCCTACACATGTCACACATGAATGCATGTAGATACATGGGGAAATTTGTGGCAGTTTCTAAAATACTCTAGGAAGTATTATATTTTTATATATATCTAGTGTATGATGTTTCTCTCTTTAACCATGATATTTCTTAGCATTTGAAGGCCAGATTTGAATGGATTACTTTAAGGGAATAAAAGTGTATATCTTGTATTGCTTTAGCACTTGAGTTGACCTATTTGGTACATAAACCAACTCCTACCCAGCATCCATCAGCCATTGGCTACTTTTAGTCATTACAACCTTAACAAAAACTTATGCACAAATTATCTCTTGAATGATTTCAAATTGTGATAAATTTTCTTTGTAGCTTAGGGAAGAGGACCCAGTAGTGGTGCACCCTAACTTCACGCCTCTCAAAATCAATTTCGAATCACTACGAATTTTTTACAGTAGCTTACTTGGTAATGCCCTTGCTTATAACTATTCTTTTGTGGATCTATAAGAGATAATTTACCATCTATCTCATAAATAAATTTTCTCAATGTCAATGGTATTGGTGGAATTGATTTACTTCTCCATCACAAGCAATCCTTACATACTCAACAAATAGACCCTATCTATTGTACTTGTCATCTAAGGGCTTCTCATCATGTCTATATGTGAGATCTTTAACTTTTTTTTTCTAAAGGAGGAATTATTACCTTATCCTCCCTTTAGTATCATAACATCTATGAGGTGTTTTAACTTAATCATGTTACCAATTGTAGGGATTGACATGAAACTGTAATTTTCACCTATGAGTTTTAATAGGTTAGATAGAATTCTCCCTATCTTTTACTTAATATTGATGTAATGAATTAGACCATTGAAAATATATTTCATATGGAAGCACATCCTTTGAAATAATGTGGGAATCAATTATTGTACCTTCAACTTATATGAGAGTTTTCTTTGAATATAGCTTTGAGTTATCTACTAGCATCAAGTGCATAAGAACCATATGTTTCTTGTGAATTCTATTATGCTATAGGGTACACTTACCACTACAATTACACTATCATAATTATTGTCATGAAGCTCTCTAAAAGTAATGTGTAGTGAGATTGTAGAGTGAGTCTCTAATTTGTAAGGGGAGGAGGAAAACTCATGGTCACACAAATAGCATTGGTGAAGTATGATACCATGTAAAAGTTCCCTTTGACTTGACCCTTGAAAACTATTGTTCCAATGTTGCTATTTAATCATGTCCCTATAATTTGGGATAACCTCCTTTTCCATAATCATGAGTAGGGGAACCTAAGATGCATTCAAATCTTAATAGCATCTTTCTCACAAACAGGTTCCATATTAAAAATCATTTCTTAATTATCATATCATCTTACATTGAAATCTTAAGTATCCTTTCCAGTTTATGTTTACGAATAACTTGAAGTGAATTATTTGTATGAATAATTGGGAATGTGAAAGTATGAGTGAGTAATTTGGTTTGTGAATGTATGCAAAGATGCCAAATGGTTGAATCTTGTTTCTACTCTATAAATCATTAGAAGAATCCTAAGAATTAGATAAATATTATTATGTGGGATTAGAATTCTAAGTATGAAATATAAAATTTGCTTGAGCTGCCTTGGTCGATAACACTCTTTTCATAATATAAAATTATATACATAATATCTGATTTATGAATTAGCAAGCTTTTTAAGTTTATCTATTCATCAAAAGTCATATTGCTTCCCAAGGATTATTTGGAATTTGTTCATATTGTATTTGGAATTGTATTTGAAGAACAAAGTTATCAGTTAACCCTAATTTTATGAGTGGTCTTAACACTATTAGTTTTGTATATGTTGATATTGTTCTATATATGATACTTGCTCAAGCTAGTTGTTCCCGTTAATGTCCTATAAACTAGTATCTTTTCTTTATGCAAGTTTTTCTTTCAATTTAGTTAGGTAAAGTCTATTGAAATAATGATTACCATGATGCTCATTTGGAAAACACTTCAAGAATACTAACATAAAATGAGGTTTATTGACACGCAAGTATAGATCGGGGAGGACATGTGAAATGTTAGATAGGGCAACTAGGCCGATCTAGAAACGCTATCTATCATATTCTCTCACCTCACCCTCGCAGATCATGGTGAAAGTACTAGGCGATCAGGAATGGGCTTAGTCATGAAAATTACCTAAGTTGGCTTGGGGGAGTAAATTAGATTTCATGGGTAGACACCTTATAAGGATTCCTCCACACTAGGACTAACTGACAAACACCCGTTTAGGTGTTTGTGGTAGTAGACTAACTTCTGTCCCTATTTCACCGAGTGGGTGGCAGCTGATGAAGAACTGTCTGGGGCAGGGAATAACCCTAGAAAGGGCTGGGTACCCGCTCACAGTTACATCAAACATAGTGCAAAATAGAACTACATGTTTGCATTCCCCGTGTTAGTCACATCCTAAGGAGGGGGCCTTTATCCCGTGGATATAGGGTATGTAGGCAGTCTGGATGGCGAAGGATGCCCCCAATACTCAGGTCCCCTGGATGTAGGGAGTCCTACAATTAGCATCGTGATCTTAATTCTCTAAGTAGTGATTACTAAGTTGTGTTAACATGAGATTGTTAAGTTAATTTTGTGCAGATGACAAGGATACAGTTACTAGAGGAGAAGCAAGCTATCAAAAAAGAATGCAGGATGTAATGCATGACTTAAGGTATGAACTGATCCGTTATTCTTCATGGTTATATTACATAATGTACCTTCCCTCGTAATGTATTCTCTCTTCACTAGATTTAAAATTTGTAATCTTTGAAGAACCTGAAGATTCTAGGAAACTAAATTCAAGTTTCATCGCATTTTGATATCATGAATTAAGCATTTCTAGAAGAATTTCACATTTCCTACATCTGTCAGTCAAAATTTTTATTCATTGGTATTTTTGAAATCAGAGTTTAATGTTATTTGATATAGGATGAGTTGGGTCCTTACAAATGCTGAGATCAAGAAGAACAAAGAAAAACAAATTTAGAATCGAAGGAACAGACCTAGAAGACCACCAGTTAGGCAACCAAATGCTCAAAGGTACTCATCTTTCAATGGTTATTATAATTCATGCAATAAGTTTGGTCATAAGGCTACTCAGTGTAGGAGTAAAATGAATCAAAATATTCCATCATTCTCTAGTCAGTGTTTCAATCACAAGAAAATTGGTCATAGAGAAAATGAATATAGAAATCATATTAAAAAAGGTTTCAACAATGGAAGGAATGATCAATCTTTCAAAGGTAAATGTTTCACATGCAATAAAGTTGGTCATAGAGATGTTGTATGTAGAAGTAAAGTGAGTCAAAATTCTATTAGGTGCTATGCATGCTATAAAATGGGACACAGGGATAATGAGTGTAGAAGTCAAGTGAGAAACAACTATGGAAAGAATAGGACAATTGAATCCTTCAGTGGATACTGTTATACATGCAATACATTTGGGTGTAAGGCTAACTTATGTAGGTCAAGGATGAATGGAAGGAACAATGGTCAGAAAAATACTATGAGCTTCAATTGCAACAAGCCTAGACATATTGCAAGATTTTATAGAAGTAAGAACATGAAGAAGGATAATCAAGAAGAATTGAAGAAACTAGTGGAAAAAGTTGATCTAGAAAAAGTCAAAAAGGAGATGAACAAGGTTTGGGTCAAGAAAAAAGTACATGAAGTTAGAGATGAGTCTGCACCAGATTCTGGAATAGATACTTCCTTCGAGAAGTAAACTAGGAACTCTGGCTCAGGGGGAGTTGTATTGAAAATTCTAAATCCCTTAGCCAGATAGTCAGTGCTGAGATTCAGCACAAAGATATAATGTGAAAATTTATATGGCAAATCACTTGAAAGGAACTCTATAGATCAAGACATAAAAGGATTCTGATCTGGAAGCCCAAAGTGACTAAGTATGAGTAATATACAAAGCAAGTGACAGAGATTAGATCAGTATGTCTCAGAAGTTGAAGATCATTATATGTGGTTTAGGTATGTTGTTCATAGATATTTGGTGAACATATTTTCCAGTGTTCAAATTTCTAACTTCCTCTGAAAGTCACATGGTGAATTGTCTATGTCCGGATGAATAGAGTTAACCCTAAAATAGTGTAAATCCTCTGAGTATTTTGGTCCGCATTCTTCCACTATTGAGTATTTTGATTTGCGGTTCTGAAGGTATGTTAAGAAGTCAATGATGATTGTTTGATATGAATTCTAGAGTCTCATATGGTGCACATTGGGTGTTATGATGTGACAGGTGAATTGGCCATGTATGTAGTTAAGGAACAAGATGACAGGTCATGAATTTTGGCTAAGTATCTAACTAATAAAATCAAGAGGCAAGGCTCTGATATTCTGGTCCGCCTGGGTCTACTGTTGAACATAATATTAAGTAGTTTTGGCATATGGTTATTGATCAGTGATTACATCTACATCCATAAGTTTGTCTGATCTTGATAATTGGCTTGAGAATAATGAGTAACAGAAGTTCAAGAATGTTTTCAGTACAGAGCAGTTTACTTTGGAAATGGTTTGAAAATCTATAAATGAACTCAGAGTTGAATGATTATGAACTAAATGAACTTTCAAGGCAATGATTGTGAATGAGATACAATTGAGGATCTAATGCTTAAGGTCTGACAGTGGAGGTGAGTTCACATAAAATGAATTCAATATTTTCTTTAAAAAACTAGGGATAAAGAGACAATCATCTACTAGGAAGTAGAATGAAGTTGTTGAAAGAAAGTATAGGACAGTCCAAGAGGCTGATAGATTAATGATGAAGGAAGCTAACCTAATGGATGTATACTGGAGAAAAGATGTACATTCTGCTATCTACATTCAATACAAAATTCAAGTCAAAAGTGCTACAATAAGAGTCTGGGAAAGATCATTGAGAGTGCCAATGTGAAGGTTGATAAAGTCAGAGAAATAATATTAGATTTGAGTAGCTATGAATCAAATGGACCTATTGAACAAGAAGACAATCAAGTTGAAGAAGAAGAAGTTCTGGAAGGAATTCCTGAGATCCCTAGAGATTGTGTAGAAGTACCATATTGAAGACTAGTTCTTTGGTAAAAAGATCTAAGGTACATTGGCAAAGAAAAAGAATTCTAGATGAACAAGTAAATCTCTATTGAATCTATGGATGAGGTATGCAAGGCAATGGAAAAAGGAATTAATGCAAAATATGAAGAATCAAACTTGGGAGCTTGTCTCAAGATCAGAGATTAAATTGAATGAGAATAGAGAAGTGGTGAGGAATAAGGCAATGTTGTGTGTAAAAGGTACTTGCAAGTGGAAAATGTTGCTCGGATGGCATAAATGGATGCTATTAAGTTGTCTCTAGCCTTTGTAGTACATAAGGATTTCAAATCAGATGTGATGACCACTTTATTGAATTCCAGGTTGAAGAATACATTGTTTCAACTAGACTGATGATAAGGGAAGCCTGCAGAAGAAAACTTGCAGTCAGAGTCAAGTCTGAAGCTTTAAGATAAGATATGTTACTCTGAAAGTGATAGCATGTGAACTAGATACGGTTTGATGTGTACTCCTAAGGGGGAGTAGTTAGAGAAATAAAAAGAAAAAGGTGTAGCAGTGCAGGTAGTAATTAGAGATGGTTGTTGAAGTCAAGAGGATTATAAAGCTACCTCTCAGGGGAAGTAGGTAGATGATGTTAATATGAGTTTCTAATAAAGAGCAGTAAGTACTATAGTGTTGCTGACAGAGGAAACAATATAGTAGTAGTTGTTGATAACTGAGAGGGGGGGGGTGAATCAGTTATCCTAATTGTTTCTTCTTTTGAACTTTCTTATTAAGCAAAACAACATTGAGTTAAACAAACAAACATTATCATGAAATGAGAAACACATGACACAATATTTTTGACGTGGAAACCCGGTTAAGGGAGAAAACCACGGGGTGATTAACCAAAAGATTATTCTCTGTTAGAAGAATAAGGAGTTACAAAAATGGCACTTGCCAATTAGGGCTCACTGCCCGAGCACACTGCTCACAAAGAGGCCCACTGCCTACAAGGAGACACACTATCTACAAAGAATGTTATACAATACTTGAACTGATTGGAAGCACCTACATATGCTAGGGTTCAGTTCCGGTTAGGCTTAGTACACTGATCTACTGCACTTCATCTTTCCTCTGTTCTTTATTCTGCTATCTTTTCACATACCGGATCTTTCTTACTACTTCTGCTCTGATCTGTACTTATTCGCATACACTATCACACAATCACTCCTTTCACAACTAAATCCATCCTCTATATATATCCGCACAAGTAATTTCATCACCTTTCTAGTCGGCATCCGGAACAGTCTGGTTTCTTACAAGCTCTGTTCTGTCGGCTGAATCCTTGCTCACCAAGCAATGCGGATCAAGCATATACTTGTAGATATCATTAGTCATGTTGGCCAAACATGATTCATGCCTTCACAACGTTTACCATCAACAGTAACATATCTGGAAAAGATTATGATGCTCTGTCAGTCAGTTCTTCCTTATGTTCTCATTGTCTTTCAGGAATCCGGTACTCAGCTATTCATATCTTTTTCTTTGTCCATCACCGGAGGCTAAATCCTTGGAATATACTACTCAAGGTAGTCCTCTTGACTTGCCCAAATCCGTACTGCACCAAGACACTTCCTCTGAGAGGTCCGGACCAATCTGTCGGACCTTGCCACATGCTCTGTTCTTGTTCACCGGACCATAACAGTTCTTCATCCTGACTTCCGGTAGAGGCACACCATGACTTGCGGATATGTGGGATGACCTTTGTTGCCATCAATGACAACAACCATGAATCCATATAGTGTCTCTTGCCAACAATCTCCCCCTTTGGCATTGATGGCAATACTTAGTGAAAAAATGACTAAGTGTTTACACTATGCTCCCCCTTTGCTGATGCTCTATCTTTATATACAATTTCTGGAACTCCCCCTTAGTTGGATTCCTCATTTTTCACTGCTCCTCACTCCCCCTTTGACATCAATGGCAAAGGGTGAGGTCCGCACACCAAAATTTTCAAAAATTTTCTATACATAGCCGCATATTTACATACTCACATGAACTGAAGAATGTCTGCAAAAGATGTCTTCAATTGGATCAGTTCTGTAGCCCAACTTTGCTTCATTCTATCCAAAATTGAAATGTGACCACTCAACAAAAATGCAAAAGCTTCTGCCCTCTTGAGATCTGTCGGATCATTTGTTTGGGCGGTAGTTTGAGCATCACTGATGGCCTCATGCATAGTTTCTAACTTAGGGATTATAATCCTTCTAAGTTCTCCCATCCGGTTAGTGATATTCTTCCTTTCCTTCTCAAAGTTCTTTATTGCATTTGTGATTGCAATAGTTTGACATTCTTGATTTACTATGGAAGAGAGAGGATCAAAACTTTGAGACAAACTTTGTAGTTTGTCCTATTCCGCTTTTATTTTCTTATCTATTTCTACTGTTGCCTTTGACCAGGAGATACAAAATTTGTAAATATCACTGCCATCCTTAAGAGCATTTTCTAAGTTCTTTATTCCAATACTCATATTTCTCCTATAGTTAGAGATTAATCTTAATACTTCTGAAAATCTTTTATCCAAAAATTCCTTCCGGACCTTTTCTTCAGCTGATTTTTCTAGAGAATCAAAATGTGTATCAACACTGCTGACTAAGGTTTTGAGATTACCGGAAGAGGAGGCTGTCAGATCTATCTGGATTGATGGCATGATCTTTTCAAGCACTCCGGAAGCAGCCTCTATCAACTCACAGTCTTCCATATGAGACTTTAGGAGTTTTTCATTTGCCTTAGCATTTGCAAATGAAGCTATCTTCATTGTCTGTACCGGAGAGAGAGAGTCAAAGTCGAATGGGCCTTTTAGAAGCTCTGGTTCATCAATCTCTAAAGTTTCTTGGCTTAGAAACTTTTGAACAGTTTGTGCAGTGTCTCTTGCCGGAGACAAATGTTTCTTTTCTTCTGCAGTTTTGTCCTTAGGAGTCTTATCTCCTTCCACATTCTTACCACTTACAGTTGTGGTTTTCTCTGTTGGATTCTTCTCTTTCTCTGTATCCTTGGTGCTGTCAACCTCTTTTTCTTTTTCTGCTGCTTCTTTCTCTTGTAATTTTTCTTCTTCTTGGGATCCGGAGACTGTAGGAGAAGCCAGAGAAGAGATGTTAGCCTGTTCTGGTGGCACTTCTTCCGGAGCAGATGATTCCAAGTCCGCAGCTGTTTCTGCACCTGAGTCCTCTGTAATAGGAATATTAAACCTTTTGTATGTATTCCGGAGGATCTCTTCAGTGTCCTTGGCTACTTTGTCTGTCTCACCAAGCATAAGCTGATTCATCCTTGCTTTGCTTCTGAATTCATCCTTGCAGTCCTTGAATACCATGTTCATGGTTTTGTGATCAATTGAGGGATATAGCTGAATAGCTATCTGTTCCCTGATCTCAAGGTCTTTTGCCATGGCATTGTTCTTTCTTATTTCTAGTTCCATCTCTAGGCTCTTTGGGATTTCAGAGATAATCTCAATAAAAGCTTTATTGTAGATGTTCAAGTACCTTATTATAGCTTCCTGCAGGATCTTTTGATCTGCCTCATTGTAGTCATCATAGAATTCAGCCACCGGTTGAAGGTTCCCATCCACAGTGACTGATTTGACTACACTGTCTAGAGACAGGGTGGGCTTTTCAGAAAATTCTTCTGTCATTTCTTCCTTGTCTCGGCCAGAAGAGGGTTTACCGGATCCTTTCTTTTTCTGTTTCTTTATTTCTTTCACTCCCTCATCTGACTCAGTTTCTTCTTCATCCTTTTGGCTTTGATAAGATCTTGAGGCTTTTGTCTTGGATCTCTTACCGGATCCCTGGACTTCCGGTTTTGAGCTTTTGGTTTTGATAGGTGTGGATCCTTTAGATGATCTGGTCCGGGTTGAGGATTCCATCGGAGCACTTTTCTTGCTTTTCTTTTCTGCCTCTTTCTTTTCTTCCTCAGATTTTCTTCTCTTTTCCCGGCCGGCATCAAGTGCCTCTTTTGAGATGCCTAGGCCTTGAGCAATATGCTCTACTTCTTTTCTCACCTTCCTCTTTATCTCAGGTTCCCTGAGTTCTACATGTATCTTTACACTCGGCTCCTCAAAGGTTCCAAACCTTTTTGCCTTTGGATCTTTGGGCTGACTTAGCATGTGTTGAACATGCAGCTCCACTATTTGTTTATCCACTTCATACCCCATGGGCATGATCCATACAGTTCTTGGTTCTACTGCCTCCATTAGACACTGATCTGTTTCTACCATGAAGCATACTGTGTCTTTGTACTTTTCAACAAGGGATTGGGGTATTCTTTCTCTTACATGCATCATGCTTTGGAAGTTCTTGAAATATCCCCATAGAGCTGTATTTCTTGCTTTAGCATCCGCAAGTCCATGCAAATAGTCTTTGATTTGGATGGCAACTGGTCTGTCATTCTACCATATCCATCCACTGGATCCGGGAAGCTCATTCATGTAGTAAAAGAAGAGACAAAGGATCAGATTGCCATACTTGAAGGAGTTTTTCTTGTCCTTCTTAATCTTCTGCAGATTTTCAAAAAGTTGGTTTACAAGAAGCTCACACAAGTCATAGTCTGCATTCTCCTTTAACATTTGATAAGCTGTGTAGATTGCAGTTCCCGGTACTGAATTTTCCCTACTGGAGTGATAGATTTTGTAACCAATTATCATAGATGCAAATTTGACATCCGGTTCAGTGATGTCATCAACTGTCATAGCTCTCTTGTCAAACTTGGATCCGGTTGCATCACTAACTGTCTGATTTTTGACAGACTTGAGAACAGGTAATCCACCGGATGAGTGCAGACCGGTTACAGCCCTAATTGCATCTTTGGTGATCTTGAAGGGCTTGTTCAACCATAAGAAGTTGTCATGTACTCTACTTAGTACATACCGGACCCATTCATCTTCTTCAAAATAGGGGAAATGAATGCACTGTGCAAAGTGTTTGTCCCAGATGGCTTTGTACTAAGGTTTGATCTCGAAGGAGTCATCTATCAATTGTTTGTGATAGATATCCATCAGTTTTGATTCTCCAAAGTCTTCAAAATTTGCATGGATGTAAACCCTAATGTCTTCCGTATGTAATACACCATGTGGAACACTAGAGAAGGCTCCTAGTGGATCTACCTCCAATGACTTGTATGGATGTTTCTTAAATTCAGGTCGGGGCCTGTCTGAGATTTTTACTATATTTGGAGTAGCCATTTCTTCAAAAGATTTGTAGCAAGATATCGGAGGTGAAAAATACCTTTTGTATCTTCGGTTACACGGAGTGGCTGGATTGATTTCTGTATGTAATGACTTCGGCAGGAGATCTTCGGTGAACTTGATGAATTTTGTTGTAGAGCTCCGCTTTTCACTTCTTCTTGGATGTGGAATGATCAAGTGATGGTTGAGAAATCCCTTATATCATTTCACAAACCCTAATATCTGTTTGCAATAAATGCTCCACCTATATTATTCCGGTTTGCCTTATCCGGATAGCTTGGAGTATCCCGGATCAGTCCTGATCTATGAACATCATACGTATCTTTCAATCATGAATAAATCGAGGTGACATATTACAAGAACATCCCAAATGTTCTGTCCAGTCCGCAGAGTAAAATAATGTACTTCTGGATCTCTCCGGACCCTTTTGTAGTCCTCTATCATTCCGGAGCATCTCCCAGAACAGGTCTTACTTGATCGATCACAACTTCTTTACATCTTCATGCTGACCTCTGAAATCTTGTCTGGATCATCTCAGGACTTATATCTTCAAACCCTTTACTCCGCATCTTGTGTCATATCCAGCATCACTTGATTGGCTGGGGGAACAGGATTTTCTTTGAGTCTCCCCCTGAGCTAGAGCTCACTTTTTAATTTCTGGAAGGAATATCAGCACCAGAATCTGGTGCGGATCTAGTTTCTATATTCTCTGAACTTTTCTTTACCCAAATCTTGCTCATCTAATTCCTAACTTCATCCGCATTCATCTTTTGTTTACCCTTGTCTTGA
The DNA here is from genome assembly GCA_027924645.1 of Cunninghamia lanceolata. Lineage (NCBI taxonomy): Eukaryota > Viridiplantae > Streptophyta > Pinopsida > Cupressales > Cupressaceae > Cunninghamia > Cunninghamia lanceolata. The sequence continues at coordinate 276,301 of BSBN01001505.1, read as the reverse complement.
TTCTGATTATACACCGGACTTCTTTTGTCCTGATTCTTGCTTCTGCAGACTTTAGCATTATGACCGGACCTATTACAGATTTGGCAAATAACATTTCTTTGCATATTTGACTGATAACCTCTTGATCTGCATTGATTAGCCATATGACCTACTCTATTGCATGTAAAGCATCTACCTTTGAATGATTTGTTTACTTGCATATTTCTGCATTCATGAGACTTGTGTCCATACCTTTTGCAGTTAAAGCACTGTCCGGAGAAGGATGGATTAGTTTGATTCATTCTTTTTCTGCACTGATTAGCTTTGTGACCAAAGTGATTGCAGTTGTGGCAGTATCCATTGAAAGATGGATATCTTTGAGCATTGGGATGTCTTATCGGAGGTCTTTCAGGCCTATTCCTTGGATTTTCTGATCCAAAATTCTTTTGACTAGATCCGGAGCTTTCTCCTTTCTCATATCCCAAACCGTACTTGTCATCTATCTTCTTTTGACTTGCAAGAAGTACTTCAAGTTGGGCAGAACTTATCTTGAATTTATCTTTATATTCATTTGCTGTTTGAAGATCTCTTTTGAGAGAGACAATTTGATTCTCAAGTTTTTCTTCATTATCTTTGGCATCTTCAAGATCAGATTCAAGATGTCTGATAACCCTGTCCATCTGGTGGCATTCTTCTGATTTCTCTTTAAGAGATTGTCTTAGATTGTCTTCAGCTTTTCTTTTTTCTTCAATCTCTTGAGTAAACTTTATAGTTCCTGATTCCATTTCATGTCTTAACATAATGACTTCTTTTGATAACTTTTCACATAACTTGGTTTTCTCAGTCAATTCTTCATTAGTATTGCTTTCTTCAGTTTGGCTTGCCAATTGTTGGAGCAGCTCCTTTCTCTTTTTCATAGAGTGACTTAATTTGTCTTTTAGTTCTCTCATGAATTCATCAGCCTGTTTGAGTCTTTCCTTTAATTCATTGACTTCAGAATTTGATTGTTCAAGATCCTCAAGGGCAGTCTTGAGTTGCTCCCTTAAACCATATGCATCCATTTGAATTCCCAGATCTTCCTCAAGCTGTTAGGCTCTATTAGGAGGAACCTTGCTCTGATACCAATTGTTGATAACTGAGAGGGGGGGGTGAATCAGTTATCCTAATTGTTTCTTCTTTTGAACTTTCTTATTAAGCAAAGCAGCATTGAGTTAAACAAACAAACATTATCATGAAATGAGAAACACATGACACAGTATTTTTGACGTGGAAACCCGGTTAAGGGAGAAAACCACGGGGTGATTAACCCAAAGATTATTCTCTGTTAGAAGAATAAGGAGTTACAAAAATGGCACTTGCCAATTAGGGCTCACTGCCCGAGCACACTACTCACAAAGAGGCCCACTGCCTACAAGGAGACACACTGTCTACAAAGAATGTTATACAATACTTGAACTAATTGGAAGCACCTACATATGCTAGGGTTCAGTTCCGGTTAGGCTCAGTACACTGATCTACTGCACTTCATCTTTCCTCTGTTCTTTATTCTGCTATCTTTTCACATACCGGATCTTTCTTACTACTTCTGCTCTGATCTATACTTATTCACATACACTATCACATAATCACTCCTTTCACAACTAAATCCATCCTCTATATATATCCGCACAAGTAATTTCATCACCTTTCTAGTTGGCATCCGGAACAGTCTGGTTTCTTACAAGCTCTGTTCTGTCGGTTGAATCCTTGCTCACCAAGCAATGCGGATCAAGCATATACTTGTAGATATCATTAGTCATGTTGGCCAAACATGATTCATGCCTTCACAACCTTTACCATCAATAGTAACATATCCGGAAAAGATTCTGATGCTCTGTCAGTCAGTTCTTCCTTCTATTCTCATTGTCTTTCAGGAATCTGGTACTCAGCTATTCATATCTTTTTCTTTGTCCATCATCGGAGGCTAAATCCTTGGAATATACTACTCAAGGTAGTCCTCTTGACTTCCCCAAATCCGCACTGCACCAAGACACTTCCTCTGAGAGGTCCAGACCAATCTGTCGGACCTTGCCACATGCTCTGTTCTTGTTCACCGGACCATAACAGTTCTTCATCCTGACTTCCGGTAGAGGCACACCATGACTTGCGGATATGTGGGATGACCTTTGTTTCCATCAATGACAACAACCATGAATCCATATAGTGTCTCTTGCCAACAGTAGTAAGATCCTAAGGTGAGAATTGACAAAGAATGAATGAGAGAACTTCACATGAAGAACCAAAGTTATAGTCAGGGAAAGCATCAAGTAAGGGGGAGCAGTCAGTTGAAGAAAGTTTAGAAGAGAGATTGGATCAGAGTAGAAGAGTGCAAGTATGTGCCCTTTGCCATTGATGTCAAAAGGGGAGAGAAGTCGTGTGAAAAAACTTAGAGAGACAAAGAGTGTAGATGTGTAAAGTGAAAGCGAGAGAATCTTGTAGAAAAAAATAGTGCAGGTGTGTAAAGAGAAAGGGGGAGAATCTTGTCTTGATGGCTATTGCAGTTTTTCACATCATATGTTTCTATCAATGAAAAAGGGAGAGATTGATGCAATTATGTGCCTAATCGGTATTGTCATTGATGTCAGCATATCATTGTTGTCATTGGTGTCAACTGTATATTATTCTATTACTTGTTTAGAAGACTTGTATGTTGAGGATATTGATAAAATTAGCCTCTCTGAAAGAAACAAGTGAGTTATAGAGAAGTGCAGTATAGACAGTGAGTTGTATGCTGAAGAACAGTCTTATAAACTACTCCACATTTTTTTTCTTGAAGATTATAGTTTGTATATTGGAAGTAAGTTAGAGGTATGATTAAGGATGCTACATTCTAGATTTGAACTCTCCACATGAAGATCTGAGTGAATTGTACTCACCAGAGAGAAACCTGCTTTCTCAGTGAGTTCAGTTGGGACAGGGAAAAAGTATTATGCTCCGCATTCCTCCATAATAAAGTATTTTTTTCTATGGTTCTAGAAGGAAGTTTGGGATGTGACAAGTTCCAACAGTTGTAATGGTTCAAGGTTTGGTAGTCCGTGAGATGTCTTTCTTTTATAACAGTCGAAGATAGTAAAGTTCATGTGTTCTAGTAGGAAGATTCTTATCGGTAAAGTGGTTAAAGGTTGTGCGGTTGCTCCTAATGATTATAACATGCTTCTGGATACCTCCTGATCATGTTCCTATCATTTCATTGGTTGAAACAGAAGAATTATGAAGGTGCTTGAAGATTACTTCCAGATAGCATGTTGTGTAACCAGTTTGGCCAACCTGGTTGATCCTAGCGATTGCAAAGATCTCTTAAAGATTGTGAAAATGTGTTGAAGCATGAAAGATTGTGTTTGAGTCCCAACTAAGGTGAAGCATGATCCACATGCCCTTTTACTTCATCTCCCTTACATAATTTTGTAATAGGTCAAGACCTATTTTATCAATGTTTGTAATGCCGACCTTGGAGATTATTCCAATAGTTGATGATTGTAATGCCAATCTCGATGATCATTCCAAGGTTGATTTAGTGTATAAATACTTGTAGTTGAATCATGGAAAAGTTGTCCTTGAGTGAAGATGGGAAGATAATAAGAAAGGTCCAAAAGGCAGAGTAGAAAAGAGACTAAGAATAGTAGAGGTAGAATAGAATAGAGAATGCATGGGTGTGATGGGAATATGTGAATAATAGAGCAGTGACAAAAATCAGTGAATATGAAGAGTTGGGATTTAGAATTCAGCTAATAAATGACTACACCTGGCATAGTGGCAGATGCTTAAGCAATATTTAGTTTTCATGTGTAACCTAATTGGAAGCAAGCTTTCGCCATCAAGGTAGTGAGCCGACAGTGAGCCACCAGTAGGGTTTAACAACCCTTATTGTAATCTTTCTGGGTTTAGGGTTGAGGTAGTGAGCCAGTATGTTTAGGCCCATGGAGTGACCAAGCCTGAACATCATTATTTCAAGATTGCAACATATATTGAGAGCTAATGTTCTCTATGGTTTTTCCCCACCTTGGGGTTTTCCACGTAAAATCTGGTGTCTCTTGTGTTTGATGTTGTGTCCATAGTTAAGTTTTTGTTTTCATGCACTCATTGTTAAACCATAATAATTGTGGATAAGTGATGAATGTTTAATTGCAGAAAGTGTTTAAGTTTTTGGGACAGCTGATTCAGCCCCCCTCTCATTTGTTCAGTTTATATAAATTGCCTTGATTTCTTACAATAAACACAAGTAGGCCCTTCTCCTTCTTAGATGAGTTTCGTGCTTAATCTCTGTGTGGATTTTTGTTATATTTCTTTGTTTCTTGTTAGAAGGACTTGACTCTTTCTATCCCTTAGATTGACCAACCAACAAAGCATGAGATTGTGATGGTTTAATGAGATCCATAGAAAGAAACTTCTATTGTTCACACATTTACATTTTAGAAAAGGATGCAAATGAAGGCATAATGTATGTATATCTTATAGTTATTGTACCCATTTTTCACTTACAACTCAAAATTGGTAGAGCTGATGCAACAAATTCATTTTTAGAATGAAGGTTAACATTCTTCTATTATAAGTTATTTGCATAGTTATTGTGTTTCAGTGATAATTGCAGTGTTGTTCAGGATAAGAAAGAGAAGGTCATAGCCATCATTTCCTTGAAGATCTTCAATCTTCGAAGTTGTCTTCTATTCCTGCTCCCAATCTCGACATGAACCTGCAAAAATGTGGGAAGGTCCTATTAGAACTCTGGTTATGAGATCTCTATATCCTATTAGAAGAGGCATAACATTTTGTTTATAATGCATTGATCAATGAACATCATCCACATGCAAGAAGAGCTGAGAAAGAAACAATCATGGAATTTCAATGTTTTATTCTAATATGTTTGTTTCATGTGCAGGTATAGGATAAGTCATGTAACTTTTTGATGACATATCATAGCATGTGGAGTAGAATGTGCTCTCACAAGGGTTGAGCTCATCATGCTGCCCCCAAGTCTTAAGAGGATTGTGGAAAGAGTCTGAAAGAGCAATATTGTCACATAAAGACCCTGCAAAATAAAGACAGTTGTCATGTGTTTTAATCATATCTCAACAAATATGATCTGGGTTTTTGTGAGTTTTGGTTAAAGATGGGATGACAATAATATGAAAAAACCCTTTAAATTTCTTACCAACCCAGTGTACATTTTTTGAGGAATAGTCATAGGCACAATACACCAAAAAATGAAGATAGCAGTCACATATTTAAATCATATCTCAAAATATATGATCTAGGTTTTTGATATTTTTGGACATAAATGAAAATATTATAAAGAGAAAAAACCCTTTAAATTTATCACTTACCCAGTTTGGAATTTGCGAGAAATCTTCACAATGGCGGGCCCTCTTTCTTTTTGTAAATTTGAAGCAATATCCTATAAATTGGTTATAAATATTTATTATTTATACAGTTAAAACAAAGTAAAGAAAACAATATATTTCTTTTTTTAGTTTTCTTTCTTTTAGGAAGATATGGACAAAAATAAGTCTTGTATTATTATTTTGTAAAAGAAAATCAAAAGAGGTAAGATTAGGCAAATCAGAAGGAAAAGCTGTAGGACCTATTGTAAGACAAATATTAAAGTAATATTCTTTATAAATTGCTTTTGTATACACCTAAAATTGGCATGACTCTACTTAAATAAATATTTTTATATTTATTTCATCATTCACATTCTTCTGTCAATAAATAAATAAATTCATTTATTTATTGATTCATTTCCTCTCATTTAATTAAATAAACACATTTATTTAATTAATTAAATTCATATACATCACCTTCATTCTGCTAAATAATTAAATAATTTTAATTATTTAATTAAAACCTTTTATTCTTCCAAATTTAAATAAAATGCAAATTTTATTTAAAATAAAATCTAAATTCTCCACTAAACAAAATATATTTTTTTATATTTTATTTTATTCCTCAAATATCTTCACAAAAATAAAATATATTCTTATATTTTATTCCTCTCATTTATCTACAAAATAATTAAATAAATCTTTTTATTTAATTATGCATTCTTATCTTCAAAAATGATTCTTATCTTCTAAAAATACTATCCTCTTGTCATACAAAAGCAAAAGCAGTTTTAAAGCATGTTTAAAACAAACTTTCTCTTAAATTAGAAAAATAAATTCTAAATTAAGAAAAGCAAATCTCATCCTAATCAAGAGAGGAGTTAACTTCACAAAGCTGCTTTTCGAATGACACATGTCTTTCTTCCATTTGTTGCACATTCCTCAACAACCCTCCTCCGTTGATCTTCTCTTTTTTTCTTCTAAACCATTGATCTTCCCTCACCTTTTTCTATAAATACCACCCTCTCCTTCTTCATTTCATATCGATCATTTGTGGAAACTTATGCTACAGAGATACCGGTGCACCTTTAGCACCCCCACTTCCATAAGCATTTCATATCCATTTGTTAGTGTGTTTGAAGCTCATCTTCAACCACACGAATATCTCAGTCATTCCATTCTTGTCACCTTCAACAAGCAAGGGAACAATAGCTTCTAAGGGCTTCATCAACATCAAGGTCAAGGAAGGATAGGTGAACTATGGAAGACACAAGGTGAAAGAGGTTGTAAGTGTTGTTCTTGTTTATTACTTTAAATCTCCTTTTTTATCTTCAGATTTCATAGATGTTTGGGTTCTTATTATCATTGATTTGATTAAACTATTTTCCCCCTCACATTTTGGCACCCACCGTGGGGCCCTTGTCCCTCTATCTAATAAAAAAACTCAGTGTTTTTAAGTGATAGGTCTGTACAGGTGCAGGTATAGGGTTCTGACAGCAACTTTTGGTGCATTTGCCCTCTAAAATGATGCTTTTACCTCCCAAATTGGCGCATGCAGAAAACTAGCGTATCTGACCTCCCAAGTGACGCATCTACCCTCTGTTTCGGTGCTTATGACATTTTGGCACATCTGTCCTCCACAATGGTGCATCTGATCTCTGTTTTGGCCTTTGCGTACGAGTTGCGCATATACCTATTCTTTTGGCACATTCATTCTACACAATGATGCATCTACCAGAATTGCGCTTATACCCATTTTTTGTGCATTTACATTGTAAAATGATGCATCTGATATAGTTGCGCATATACCTCACATTTTGGCACATTTACCTTCTATTTTTGCGCTTTTGTACAATGCCACATGCGAGTCCTATTTTTGCGCATTCAGACTGCAGTGCGATGCATTTGATTCTACTTTCTATTTTTAGGGTTTTTGATTTTGTGCATTGGATCTAATAGTTGTTTTGTAGGGTTAATGGCTGGATTAGGTCATTTAGATGCTTTACCTAGTTCACTTAGGCTAAGTAAGGGAAAAGTAACCAAGTGCATTTCATACAAACTCCACATAGTTCATAACTAGGAAGGAAGTAACTAAAGCCAATTCCTATCTTTGCATTGTTCATTTATTTTCCTAGATTAGACCACTGCTATCTTAACAAACGGGAAAATGAACATTGCTATGTCTTAATCACTTCCAAGTTAACAAATGGGAAAATTAATATTGCTATGATCTAAACACTTCCAAGTTAACAATCGTGTGAGTGCACAAGTAGAGTAGCCCATTTAGTTTTTCTACTTTTAACTAGGTTGGATTAACAAGTGTTTTCTATGCTTACGAATGACAATAGGCTTATGCTCTCCCCTTAACTGGGTGATCAAAGTGCCAGACTTATCATTCTATTTGTTAAACCTTTAGGGGGGCCTACCCTTGGATGCACACCTATCCAAGTGGGAATGACCCTGAGTGGTAACAGGCTAAAGCCAAGCCCTACCAAGCCACTTAAAATAAATTATGTTTTGAAGTGAAAACCTCAAGCAATGAGTGCTGCTGTGTTACACCGATGGCCAACCTCCCCCAAAACCCTCTAAGGCGTAACCCTTTGAGGCTAGGAGACTCCATAACAGAGAGTTACACATTTACTCCGACTCCTAGCTCATTTGACTTCTATTGTGACGCATTTAAATTATTGCGCATTTAAACCAGAGAGCAAAATTCAGTACCTTCCAAGAGCAAAACTGTTGAAAACTTTTCAAAAACCATCTCCAAACCTATTTAGTTTCCAAAAATCTGATTAAGACCTTACAAATCAACCATTTCTCCTTCTTTTCCATACCGTATCTACTTTTTTCATCCAAAATCTCACCAAATATTCCCAAATTCCTACAAGGTTAGAACCAAGATTATTTTAGATCACAATCAATACTCAAACAAACCTAGTAAGTGTCCAATATCAAGGGTTACTTATCCTTTCTCTCGACACTCTACTAGTGGCTTATATAAGACTAGTCAACATCAAGTATTTGGATTTCTAACATCCCTACTTTGACTACAGCTTTTGTATACCCAAACTTGTTTGATACTACATAGATCTCAGAAGAACCTTGGTAAAACCTTGTATCATCCTAGCATCTTGATCAAGAATCTTTTTCACTACATCCCATTTCTTTACTACCTTGCATGGTCTTAACAAGATTACAAAAACAAAAATAGTTAGAAATGGCAGAGAAAAGTGTTCCCAATGGTCATGAAAGTGATGAAGAAATTTCCATGGAGGAGATCCTTCAAATGCAGCATAATCCAAAATCCCAACGCCTACTAGAAAAAGTGCTTGCCCAAGACCCAACAAAATTCTTTTTACATCTAGCAAGTCTAGGAGTCAAACTCCCTAAGGATTATGACGTGGAGGCTCTCAAAGAAAATGACGAAGAAAGAATCCCTGAAGGAAGTAGACATGATGAAATACCCACGGATAAGAGCAAAGCAACAATTGTCTCCTTGGATGCCCTAAGTCTAATAAACAAAAAATATGAAGATCTCCAACAACAAATTTCAGACATGAAAATGGGAGCATCAACAAAACATTACACCCTAGAGGATATTTCATTGTATCCTTTTGATAGGGCCTTGGTCATGATACCTTTCCCCTCAAAATTTGAGGTGCCTACGTTTGACAAATATCGAGGAAAGGGTGACCCAAGGGATCACATCAGAGAATTCAACGCTACTTGTCTCGAGGTCGCACATAACGACACCTACCTTATGCGACTCTTCCCACGAAGCCTAGGTGGGAAAGCCATGGAATGGTTCTCTAGATTGCCACCTAGTATTAAAACCTTCAATGAGCTTGTAGACAAATTTGTCACCCACTTCTCTTACAATATTGAGCACGACACCTCAATATTGGATCTTTGTAACACCAAACAGAAAGGAGGAGAATCTTTCGCTGCCTTCTTACAAAGATGGAGACAACTGGCAAGCAAGTGCCCACACCAAATGTTGGAGAAACAGATGCTAGAAATGTTTGTCCACAATCTGCAAACGAACCTAAGCTACCAAATCCAAATCCAATGTCCTACTTCTTTTAGAAAAGTCATTGAGATGGGCCTCATCATAGAAAAAGCTCTAATCGTGAAAGGTCAAATCAAGCTCTATAAAGACACTCCTAGTACTAACACCAACAATGACAAACCTAGATTCTGGACAAAAAATAAAAACATTGTGAATGACGGGGTAGTAGATGCCAAAAATGTGGCACCTAAGCAACCAATTTTCAACCTCTCAACACCTCAAATTAACCCCACACAAGACAAACAAAGAAAGACCGAATCTAGGTTCACCAAATTTCAGCATAGGAGAAAGTTCACACCTTTGGATGAGTCACTAGAAACTACCCTACGGAAGCCAATCGCCAACAATCTCATAACGCTTCCCTCAGCACAAGAGTACAAACCAAAGGTGAAACCCCACTGGTGGAACAACAATGACTTCTGTGAATACCACCGAAACAGGGGGTACAAGACAAATGATTGTATTGCACTCAAGCATATAATCCAAGACTTAATAGAGCAAAACAAAATATCCATTAATAGACAATCTCATGGACATACCTCCAACAGCGATCATCAGGCATTCAAGGATCCTCTTCCTAACTATGAGTAGGGAGGACCTTCCAACAGAAATAACAGTGGCTCTAACAACGCAAACTACACAAATGTCGGCTTTGACTATGTTGTTAACTATATCTCAAAAGGTGATTCACACATCAATGTGATCACTATCAACAAGGATCCAGATTGCAATGTTACTACCCATAGTAATAGGGTCACCCTTAGAGGAGCTTATGCTTCCCCGTCTAGTTAATACAGTATCATGGATTAACTCCACAAAACACCTGCACACATCTCCATGTTAGAACTTCTGCGTCTGTCTCCTTCTCATAGGTCCATACTTGACAAAGCCTTAGCAGAAGCCTCCATCCCCACAAACTTAGCTGAAGAACAATTCCAAACCATGGTCGGTCACATCACCTCACCACATTCCCTATCATTCACTAAGAAGGATGATATGTCAATCACTCAACCCCATAACGCCTTCCTCCATATCGAAGCTTTCATACACAAACACAAGATCAAAAGAGTCCTAATAGATGGAGGGGCTGGTTTGAATATTTTTACATTAAAGCTAATCCTTACATTGGGGTTTTTAGAGAAGGCTATAGATCCAAAAAGAAAGATCACAATAAAAGCCTATGATGAGGAAGAAAGAACATCTAAAGGAATTGTTACCCTACCAATCAGGGTGGGCCCCATAGTGAAAGATGTAGCTTGTCAAGTCCTTGACATGAAGCTAGCATACAACATTCTTCTTGGACAACCATGGATACACGCTTTGAAAGTAGTACCTTCCACATACCATCAATGTATCAAGTTCCCACATGAAGGTCAAGAGATCACCATCCAAGGTGACCCTAACCCCTTTCAATACTGCAACTCTATTCAGCCCAAACCAGAAGTTGTGATCCCCACCAACCGTGCTTCTATCGCCTCTTCATCTTGTGTAGATCTAGCTACACTTGCTTCCTATTTCGGAGTGTCTCAACCTAAACTCCACCTCAAAGATAAGGGCTTGGGTGAGTACACGGTCTCCCAATCCCTCTATTTGGCACAACTACCTCTATCTCCTAGATCCTATGGGAGACCCATCCTAAGGACAACCAAAGCAGAGAGAACCACCAAAGGACCATTTGTGAAATGGGGAAGCCTAGAAGATGAAAGTGATGAAAAAGATGTCCTATAGTGGCTATACAAAGATGAAGGTAGTTCCTCAACACAACATAACCATCCCATTATACAACGGCACAATATGGTCAAGGCTTTCAAATGCTACAGAGAATGGGGTATGAAGGACATGGTCCACTTGGTTCAAGAGAGGATGGCATCACTGAACTCATCCAACCTCATACCTTAAGAGCCTGAGACACTACAGGGATAGGGTACACTGGACCATCAAGAAACAACAGAACCAACAAGAACAAAGGCAAACAACCAGAAGCATCCACTAGCAATCTGGTTGAACAAATTTAAAGAATGCAAATGGGGAGCAAAACTGATTCTAATGAGTATGAGTGGGATAGCATCTCTGAGATGTCTTGTGATGAAAAAGATATTGACGTTGTCCACGAGTACGACCCGACCCATGCCAATGAGAGACAAGGTCCAAGGGCTAGACCGCTAGAGTCTAACCCGCATAGAAACAATAGTGAAAATCGTGAGGAAGGAATGATACCCCCTTGATGGATCCACTAATAGAGGGTACCATTGCAGACTTTGTCCATGCCTTTAATAATTCTATCCTAACCATCAACGCCATTGAACCAGACCAACCTAATGACCCCTTACCTTTGGTACACCCTAAACTAATCAACTAGGACCTAGAAGGTACCACCCCTGAACTAGACACCTTTGAAAATGATGACTCCATCATCGATTACCTTGAGCTGAGAGATCACATACCTACAAGAGACCACAGGGCTGGCTACGCTATTGAACTCAACGAGAAGGCCTATTTTGGAGAGAGTGCTAAGCCTTTCAGTCATAAAAATATCAAGATGAAAGAACGATCTAACGGTGAAAACCACTCCGCGGCAGTGTTAGATCATCAAAATAGTAAAAATAAAGACGTATCCAACAGTGAAAACCTCTCTGAGGCACCCGAAGGTTGGAAGGCTTGACCCTCTCCCCAATCTTATGCATCAGGAGAGATTGTCGATCTTGATAGAACTGGTAGAACCAATCAATGTCAGCACAGGAGATGAGCCCAGAATGATCCACATTGCAAAAGCTCTCACAGAACATGAAAAACTAGCATTTACAAATTTTTTCAAGAGAAAACAAATCAACTTCGTATGGACATACGCTAACATGCCAGGGCTAGATCTGAATCTTATCATGCATCATCTATCTCTAGCTCCAGCAGCTAAACCAGTCAAACAAAAACTCAGAAAGATGCATCTGCATGTGGCCCTCATGGTGAAAGAAGAGCTAAAGAAACTCTTAGATGTCAGATTTATTAGGTCTATAGACTATCCTGAATGGGTTTCGAATATAGTACTAGTGGCTAAACCAGATGGCAGAGTCTAAATATGCAATGATTTCAGGGACCTGAACAAAGATTGTCCAAAGGATGACTTCCCCCTGCCAAACATAGACATGATTGTAGATCTCACGACAGAGCAGACTATGTTTTCACTCATGGATGGTTTCTTGGGATATAACTAGATAAAGATTGCACCCAAAGACCAACACAAGATGACATTTACGTGTCCTTGGGGCACCTACTATTGGTGTGTCATGCCATTTTGCTTAAAAAATGCTGGGGCAACATATCAGAGAGCCATGACAACAATCTTCCACGACATGATGCACACTATAATGGAAGACTACGTCGACGACATTCTGGTGAAATCACTCACAAGAGAAAGCCATCTAGTACTACTAGACAAGATCTTCAACAGGTTAGAATAGTTTAATGTACGTCTCAATCCAAAAAAATGTGTGTTCGGGGTTACATCAGGCAAACTACTTGGATACATAGTGTCTGGAAACGGTATCGAAGTCAATCCAACTAAGGTGAAAGCCATCATGGAGATGCCACCTCCTAAGAATCTGACTCAACTAAGTTCCCTACAGGGAAAATTACAATCTATCAGAAGATTCATCTCTCAATTGGTAGACAAGTGCCACCCATTTTCCCACCTTCTACACAAGAATGTCCCCTTCAAATGGAATGAGCCATGTGAACAGGCATTTCAGCAATTAAAGGAATATCTCATGAAACCACCAGTATTGATGCCACCAATTCAGGGCAAGCCTCTACTACTGTATATCTCAGCTACACCAACCGCTCTAGGAGCTCTCCTTGCACAACAAAACTATGATGGGAAAGAACAGGCTATCTACTACATTAGTCGAACACTCGTCGGGTATGAATTACAATACACACCTATCGAAAGAGCATGTCTAGTGGTGGTCTTCGCCTCACAAAAATGGAGACATTACATGTTGTCACATTCTGTCAAACTGGTGGCGAAGATCGATCCACTCAAATACCTACTCAACAAGGCAGCTTTAATAGGTAGATTGTCCAAATGGGTCATGCTTCTCAGCGAGTTTGATATCGAATACATAGATGGGAAAGCAATAAAGGGACAAGTACTAGTAAATCAACTGGTAGATGCACCTCTAATGGATGACAGCCCTCTGAGCTTTGAGTTTCCATATGAATCTATCTTCCACATAAATACAACAACCTGGAAAATGTACTTCAATGGCTCATACACCCAACATGGATTGGGGGCAGGTATCTTATTGATCACAACTAATGGTGATACAATCCCTAAATCATACAGATTAATGTTTCCCTGCACTGACAACATGGCAGAGTATGAAGCCCTAGTCATTGGTATTAAGCTAGCAGTTGAATGGAACATCAAAGAACTTCAAGTATATGGCGATTCACAGCTAGTCATAAATCAAGTGAATGATGACTACCAAACAAAAGATGAGAAACTAATCCCTTACAAGAGAATGGTAGATGACTTCAAAGAATACTTCATCAAGATCTCTTTTGAGAAGATACCAAGGATTGAAAACAAAGCTGCAGATGCTATGGCCACAGTTGCCTCTCTCCTCGACATTCTGGAAAGTCAATCACGTTATGAGTTCTTGGTAGAGCCAGTGTCCTGTCCTGCATACGACACCCCTGAGTCCCATATCATCTGCCACATTGTTGGAGCTGATTCCCCCCTCTACGGAAAGATCTTTGCCTATCTTAAAGAGAATACCCTCCCGCCCGATCTCTCCAGTAACCAAAAGAGAACCTTTATTCGTCAGGCATCCTGGTATGCCATTATCACCAATACCTTATATCACTGAGGTCTCGATGGTACTCTCCTTAGGTGTCTTGATAGTGAGGAATATCAAACTGCCCTGAGAAAAATGCACGACGGTATATGCGGGACCCACTCTAGTGGCCCTACCCTAGCCAAGAAACTCATACGCATGGGGTACTACTAGCCAACCATGGAATAAGATTCCTATCATTTTATAAAGAAGTGCAAGAAATGCCAAATCCACAGGAACCTGATACATGCACCAACATAGGAGCTACAGCCAATAACAACTCCTTGGCCTTTCTGTCAGTGGGGACTAGACTTATTGGGCAAGATTCATCCTCCCTCCTCAAGCGGCCACAAATTCATTATCACTGCCATAGAGTACTTCACAAAGTGGATTGAAGCTATGCCCTTAGCCAACATCACAGGCAAGCAGATTGCCTCTTTTATCCTAAACTATATCATTTGTCGTTATGGTGTCCCTTCATCCATTATCACGGATAACGGACGACCCTTCAAAAACTAAGATGTTAGGGAACTATGTGACAAATTCCATATCCAGCATCGCTTTTCAACCCCCTATTACCCACAAGGCAACGACTAGGATGAGGCATCAAATAAAACCATTCTAAAAATACTAAAGAAGACTGTCAATGATGCCGGTCGTGATTGGCATGTCCAACTGAATCCCGCACTGTGGGCCTACCACACAAGCATCCGCACACCCACAGGTGCAACACCATACTCCCTAGTCTATGGATCTGAAGCTATCTTGCCCATTGAAGTCAAGATCCCATCCTTGCGAGTCTCATTAAAAGGCCTCATATCAGATGAAGAATACAGAGTGACCAGACTTCAAGAGTTAGAGTTCTTCGAAGAGAGAAGGCAATAGGCCTTTAACCTCCTGAAAGCATATCAGCAATACATGTCCAGAAGCTACAATCATAGAGTAAAGCCCCAAATATTCCAAGTCGGTGACCTAGTCCTAAAAGAAAATCCCAGAAGTCAACAAGAGAGAGAAAAGAAAGGAAAGTTTGAACCTAACTGGCTAGGTCCCTATGTCGTCATCACAGCTTATGGATCGGGGGCATATCAATTGGCTATGTTTGAAGGTGAATTATTTGATGATCCTATCAACAGCATGCACCTTCGTAAGTTATATAACTGAAAACCCCAATGTAAGGGAGTCCTGAAAAAATCCAAAAAAATTGAAAAAGTGATAAAAACAAGAGCAAAAAAAAAATCAAAAAAATGAGAAAATAGACAAAAAAATCATCCTATGGTGAAAACATGGCAAACAGGCGTCATGTGTACTTTTAGCTTCTCGTGCAAATAAAAAGCAAGTGGTGAAAACCTGGTAAATAGGCACTATCTGCGACAAACCACTTCCTCCATCTATTTTGACTTCATGTCTCTTGTGTCCCTCATATTGTTCATCTTGAACCAGTCCTTTGAACTATTGTCAAACTACATCGCCTCTGAGTTATCACGTAGGCCAGGCCATTCTCAATGCACCCCTGAGGCTCCTCTCCACTCCACTGTCCCATCCATCCCATATCTAGTCCTTCTATCAATCTGAGTCCGTGCTATTTCTGCCCCACTTTGCCATCGCCTAGGTCTTAGGTCTGCTAGGGTTTACCCTGAACTATGTTGCCTCTGCATTGTCACGTAGGCAAGGCCATTTAGCAATGAGCCCTCGAGGCACTAGGTCAGTCCCTTAGGGTCAGTCTCTCCATGTCTGTCTGTCGTCTCACTCATAATAAGTCGATCCTTGTCTAAACTGGGGGCAACTCCTCGACCTAGTTATGTATTTGGATTCTTGAATGCCACTATTCTAAGAGGATACCAATAAGGATTGTGATACCTTTCACTAAGACAAGCAAGCACAGCAAAAGCAAGCTACCCAAACCAAGAGTCTTGATGCAAAACATCAACCTATCCAAAACAGAGCAGGATACCATGCCGAAACACTAAAACTGATTCTATATCAATTATGGTAAAAGACACATCTAATGCAAGAATGTTTTGTAAACAGGTTAATTTACAAGGTCTTGAATTTTTGTCATTATGTCTTCCTATGCTACTCAAGGATGCCAAAAAAGCTAGAGATGCTATGATGGGGGCATAATCTTTTTCTATGTCTGCTGCTTGTGGATTAAACTATGGTAATGGGATGACTTTTGTCTAATGACATGATCAGCAAAAAGATCATCGAGGACTCCGAGGTCTAAACATGAAAAGGGGCAATCCTTGTCTATTGAAATGCAAGAAGTACTCAGGTCATCTAGATTCAAGTTTGACTAGATGCTTGTATCAACTTGCTATATCAAAATCCATGTAAGAAGTACTCAGGTCATCTCGGTCTAATTATACCTAGATGCTTGTATTTCCTTACAACATTTCAAAAAGTGAAAAATACCAAAACAATGCCCAATGATGAAAGCAACAACCTTGCAAAAATCTTAAGATGACAAATCCACATCCATTTCATAACCATACCCATATCAACCATGCAATCAAAAAATCCTGCAGTCTATCAAATGAAAGTTAGTATTTCTTCATCTCTTCTTCCTCCTCTCTATATCATCACCTGTGTAGATTGAGTACATTTGGACATATCAAAAACATAGCATAGATTGCATATCACATCACATGAGATAGTAATTTACATGATTACATCATTTGCATACATCATAAAGCCCATTAGGTCACCCACATGCATTTTGTATCCATATATCATCTCAAAAGGATCAAAAACATAAACAAAAGCATCATCAACATACATATAGAGTTGTATACATCGTATCCATAACATATCACATTTGTATTTTACATATCAAATCATACAAAAATCCATCTAGTATGCATCACATAGGCACAACATCATAAGATAGATCACCTCCATAAGCATATCAACAACAGAAAAGCATGAGCATATAGAACATCAATCACTGCATCATCATATAAACATATCCAAATGTACAACATATCAAAAATATCTGTCCATATCTCAGAGTCATGTCATAAAATGTATACAAGGTACAACAAAAATGGTGATACATGTCTTAGGGCAAAAATAGTACATATACAGGCTATCTCAACCATCCAAATGTATACATCCAATCGAAAAATGGTACAAGTATCATGTTTGTCTAACCCTACTGCCGTGGCACACTGCTCCCTACACTGCCCTCTCCTCTACCTCCCCTTGATTGCTGGGGACCCCTCACTGAGCCTACAGACCGAGAACCACCTACCCGCTGGAATGGCTCTGACTAGTTCCTGAAGCTAGGGGCACGCTAATCTGCTGCCACTGCCCCATGATATAACCCTCTATAGTACTGAGCCTATGCCTGGGCTCTAGTAAGCTCACTCTGCACCTAGACCACTTGTGCCTATGCCTACTGCACCTGTGAAACCAAAAAACTAGATGTCACATCTATGCCCATGGCCATCACAACTGCATCTCTCTCTGCCCTCATAGCCCGCATGCTAGCTAAGGTTGCGTCTCTCTCTCTAGTCAACTCTGATAACAGAGTCGCATCTGACTCTCTCCGTGACTCTACTGCTCTCAGATGAGCCCTCAGTTGCCTAACTTGGCTCTGTAGTGCAACAATAACCTGCTACTGCACATCAAGCTGTGGAGCCTGCTCTGCCTATGTCACCTATTGCACTGGCACCTGTCCCTATGTCAGTTGTGCCACCTGCTGTGGTGGCGGCATCTATCTCTGTGCTACCTCTGGCTAAACTGGCACCTGGACCTATGCCTGTCCAATGGCTTGCTGGCCTACAAGTCCCTCTCTGACCCTCTGCCTCAGTCTCAGTCTCCCATCATCTCCCTGATCTCTCCTCCTCCTCCTCCATCCTCCCCTCCTCCTGCCAGCTGCACCCTCACCGTCTGAATCATCCTCGTCTATATGAGGAGCTAACTCTCCTAGCCCTGAATAGCTTGGGAATGGGTGTGCCGCAAACCACTCCTCGTAGTTTGGCATCATGCCAGTGTCCACTATCTCTCTCCGCATGGGCCAAGCTGCATAAGGAATCTGCTAAAAGTCTATCAAGGCCTCCTCATATGATGCCACAGGACCCCACCTATACCTCTCTGCATGAGTCCTGGCAAAGCGTACCTCCCCTTATGGTCTGCCCTGGACTCAACCAAACTATCGCTGCACTCTACTCACAATCTGCCTCTCCAGAATGTACCTAGTCCTGCCAATAAGCCACCACGTCTGGAAACAATACGGAAGCTCATCTGCTTCATCGTCACATACCTCACAGTTTATGTAAGGGTGCCAAATCACTGCATCCACCCCATCAAAAGCATGTCTCGAATACTCTAACTTCCTCAACCTGTGCTGGGAAATAACACCCGCATAGCCATAACTATAGGGCTCACCCCTCTGCATGTGGAATACACATATCAGGCATGTGATGGCAATGTGCTCCCACAACCAAAGCTGCAACAGTGACACACCCACTGACAAACTGGCTCCTCTATGATAAATCACCTGGTACATGTCTCTATATAAGTGTGCAAGCACACACACACACCCCACGCATACTGGGTCCCGTCTGTGATCATGCTCTCCATCACCCTCCCCCAACGGATCGGGAATCCATGCGACCTCCTATCAGGGCATATCATGCCACCGATCAGTCCAGCCACTATGCTCGGGAAGTAGTCATAGCAATCATGCATGTCTTGCCATGAAATCTCCTCCCCCACCAACTCTGGGCCATCAAATACACATCTACACTCCTCCAAGGCATCGTCCCATTGTGACTCATACTCAACTAGCTCTCCCTAAATCGGGAGGTGCAGAATCCTGTACACATCCTTGAGAGTAACTGCCATCTCCCTCGTCAGTAGATGGAATGTATCATCCTCGCTGTGGAATCGCTCCACCACTGCCATCAACATAGCTCGATTCGCATGAACCTCGGGCATAAAGCAAACATAGTGCAGACCCATAGTGCCTAGAGCCTCACGATCTATCTCAGTCAACATATACCAAAAGAGTGTTTCGGCGCATCTGTCCTAGTTGGATTTCCTAGCCATTAATATGCATAAAAATTGACTTTTGACAAGTTTTGAAGAAATACATACCGGGGGTCCTGCCTCCGCTGGCTGATCGAACCGTCGAATCCACTCAAACCGGTGCTCCTCGTGAGCAATATCCATTTGTCTAGCTGCCATGCTCTCCTAAGCTCTCTAGAGGACTAATCAACTATGGGCAAGTGTACAAATGATTAAAATATGTGGACCCAACTCCTTTATATAGCAAATGACCCATACCTAACTGCATGACAACTATGGCTACTTCCCATGTCCTTTTCTCCGAAGCATATCCCGTCTTTCTCCATCCTAAACTCATTTTTCACTTTCTTCTTCATGAGATTGTCTATGTCAAGCCTTCTGCCTTCTTCTCGTCTAATCTCCTGAGGGGGCATCCTATCATTAAACTTGTATCAGGGGCAAATTGGGGCATGTATCACCGCCAAAAATTCTTTTTGTTTGAAACAACGTGATAAAACACATTGCATCAAAGAGGGGCAAAATGTATACACCTTAAATTGGCATGACTCTACTTAAATAAATATTTTTATATTTATTTCATCATTCACATTCTTCTATCAAAAAATAAATAAATTCATTTATTTATCTGATTCATTTCCTCTCATTTAATTAAATAAACACATTTATTTAATTAATTAAATTCATTTACATCACCTTCATTCTGCTAAATAATTAAATAATTTTAATTATTTAATTAAAACCTTTTATTCTTCCAAATTTAAATAAAATGCAAATTTTATTTAAATAAAATCTAAATTCTCCACTAAATAAAATATATCTTTTTATATTTTATTTTATTCCTCAAATATCTTCACAAAAATAAAATATATT
Source organism: Cunninghamia lanceolata (assembly GCA_027924645.1). Lineage (NCBI taxonomy): Eukaryota > Viridiplantae > Streptophyta > Pinopsida > Cupressales > Cupressaceae > Cunninghamia > Cunninghamia lanceolata. The sequence goes on along the minus strand of BSBN01001505.1, from coordinate 256,163 downwards.
CTTATATTTTATTCCTCTCATTTATCTACAAAATAATTAAATAATTTTTTTTATTTAATTATGCATTCTTATCTTCAAAAATCATTCTTATCTTCTAAAAATACTATGCTCTTGTCATACAAAAGCAAAAGCAATTTTAAAGCATCTTTAAAACAAACTTTCTCTTAAATTAAAAAATAAATTCTAAATTAAGAAAATCAAATCTCATCCTCATCAAGAGAGGAGTTAACTTCACAAAGCCGCTTTTCAAATGACACATGTCTTTTTCCATTTGTTGCACGTTCCTCAACAACCCTCCTCTGTTGATCTTCCATTTTTCTTCTAAACCATTGACCTTCCCTCACCTTTTTCTATAAATACCACCCTCTCCTTCATTTCATATCGATCATTTGTGCAAACTTATTCTACAGAGATACCGGCGCGCCTTTGGCACCCCCACTTCCATAAGCATTTCATATCCATTTGTTAGTGTGTTTGAAGCTCATCTTCAACCACATGAATATCTCAGCCATTCCATTCTTGTCACCTTCAACAAGTAAGGGAGCAATAACTTCTAAGGGCTTCATCAACATCAAGGTCAAGGAAGGATAGGCAAACTATGGAAGACGCAAGGTGAAAGAGGTTGTAAGTGTTGTTCTTGTTTATTACTTTAAATCTCCTTTTTTTATCTTCATATTTCATAGATGTTTGGGTTCTTATTATCATTGATTTGATTAAACTATTTTCCCCCTCACAACTTTTAATATTTTGTCATTTTATGTAGTTAAAAATATTAAAGCAAATCAAATATTTTTTTCTAGATTTGCTTTATTTTGAGGCAGATGAGGACAATAAAAATTAAAAAAACTGAGCTTTTATTGAGCAAATAAAGCTTGTTTTAAAGTAGATTTTGGTGAGGTCTACCTTGAGGAAGATTTTCACAGCTTTCATATACAGATTGGAGGTGATTTGAAAGCTTTATTTTTGGCTTTTTAGTGGAACTCGAAAATGGATCAAATTTTTTATTCTAGGAAGATTTCTCAGCTTTTTCTTTGGGAGATTTTTGGAGTTATAAATAGGGGAGAAAGACTTAGTTTTTCTCAGTTGATATCCTTGTTTCTTCTCTCTTGAGCACAGGCAAAGAGTTTGTAAACTGATCTTGGCTCATATTTTTTAGAGTTAGATGCGCCCTTTCAGTTCAATACAGCAAAGCATTCATGTTTCACATTTGTTGCCTCTTTTATAACTTTGATTTGATGTTTTCACTATGATTATGATGTCTAATCCTCTGATTATGTCTTGATGTTATTGAAATATAAGGATCTATTACCCATCTAATCCAGGTTGTGTGTTGTGTTTTAATTAAACTTTCATACAAAGTACTTTTAGATTGTTGGACTTATGTGAAACTGAGGAGGTTACATGCTTGAGAGTTGTTTGTGGGTAAAATTTTACATTTTTAGATCATCTTTAGATAAAATAGAATTTTATTCCAGTTATTCGTCATCCCTTTTCTTAGACAATTGATTAGTTTAGAAAGATCTTAAGGAGAACCAACCCACTCTGGAGATTCACTCTCACTATAGGAAACCCACATCTTGAGAGTGTTTCCATGTGTCAATAAGTAGCTAAGTCTTCTGTGAGCTTAGCAGGGTGCATACTTGATTGATAATAGTTTTTGGCACACCCGGTGGGACTCTGAAAGTGATTTCAAAGAAGTTTTATACCCTCACAGCTATTGTTCTAGTATATGCAATAATATTCCAACCTTTGGAGGCTTTCACAATATACCTGGCAACTCGTTATCTCTAATCTTGCATGTAGATTAGTGTTATCAACTTATGAAAAGCAAATCCAGTTCTAATCCTTTCGAGCATTTACAACTGTTGCCACCAAGAAGAAGAGGTAGATCAATAAGCAGAATAGCCAATTCAGCGAGGAGATCAAAATCAACACCTTTAACTTCAACATGAAGAAGTAGAAGTCCGGTGCTGATAGTTCAAATACCCATAATGGCTAGGCAGTATGCATTTGCCACCTTTAACAGAGGCAACCCACTGTAACTTGCTCAATGTGATGATATTCCAGTCGTAGCCCTTAAAGGTTTGCCATATTTCACTAGAGAAGACCATACTACAGCTGCTAAGTACATTTAGGATGTGGCAACCGTTTGTTCCATACACAATGTCACCCAAGAAAATGTGGTAATCAGACTTCTGGCTGCATAATTGAAAGGGAAAGCCTTGCAATGGCTCAGAGGACTTGCTGAAAATTTAATAACATCGTGGGATCTACTGGGAGATGGATTGCACAAGCACTTCGAAGACAAATCTGATCATCTCTCATTTTTGGAGCAGTTGAGCACCATCAAAAGGGCACCCCACGAACACATGGCAGATTTCAACTATTGATTTTATAGAACCTGGGACTAAATCCTCGCAATAGTAAAACCCTTACCAAGGCATGCATTTTTGTTTTACCTTAAAGCTTTGAATAGTGAAATTTTTGTAATGATCTAGTCTATGGGAGGAACCACCCTTCCTGATTCTTTTGAGATTGTTGTTAGAGTAGAAAACTGCCTCATCCAAGCAGGGAAGATAGCCTCGTGGCCTACCCTACCCATTTTCCTAGAAATCTAGCCATCTGTGCCAATAGCAGTGCCTCGTTTGGCTACTATCCCAGCTGTTCCAACAATAACTTGTCAACCTACAACCAAGAAAATCATGCCCCAGCTCACCTCCAAGAAATCCAAGAGTTGTAAGGCATGATTCAGTCCATGGGCAAAACCTTTGGCAATGAATTTGTTAATATTAAAAAATAGATTGGTCAAGAAACTAAGACTTACCAAGCCCCGTATCAGCCCATTCAATAATATAGGCAGTCATTTCAAGCTGATCCTCAGGGTCAAAGAAGAAACTACAACCCTCAACCTTTCCTATCTTACAACCCAAATATTGCTAGGACCTCGAGGGAGCTTGTACCCACATAGAATAACTTAGCCCAAAATAGTGACTGGTGTTATCCATGTCACCAACCGCATAATCAAGCTACGTGCACAAATGAAGTAAGAAATCAGGCACTCAAGGTACATAACAGTTATGCACGTTCAGAAGGTGCCCCTGGTGAAGTTTCATCTCAGCCGAATAATGTTGATGTGGCCTTGATGAACTGGCAAGAGAGTGATTTCTATGGTATAAATTACCATCAAAGCCAAAATCAACAACATACACCTGTTTCAACCAACACAAGGTCAAAACAAAGGGCTGTAGACCTTAATCAACAAGCTACAGTGGTACAACAACAGCTTGTGAGAGATACATTTCAAACTTTTCCATCACAAACTACCCATATACCACAGCAAAAAGTGCAAATTCTGCAAAGGGATCAAACTATACTAGTAAAGGATCAGTCCAAAGTACAACAACAGCTTTCACAAAGGCATGATGATGCTGCTGTTGTAAAAGGATAGAAAAAGGTAAATCTTGTTTCTTTCAACATAGTGGATCATCTTAAGAAAGCTACAATGAGCATGTCAGTTATGGATGCATTGTACATTCCTGGCCAAAAGAATCTGCTACAAAAGCATTGGCTGAACTTTCAATTTCTGAGTGTTCTAATCAAGGAAAAACCAAAGTTGTACTTGCCAACAGCTCAGAAATCAAGAGTGGACAGCCATCAAACGAGGTAAAACCTCCTCCCTTTTACTTAAGTTTGATTATTGGTGACAAACTTGTTCATAACTACATGATAGACTCTGGGGCAAGCAGTTCAGTCATGCCCAAAAATCTAGCTGATTCACTAGGATTGATTTATGAGCCCCTTGCAAAAGGAGTTGTCTAGTTAGATGGGTCTGCACTTAGTACTGTAGGAACAATAAAAAATCTGCCACTTACACCGCATGCTTGTTCTAATTTTTCCATCCATCAGGACATTTACATCATTGATCTACCACCTAGTTTTGCAATATGCCTTTCTAGGGAATTCACTACTAAATTGGGTGGGTTTCTATCTTCTGATCGGTCCCACTTATTTTTTAGAGTGAGATATGGTATGAAAGTAACCATACAGTCTGAACCACTTGCAAAGGACCATGTTGAGCCCTATGTTCCCAGCCCAATAAACACTAACCTCTACATCACCCATGGGCAGTAGGATGAACCCATGAGCCTAGATCCCAATGCACCTATAGAAGACATAAACGTAGATGATTGGGTAGCTAAAGATCATGAAAGTGATCCTTTCCATCACAGGAATGAGGTAGGATTAGGCATCTATATGATACAGGAACCTGATGCAGTGATTCCTAATCTGATTAAGGACCAAAGTCAATTGGAAAAACAAGAAGACCAGCTTTGGAAGCTATACTTTGATGGATCAAGGACCAAAACAGGTGCCGATGGAGGGAATATATTAATCTCCCCTAAAGGAGACAAATACTATGCAGCCGTGAGGTTCACCTTCAGTTGCACAAACAATGTGGCTGAGTATGAGGCCCTGATCCATGGTTTAGAGTGGGCCTAGAAAAGAGGTATCAAATCTGTACAAGTTTATGAGATTCTGAATTGATCGTTAATTAGGTTAGGAATCTAAATGCTACTAAAAATGACCTACTCAAAAAGTACAAGCATAGAGTGTGGGATTCAATTGAATTTTTTGATGCATTTAATTTGTTTTCGATTCCTAGAAACCAAAATAAGTATGCAGATAAGCTTGCATCTTTGGGATCTCAATTTGAGGTTCCTGATCAGATTCAGAACATTGAAGTATAGCCATATGTCAAAGTAGTTGTCATGCCTTCTATACCTGACAATAGTGTTTCCTGGCAAGTATTTGATAGTGATGACCAAATCTTAAGTTTTTTAAGTACAGAGGCTAAATTTGCAGCTGATAATCAACATAAATACCAACAGCAATTTGAAGACCAAATTGTACAGTTGAGATCCAACAAGGTGCCCAAGGCACTGGTGATAGTAGAATTAGTGTTTAACTTAAATGATTAGTTTAGAAAGGATGAGTGCAGCATGACGGTGACACAAGAACACTATGAGGCAGTGGAGATTTTTAAAGATAAGTTGTTGAAGCTCGGAAAGGTATGCATGAAAGTGAACAATAGTCATTTATTTAGTTATGCCAAGATTTTTGTGATGTTTTTGCATGGGAGTATAAATACTTAAGGGGGTTTGATCCCATTTTAGCCCAGCATACCATTGAATTAGAGCCTAATGCCAAACCTATTATGTAGAAACAAAGACCCCTGAATCCAAAACTTGAGCATTTAATGAAGGCTAAGTTAAATAAATTGATTGAGAGTAGTATCATATTCCCAATAAAACATACCTCTTGGGTTTCCAATTTGGTCCCAGTAAAAAAAAAGAATGGAGAAATCTAACTTTGTGTCAATTTTTGTGATCTAAATCAGGCCTCATTGAAAGACCACTACCCTCTTCCTTCCATGGAACAAATATTGCAAACTATTATTGGTTTTGATAGATATTCCTTGTTAGATGGTTACTCAGGTTACAACCAGATTCTAGTCAAAGAGGAAGACCAATATAAAACAACATTCATGACTAAGTGGGGTACCATGGCATATAGGAAGATGCCATTCAGTTTGTCCAATGTAGAGGTAACCTTTCAACGGGTAATGGACATGGCCTTCCATGGCCTTATGAACAAAATAGTGCTAGTGTATTTAGATGACATAACTATTTTTTCTAAAAATCCTAATGATCATTTTGATGACTTGAAGTAGATTTTTCAGAGGTGCAAGGAGTTTGGGGTTTCATTGAACCCCAAAAATTGCATATTTTTAGTTCATGAAGGTAAACTTCTCGGCCATATTGTTTCAAAACAAGCTATTTCTATTGACCCTGAGAGAGTTTCAGCCATTCTAGATGTACCACTGCCTGCACATAAGAAAGGCTTGTAAAGCTTTCTTGGCAGAATTAATTTTGTGAGAAGATTCATTCCAAACATTGCAACTTTGTTACAACCTCTTACGGCCATGTTGAAGAAGATTGTGCCATTCAGCTAGACTAAGGAGGGAAAAGAAAGCTTCGAGCAGATTAAAGAAGCCCTCACTGCTGCCCCTACCCTCATTAATCCTAATTATGAGAGGGATTTTATTTTGTATGCTTTTGGAGGAGCTGACACTATCTCTGCAATGTTATGTCAGCAAAATGATGAAGGATTAGAGTAGCCAATAGTATTTTTCAGCCAGGTACTGCATGACTATGAGGTAAAGTACTCTTTTGTGGAAAAACATATTTTTTTTGTTGTTAGCCTCAAGAAATTTAGACACATATGTTGTCTAATAAAAAAATTTACTTAATGGTTACTCATCCTACTATCAAGATTTTTTATTAAATAGAGATATAAATGACAAGAGAGCTAGTTGGATAACCAAAGTTGTGCAATTTGATGTTTATATCAAAGTGACCAAGTTGATTAGAGGCAAGGGCTTATACGAATAGCTTGTTGAAAGTGAAGAAAATAGTCAAGAACATGTAGAGGACACAGAAACAGTATTGAATAACAATCTACTAGCCACTGTACCAGCTCCTACAATCAGCTGGGTACAACAGGTGATGCATTATTTATAGTTTGGTCAATGTCCCAAAAGTTTGGATAGGGCAAGAAGAAGGTATTTTAGGCTACAAGCTACTCCTTATGCTATCATTAATGGTATTTTATATAGAAAAGATTTTAATGGTGTATTTTTAAGATGTATTGGACCTAATCAAGTTGACAAGCTGTTAGAAGAATTTCAGAATGAACCTTCAGGAGGTCACTTTGCAGCTAGAACAACTACTTTGAAGATTATGCAAGTTGATTATTATTGGCCTGACTTGTTTAAGGATTCTTTTGTTTGGGTGAGAAGATGTGAGAAGTGTTCATTGTTTGCTAGTAAACAAAGGCTTGTTGCCTTACCTCTACATCCTATTAAAGTTGAACAACCATTTGCAAAATGGGGTCTGGATTTTATAGGACCAATAAACTCGCCTTCAAGTGCAGGCCACAAGTGGATCTTGACTGCCACAGACTATTTCACCAAGTGGACCAAGGTTGTTGCTTTAAAAGAAGCAAATGAATCTGTTGTTCTAAGTTTCTACCAAGATCTAGTATCAAGATTCGGTACACTAGATTCAATCATCTCAGATAATGGTTTAGCTTTCATTGGATTGAGAATTTTAGATTGGTCTATCAAAAATAATATCTTTTTGAATGCTTCTTCTAACTATTAGCCATAGGGTAATGGGCAGGACGAATCTAGCAACAAAAATCTGATAAGGATCATCAAGAAGATTGTTGAAGACAACCAAAGAACATGGCATGAGAAGTTGAAGTTGGCTCTTTGGGCTGACAGAATTACACCCAAGAGAGCTACTGGTTATTCTCCATATGTAATTACTTATGGTAAGGAGGCTAGATTGCTTGTTTTAGTTGAATTAGCAACTTTGAATTTCATCAAAGAGCATGAGCTTCTAGAGGAAAAACCTTTAGTAGTCAGGCTAGCTCAGCTTATGGAGTTATAAGAAGTCAGGAAAGAGGCCTTGAAGAAGCTTGATACATCAAGCTCAAATGAAGAATGCTTTTGATAATACGGAAAGACTGAGGAGCTTTATTTTTGGTGATCTGGTGTTCAAATGGAATGAACTGAGAAGCAGACCTGGAAAGCATTCCAAATTCGATGCAATTTGGGATGGGCCTTATGTAATCACAGAGTGCAAAGAAAATAATGCATTTTAGCTGTCTAAGTTAAGTGGAGAGGTACTGTCTATCCCAGTTAATGGGATGCACCTCAAACATTGCCTCTAAGGATAAGTACTACCTTTGTATATTGTAGAGTAGAGTTGCAATTAATAAGTCCTCATGCACATTTGCTTTTAGTATTTTTGTTTCCCTAAGTGCTGCTACATAGGTTTTCTGGCTGTCAGAGCCTATTAGTTTGCTTAAGTTTAGTTTGTTTTCAGTTTTTTGCTACTGTTTGAACTAGTTGGAGAGTTGAACTTTAGTGTGTCTGAGTTTGAGAAGAGCAGAGTATGACTTAATGACCACTGGATACTTAAGGCAATTGATCCGATGCTTAGCAAACAAGCATATAGCGGAAATCACCAAAAATATTACCATTTTTTACTTACAACTCAAAATTGGTAGAGCTGATGCAACAAATTCAGTTTTAGAGTGAAGGTTAACATTCTTATGTTATAATTTATTTGCATAGTTATTGTGTTTCAGTGATAATTGTAGTGTTGTTCAGGATAAGAAAGAGAAGGTCATAGTCATCATTGCCTTCAATGTTTTCAATCTTCAAAGTTATCTTCTATTCCTGCTCCTGATCTCAACATGAACTTGCAAAAATGTGGGAAGGTCATATTAGATCTCTGGTTATGAGATCTCTATATCCTATTAGAAGAGGAATAACACTTTGTTTATAATGCATTGATCAATGAACATCATCCATATCCAAGAATAGCTGAGAAAGAAACAATCATGGAATTTCAATGTTTTATTTTAATCTATTTGTTTCATGTGTAGGTATAGGATAAGTCATGTAGCTTTCTGATGGCATATCATAGCATATGGAGTAGAATGGGCTCCCACAAGGGTTGAGCTCAACATGTTGTCCCCAATTCTTAAGAGGATTGTGGAAAGAGTCTGAAAGAGCAACAGTGTCACATAAAGACCCTACAAAATAAAGACAGTTGTCATGTGTTTTAATTATATCTCAAAAAATATGATCTAGGTTTTTGAGATTTTGGATAGAGATTAGATGACAATAATATGAAAAAACATTTAAATGTCTCACCAACACAGTTTGCAATTTTTGAGGAACAATCATAGGCACAATACATAATAAAATGAAGATAGCAGTTGCATGTTTAAATCATATCTGAAAAAATATGAACTGGGTTTTTAAGATTTTTGGATAAAAATGAGAAGATTATAAAGTACAAAAACCCTTTAAATGTCTCACTTACTTAGTTTGTAATTTTCAAGAAATCTTCACAATGTTGGGCCCTCTTTCTTTTTGCAAATTTGAAGCTGTAAAAAATTATTGTAAAATGATATTTAAAACAATATCCTATAAATTGTTTATAAATATTCATTATTTATGCAGTTAAAACAAAGTAAAGCAAACAATATCTTTCTTTTTTTAGTTTGCTTTCTTTTGGGAAGATATGGACAAAAATAAGCCTTGTATTATTATTTTGTAAATGAAAATCAAAAGAGATAAGATTAGGCAAATCAGAAGGAAAAGCTGCATGACCTATTGTAAGATAAATATTAAAGTAATCTTCTTTATAAATTGCTTTTAATATTTCATCATTTTATGTAGTTAAAACTATTAAAGCAAATCAAATATCTTTTTCTGAATTTGCTTTATTTTGAGGCAGATGAGGACAATAAAAAAAAAAACTGAGCTTTTATTGAGTAAATAAAGCTTGTTTTAAAGTAGATTTTGGTAAGGTCTACTTTGAGGAATATTTTGGCAGCTTTCATATACAGATTGGAGGTGATTTGAAAGATTTATTTTTGGCTTTTTAGTGGAGCTCGAAAATGGATCAAATTTGCTATTCTAGGAAGATTTCTTAGCTTTTTCTTTGGGAGATTTTTAGAGTTATAAATAGGGGGGAAAGACTTAGTTTATCTTAGTTGATATGTTTGTTTCTTCTCTCTTGAGCACAGGCAGAGAGTTTGTAAACTGATCTTGGCTCATATTTTTTAGAGTTAGATGTACCCCTTTCAGTTCAATACAGCAAAGCATTCCTGTTTTGCATTTGTTGCCTCTTTTATAACTTTGATTTGATGTTTTCACTATGATTATGATGTCTAATCTTATGATTCTGGCTCGATGTTATTGAAATTTGTGTAGCTATTGCCCATCTAATCTAGGTTGTGTGTTGTGTTTTAATTAAACCTTCATACAAAGTACTTTTGGATTGTTGGATTTAGGTGAAATTAAGGAGGTTACATGCTTGAGAGTTGTTTGTGGGTAAAATTTTAGATTTTTAGATCATCTTTAGATAAAATAGAATTTCATTCTAGTTAGGGAAAAATCACCTCACAAAGTTGATCTGCCCAAAGAAGGATTGAACACCCTTGACTTTCTTAGGCTAAGAGATGAGGTTAATGGCCTTAACTCTTTTAGGATCAATTCTAACCCCATCCCTTGACATAATATGCCCCAACATCTTTCCTTCTTCTACTCCAAATTGGTATTTCTTGGGATTCAAAGAGATCCCATACTCCAAACATCTGTCAAAAATCATTTGCAAATGCTTGCAATGATCATTCCTATCTTTAGAGAATGTAATAAGATCATCTTGGTAGATAACCATGATTTCATCAATGAGGCTTGCAAAGGCCACATCCATTTCTCTTTGAAGTGTCGATCCTGCATTCTTCAACCTAAATGGTATTGTCAAATAAAAATATGTTCACCAAGGAGTGGACAATGTTGTCTTGTACTATTTTGACTCCTTGACTAGTACTTGATTGTAGCCTGAGAATCCATCCATCATAGAAATAAGTTTTGAACCAACCACATTTTGCAAAATATGATCCATACTTGGAAGAGGATAATTATCCTTAAGGGATCTAATGTTTAGTGTTGTCATAAAGGATTGCATCTTAAATGCTAAGCCTTTATAAGCGTGGAAATCCTATGCAACATGGGAATGCTCTCAGATGTCGGTCTGTCTATTTTGAGAATGAACCTCTAGAAGAGTCGGCTCCCTTTTAAAAGCCCCTTTAAATCTGTGACTTGATGGAGAAAAGTGAAAGAAGAAAATTTAATAAACAAAAAAGTGAAATACAAAATCTATCCTAAAGGGAGGGATGCACCAATATTTTGATTTAAAACTGCAATATAACTCACAAACATTCTCAATAAACCTGCTCTTACAAACCAAATTAATCAGATTCACCACATAAGTATTTCACAAAAAGGCATGAATAATCTTGCTCAAGCTTGTGACCTGTAATAAATTGAAATTTGTATACTTGCATCTAATAAATGAGACAAAGAATCCAGAAGTTTTGAAGCAAAACATAGAAAGCTCTTATCAAATCACTCAGTTTATTTGTACATTCCACTACGACTTCTAAACCGTTGTTAAGCCATCTAGGAAACTAGAAAATTGTGGTCACCTTATGTTTAGATGTGGTTAAGCCATCTTCTAAACGGGTGCTCATTGTTAGAGGTCTTCCACCTTCTTCTCGACCTCTTGATCACATTTACAACTATGCTAAATAAATAGCACATTAGAATTTACAACAACTTAATCATAATATGGTTTCTCATGCATATAACACTCGAAATAATAATAAAAAAAAATAACAACTAAGCATTCTGATATCTTTACTAGCTTCTCAACCTATGCTTCCTCAAGCACCTCATTTAACACATAAGATTAGTCAAAATTATGATATTGTAGAGCAACTTCGTGCTACTCCTCCTAATATATCTCTTTGGGAGCTTATATAGACTTCTCCTAGTTACCATGGAATGCTCCAAGAAGCTTTACAAAAGGTGATTGTTCCACCCATTGTCAATCCAAATGATGTAGCAGCTCTATTAGATTGTATGCATGCAACAAAAATAGACATTTTGTTTCAACAACATGAGTTTCCATCTCTTGAAGTTCAGAATCAGTATGATCCTTTAATTATCTTCATTACAATAAACAAGACACTGGTTAAGAGAGTTATGATTGATAATGGATCAGCTCTTAATGTTTGTGACCTTAACTTTATGCATAAGATTAAAGTTGATACATCTTTGATTAAACTGGAAACAATTAGTATCTTTGGCTTTGATAATGTTGGACAACAATCCGTGGGCACTATAACTCTTCTGGTATAGGTAGGACCTGTGATTGTGCCTTCCCTGATTCATGTCATGCCTTGTTCTCTATCTTACAACATGATTCTTAGTAGACCTTGGATCCATGCATTGGGGTAGTTCCTTCTACTTTACATCGTTCATTTAAATTTTTATGCAAAGATAAGTTGCACACTATTCATGCTGATCTTGAACCTGATAATTGTTTGCAAATTGACTCACAAAAACAAGTCATTTGTCCTAAAATTTTAAATAATTTGAAAGTTGATTAGTAAACTTCTCTTGCCTCAGACAATGTTGTGCAAGAGTCCAAACAATTGAATGCATTTCTTGGTGATGATTGGGGTTCATTAAATTTTACATCTTCTTCCATGGGAGAATATAGAGTTAATAACCCTGTCCCCGAAACATCAAATATTGCATCAATGTCCTCTCATGCTTTGAATGTGAAGAATAAAGATTCTTTGGTGACAAATTCAAATAATACTTTTACTTACACTACCGATTATGAAACTTATGAAGCTCCACCTTCTTCCAAAGAAATGTCTTCTCTTTATGGTCAAGGATTTTAGATCCTTTATAAAAAAATGTGATTATGTAGGTAATGGTTGTGGTATTAATCAACAAGGAATCAAAGTCCCTATAGAATCCGCTTCGTAACATTACTCAATTGGCATTGGATATAATCATTTCAAGGAATCTAAATCCCGTAGACGTCCTACTCTTAATGTGAATACAATATCAACACTTAACTTGATATTTCCTAAGATGATTGACACTAGTTGTCCTCTAGGAGAAATTCCTTTGGATATATTTTCAATAGACAAAGCGATAATGAAATTCTTAGGTACTTATGCCAATATTCCTTGTTACCATCATAAACATGGCTTACCTTATTGTTTGAACATTAGTGCATATTTTGGAAAAACTACTAGCATGATAAATGCCACTCTAAAGTTTGATGAAGAATTTGAAGACATACCACAATCACCTTATCTTCTAGACCACACTACTCTACTTAATGGAAAGACTGTTGATGTTTTCATGGAGAAAGATAATACTAAAAAAGTTATCCCTATTGGTGATTGCTTACAAATAGAAGAGAAAGAAGAAATGACCAAGTTATTACATGAATTTTCTGAACTGTTTGCTTGGAACTATTCAGATATGCCTGGTATTGATCCTCAGATTATAACACATAATATCATCTTGAAACCAGATGTTACACCATTTAAACAAAATATTTGTAAGATGAATCCTAAGGTTGCATTACTTGTCAAAGCTGAGATAGAAAAGCTTCTACAAGATGGCTTTATCTGCCCTATTGACTATTCACCTTGGATCTTGAACATTTTCATCATCGCTAAACCTGATGGTCATATAAGAATGTGTACAAATTTTTGAGATTTGAATCTTGCATCTTTGAAAGATGATTTTCCACTTCCCAACATTGATATGATTGTTGATTCTATAGCTGGCCATGAATTACTCTCTTTCATGGATGTTTTTTCAAGATATGATCAAATTTTAATTAACCCTCAAGATTAGTATAAAACAACATTTATAACACCTTAGGGTACATTTTGTTGGGTAGTCATGCCCTTTGGACTTAAGAATGCAGGAGCTACTTACCAACGCGCCATGACCCTTATATTTCTTGATTACATGCACATTATTTTAGAAGATTATGTTGATGACATCTTGGTGAAGTCCATTCATTGCCAAGATCATGCTATGAATCTTTGACAAATCTTGGAGCGCATAAGGAAATACAACATGTGATTAAATACTCGTAAGTGTGTTTTTGGTGTAGACAGTGGAAAACTATTAGGGTTTATTGTTTCAAATCATGGAACTGAAGTGGATACAAAGAAGATTGACACAATTGTTAATATGCCAATACCTAAAAACATCTCCCAACTTCGAAGTTTGCAAGGGAAGATACATGCTATCCACCAATTTGTTTCACAACTTGCGGATAGGACACACCCTTTTACGCAATTATTGAAGAAGGATTTGAAGTTTCAATGGAATTCTAAATGTCAAAAAGCTTTCAAAGATTTAAAGGCTTATGTTGTGCCTTGCACACATGCCCCATTTTGCCAAATGGAGACCCCCTCTTTTGCTTTGGTTTGAAGTCTCAACGTTTGTCACTTATGATGATGAGAAGGTGGATTTGTGCTTAGAGTGCATGATTTGCTTCAAATTTCAGTATTTTGCATGTTTGGAGTCATTTGATGTTTTTCATGATTGATTTGGAAGTATCTTGAGTGGTCTTGTGCTTAAAAAATAGCCATTTGTTGCCTTGTGCATTGGAATTGGGTGTTATTGCATTTTGCTCAAAAATCCTGTCACTGAATATTGCCCTTGAGATTGCTTTTGCAGGATGTGTCATGTTGAAATTCTTAGTTTCTAGATCTTACAGTTGCAAAACTATGTCAAATTCCATTAGATTTCACTAAGGGGTTCATGTGCTTTCACCTCGATGCATGGTCCTGAAGCCCTGATTTGGCTAAGTCTGAAAGCTTGAAGATCCTGAAATATGGCTAAGTCTGAAATCTGATGGAACCACAAAATTCTAGAATCTGCATATGAAATCCTATGGATCTGGAACCTATCTCAAACATCCTGTTGTGATGTTCACAACATGCCCCATTTTGCTCCTCGGCAAAATGAGGACCCCTGCTGTTGCTTTGCTTTTGTGCTTCTGCTTGTGTTTGTTCTGTCTGGTGGTAAAGGGGAAAAGAGAGTCAAATTTGCAAACCTTGTTAAAAATATAGAAAATTTGCATTTTTTAGTACCATTGCATGATATGGTTGGATTCCTTGTGAAAAATGAGCTAGGATTGCTTTTTGAACCATCTTAAAATTCATCATATTTTGCAAGTTATGATCATTTAGGTAAAATGTACTATTAGGTTTTGCATGATAAACAGTCTATTGTTTGCGTTTTTTCTTGTTGGCATTCGTTTTAAATTTTGAAAAAATTTGTACTTAGTGGTTCCGGTTGTGGGCAATTTTGTCTGGGTTCCACTCTGTATGTTGCATTTGATTGTTTTGCAGAAAATACATTGATTCACTTTAATCACCATTACTCATTCGTTGGAAGTGTTTTTACAGGTTCGAACTTGTGCTTTGAACCTTTCGCTTGAACCTTATGGCTGGGTTCAATGGTTCGATAGTTCATTAGTTCAAAGTTTAGAGTTCAAAGTCTTGTTTTTCTCTCTTCTAACAAAATCATGTCAATACGGTTGCTCTGCATAAAGGATATATCATTGAACCACATGATTGAACCACCGTATTGAACCTCTTTTTGGTTCAATGGTTCAATGGACGGAGTAGGCCTTGGCAAGACTGTCGTTGATGGTATGCCATCGGCATAACATTAACTATCGGAGTATTGTTTTTAACTTTCGCCGATGGGCAAAGTCACGCGGATAAATAAAAGGGACTTGGCTAGATATAAAACGAATGACATCGGCGTAACATTTTGAATTGGCGGAGTTTGGTTTTCTCTCGCCGAAGACTGCGATCTCCCCGATGGCCTTTTGCCATCAGTATAACTATTACCATCGGCCATTATGTTTTGGCCCTTGCCGATGGAAGAAATAACGAAGCGATAAAGGGGCATCAGCCAAGGTAAATGCCATCGGGAGGAAGAATTTATGAGGCGCCGATGGGCCGTCTCACACCGATGGAACATAAGAAGAATGGTGTCGGCGAGACTTACGCCGATCGAAGGAAACAAGAGGTATCGGCTAGAGAACGGATATTGGTGAAAGTTTTAAGTAGCTTCACCAATATCGTTGGTCACGCCGATAGATGAGGGAGGACTTAGCCGAAATGCGAAGGATGGGAAGATGGATATCGGCGAAACTCTCGTTGATATCGGGTAACGGCGAAACTCTCGCCGATATCGGGTATCGGCGTAGCGTATGCAATCGGTGGTGGTCGAAAATCCTTTGCCGATGGGCAAGGTTGGGCTGATACAAGGAAAGGTAAGGATGTGGAGGTCATCGGCCGAGGTAGAGGCATCGGCGGAGGAAATAAGGAGCTCGCCGATAGTGGAATCTCTCGCTGATGAAACAAAGCAAATGCCATCGGAAGGAGGAGTTTGTGAGTTGCCGATGGGCGATCTCACGCCAATGGAGAGCAATGAAAGAGCATTGGTATAAGGTAAAACATCAGCGGAGGAAATAAGGAGCCCGCCGATAGTATAATCTCTCCCCGATAAGAAGAAAATGCAAGCCGATAAGGCTATATTGGTAACACTTGCGCCGATAGAGGGAAATAAGAGCATCGACCAAGGTATTGTGATCGGCGAAGAAGATTTAGAGTTCGCCGATGGCGAATCTCTCGCTGATGGAACAAAGCAAAGGGGCGTCGGTGGAAAGAATATGGAGTTCGCCGATGGCGAATCTCTCGCTGATGAAGAGGAAATAAAGCGTAAGGGGCCATCGGCCTAACAATGAGGATCGGCGAGGAAGATTTAGAGTTCGCCGATGGCGAATCTCCCACCGATGAGAAGGAAACGAAGGCCAATATGACATCAGCAACACTCTCGCCAATACAAGGGTATCGGCATAGCCAACGCGATCGGTGAAGGAAATTTTGGGCTTGCCAATAGGCAAACCTCACACTGATGGAGAGCAACGAAGAAGCATCGATGGAAGAGAATGATCGGCGAGGGAATTTTGAGGCTCGCCAATAGTACAGACTTACGCCGATGGAAAGAAATAAGGAGGAAATAACGAGAAAGGCCATTGGCCAAATAACGAACATTGCCCAAGTATTTTTTGGACCTGTCGATGGCGATTATCACGCCGATGGGTGGGAATGGATGAAGCGGTGGGAATTTTAAAACACATTTTTAGCGCCCGTGGCATTTTTCTGGTCAGCGATGGTTGACCCGTTTGGTTTTGGGCAATCTGTATACATTTTGAACGCATTTTTGAGGGTTTTTGACCCAGATTTCCACATTTTTGCAGTTACCCTGATTTAAATAGATATTTTGAGTTTCCTGCTATTTATTTGATAAATGTGATACTTATTGCTTGTCTTGTCTTACAGGCTTGCAGTTGAGGAAGCAGCTGGAAATTCAACACAGTGACCTCATGGAAGAAGAAAATCTGATCTCAGGAGAAAGAAGTAAAGATGAAGTGCGAAGAAGTCAAGGCCGACCAAATGAAGGACAAAATTGCAGCTGAAGGTATTACTACAACAGACAAACAGAAGTTATTGCTAAGCTGCCAAAGCTTCTCAGAAGGGGCAATATTTCACCCAGATTTGACACTGCTCAGAGATATTTTTGAAGAACTGGTTCACCTATATTTATTGCTGTAACCAAGGGTTTGAACCAGAGGTTTAGTTAGTTTTTTTTGCTGTAGTGAGGACAATCAGAAAGTATTTATATTGTGCCTCTCTACACTGTAATATTTTACACAGGGATTTTTAGTATTTTTCCAGAATTGTAGAGTCTTTCTGGGCATAGTTTAGTTTAGAGGAGGTCACCTGTTGTCTGTAGTAAGGTGCGCGTGGAATGTCTGGCTTCCTTACTGTATCTATAAAGCTTGTAAGTTCTTTGTAGTTTGATCAATGAAACTAAGAGTCATTCCTACATTATAAATCATGTATGACTATTTGTTTCTAATACATTAGAATCTGGAGTTCTACATCTATCTTCTGAGTGTTCTCCTGCTCTTCTTTGTGTTTTGAAATATTATCTTTGAGAGCTTGCAATTTTAAATGTATGTTTGTGAAAATACTCAGAACTTGCATTTAAGGTTTTTACTGTGGATTTGATCAAATTACTGTAGGATTCACATAGTGCATAATAGAACAATTAGATCCTTTGGTAGAGTAAATGAGGTATAGATTAGATCTTTCTAACTTTTCCCAACCCATCTGAAATATTTAGCTGAAAACATAGAAATCTAAAGAAAATTGTCTCAAATTTGAAGAAGCATGTATAACAGAGTTAAAGGTAGACAGTTTTTCATAAATATATGAAGGAGAAAGCTGCAATAATTCAAGAAAACCATCTAAAACTTGCAGCACAGTAACACTTTTATGCAAAGGAATGAAAAGTGTTGACATATCTCATGATCTTTTGCATAATCTTAGTCCAGTAAACCACAAAGAAACTCTAAACTACGTAAGGCCCCTTGAACATTACAGCTTCACATTGACCAACTAATGATTCCTTCTTATCTTTCAAGTATAGTTTCGGTTTATTATATGTGAATTTTAACTTATTGTTATGATTGCATCAAAACAATCACCAACAGTTTTCTGGCGCTAGAAGGAGGGCCTCCCTGAGTTAGAGTTTATTCCAAACTGGCTAATAACAGTAATAGAGTGACTAGGTCTAGATCCAATTCAGGGGATATATTTGTGCAACTACCTGATATTAGGCGAGGTAGGAACCCTTTAATTTGGAATCCAAATATTTCGCAAGTAGGAAGTTCATCTAGAACACCTCCTGGGTCACCTTTTAACATCCGTAGTATTGTGAGTCCTGATAGATCACTGTTTAGATCTTTAAATCTTGGTTCAGGCACTCCTGGACGTCTCAATCCTCCTGTAAATCCTAATCCACCAATCAATCCAGGTATTCCTACAAGTTCAGGTCAAGCTCAAACACCTGTAATGGCTTATTTCGATGTCAATTCTCCCATACTCTTCAATGATTATCATGAGATGCCTAAAAATCCGGAAAAGATATGTCCCAAATACCAGTTGCATCAGGACCCAGAAGATCATATTAGAATATTCAAGGAAGCATGTTTTAGAGCTAGGTTAGAGCACAAGGATGTGGTGTGTAGATTATTTCCCTACACTTTTAATGAGCAAGCCTCTAGCTGGTATGTAAACTTACCCAACAGTTACATTTCTTCCTGGCCACTTATGGAAGAAGCATTTCTGTCAAGATTTAGGGGACCCATTGACCCTTGTGCTTTGTATCATAAATTAGCTACTATAAAATGAGGAGAGGGATAGCTGATTGATAATTTCAACGACAGATTTCAAAAGGCCTATTCTAGGCTAGTAGCCCCTTATACCATAGATGATGATCCCTTGTTGGCTATGTACTATGCTGCCTTGGATCCTTTAACTGCCATGTTTGTCAAAAGAAAACCTGACATAGATTCAATATCCAAAGCCTATAAAGAGGCAGCCTCAGTAAACCAAGAGATGAGACATACAACTTATAACCCATTTGTTAATGGAGGAAGTTTTGGGGTGCAGAATTAGACACAACCATGGAATGGAACCTCTATGCAACACACTCCACTATTAAATCTGGTTCCTTCTTACACACCTGTGTATAGTCCTACCCCAATTCAAGCTATAACTCCTTACACGGCTAGCACTTCCAACAACAGTCAAAATAATGGTCAGCCTTTGTTCCAACCTCCTAGGGATACAACTGTGGCAAAAGCACAAGAGGATAGGGAAGAAATCAAAGAGATCACTGCACATCTGAAAAGATTAACCACTGAAGTGACACAACTAAGAAATGAGAACCTCTATGGAAGAGGCAACCAAAACTACAATCAACATCAAAATCACAACCAAGGCAAAAATTAGAATTATAGTTTCAATCAAAATCAACAGAACAATCAGAACCAAAACTATAATCAGAATCAAGGCCCCAGCCAGGGGCAACCAATGCAAAATAGGGAGCCAGTGACAGATAATAGGACCTGGGGCAATAATAACAGAAATCAGAATCAACCTAGGCCACCCAAGACATGGAACACTGGGCCCAACAACGGTACTCTAGCTTCTCCTTTTGAGTATATAGATAATCATGATGCAAAACAGACAGCTGGCATACAAAAGGCCAGTATAGCACCCAAAAATTGGTGCAGATTTCACAATACCAATGCCCATGCTAAGCACGACTGTCCGCAATTCCACCTAGTAGCCAGCATTTTCAACATAGATGTGCAACCTCCTACCTCCGAATTTCTCATTCCCAAGGGTAATGAGGTAGTACCCTCAAGATATGACACAACATTAGTCTTAGAAACGTTTACCTTTGCAACTGCAGAAGAGAAAGAGGATGAATTGCTGGAAGATGAACCATACTGTTGTGAGAATCTTTATCCTGAATCAGCCTTTGTGTTAAATGCTTTTCAGTTTCCCTTTGAATTTGAAAATGAGATATTAAATGAAACAGAGGAGGTGCAGGGCTTTCAATAGACAAATAAAAGCCACACTTACAATTTGAGGAACAACCCTAGGCTAGGAGGGCCTTTTACCACTTCCGTTCCTCCGAATAACATCAATACACCCCCAGATCAGAATGCTAGCAACAATCCTGCCACACTTAAAGCTAATCACCACACAGATAATGGAACAACAATACAAAAGGATCAAACAAGTAAAACTGAAGCAATAGAGACAACAAGATTAATGAATTACTTGTCAGAGGAAATAAAGAAAATTAAGGTTAGTATACCTCTAAATGAATTATTGAAGATCCCAGGGATCAGAAATGCTTTTATAAAATCCCTGGATGCATCCATGATGAGCGAGATGTCTGCTGTTATAACTATTCCTAATAGAGATTCACCACCTAAAGAGAAGAATAAGAAAGTTGAGCAGCCTTCCAATACAAATGTAGTAATACATGCGGATAAGAGGGATACTCCCCCTTTCTTGCTTACTGTTAGATTGTGTGGGAAGAATATACACAATTGCATGGTAGATTCTGGTGCTTCAGCCAACATAATGCCCTTAGGAATATGTAAAACTCTCAGGCTGACTCCCACCAAATCTGCCAAGGTTGTCACACAATTAGATAAGACTGAGGTTAGCGTGATAGGAGAGCTCATGAACATTCAAATGCAATTAGCTTCAGACCCTAGGGTAAGCCAAATCATTGATATTCAAGTAGTGGATATACCCGTAAATTATGGAATGTTGCTGAGTAGGGATTGGTCCAAGACATTAAATGGATATATGACCACTGACTTTTCACACATGTGGTTACCTTGGAGAGGCATCCCATACTAGATCAAAATAGAGGCAGAGCCTAGAATGAAACATATGATAACAGAGTATAATCGAACTAATGAAATATTATATGCTGCTGTTGAACCGGGTGTCTATAGAATTACCAACAATGGGGTACAAATTGAAGAGATCATGATATTAAACAGTAGAAAGAAATGTGTCAGCAATAGGACAGCATTATTCATTGAGTCTGATGAAAATTCCTCAGATGAAGAAAACAATGCAATAGACAAATTTGGTCATGCCATCAGACAAGAGGTGGAAGAATGCGTTAAGCACAATCTGCCAGTCCAATGTAAATTGTACAAAAATAGGTGTAGAGTCCATGATAGGCAACATTCTGAGGAGAGTTGTGAAATGTGCAAAGACATCATTGAATACGAATACAAAAAATGCATAAGGGGGGTAGAATTACAAGAGGAAAATGAGAATCCTGATCCAACACAGAAATATGTTCAGGATAATATAGATGCCTTGATTCCAGATTTAAGAGAAGAAATAAAAGACAAGGGTAGTTGTCTTTCTGAGTTGCAAACTAAAAACCCATGTATAAACAGGACAACACCCCACAAGCAATAAAAGAGGCAATGCATGCTAAGATAAAAGGTTAGAAAAGTAAAGATGGCATGTGAACGTTAAAATGTGATGGGTCTAAATCAAAATAGGGTGCAGGTGCAGGTGTTGAACTCATAAATGCCCAAGGTAAATCACATCTGGCAGCATATAGATTACAATTTTCCTGCACTAACAATATTGCTGAATATAAGGCCCTAATTTTAGGACTTGTCATGGCCATCAAGAAAAGGGTGAAAACCATCAGAGTATTTTTGGACTCTGAATTAGTAGTCAGACAAGTGAGGAAACTATATGCCTGCAATTACAAGAAAATGATTAGTTACAAACATAGAGTATGGGGTTTAATAGATTCGTTTGATGCTTTTAACATATAACACATCCCCAGAGAGCTAAATCACAGGCCAGATGCACTAGCAGTTGCTACTAGTACATTAGAACCATTGGCACTGTCAGGATTGAGGCGATTTGTTGTTGAGCTAGTTAACATGCCCAGTATACCAAACAACGTTACACACTTTCAGGTATTTGGAGGGGATCAGCAAATTATTGATTTTCTGACTTGTAATGAGGCATTTGAGGCTCAAATCATTGATGAACAAGAAAGGCCTGAAGTAACATGCGACAAAGAGGATATAATCAACTTAAAGAGCAACTTCTTACCAAAAGGAGTAATTGAATTAGAACATATCTTTGATTTCGATGGAGTAATAAGACAAAAGGACTTGCCCAAAACAGAAGGGGGTAAGTCTGATTTACATAACTTAGGGACTGAGCAAAGTCCACAAAATGTACTAATTGGGAAAGCTTGCTCTAAGAAAATTAGAAAGGAGGTTTTAGACATTCTGAAAGAATATAAACACGTCATAGCATGGACTTATGAAGACTTGAAAACATTTGATGAGTCCATTAGAACTCACATAATACCTTTGAGAAAAGAAGTCAAACCATTTAGGCAGAAATAGAGGCCTGTGAATGCCATTCTAGAGCCTCTAATCTTTGAGGAAGTTAAAAAATTGCTGTCTGCTGGAATAATTTTTCCAGTCAGACATTCTGTTTGGGTAGCTAACTTAGTACCAGTAAGGAAGAAAAACGGAGACATCAGGTTATGTGTAGACTTTAGAAATTTAAACAAGGCATCTGAAAAGGATAATTATCCTCTGCCCCCAATAGATGAAGTGTTGCAAGCAGTAAATGGCACAAGGATGATGTCTTTTTTAGATGGTTTTTTAGGTTATAACCAGGTCTTAATTGATAGAGAAGATAGATTAAAAACCACTTTCACTTGTAAGTGGGGAAATTATGCATATAGAAGAATGCCGTTTGGTCTGATCAATGCAGGTGCCACTTTTCAGAGGGCCATGGACATTGCATTCCGTGGATTATCAGGTAAGTGCATTGTTGTGTATATGGATGATTTAACTGTGTATTCCAAGGATGCATCCACTCACGCTGAAGACCTCAGGAAAGTACTCAAGCGATGTGAAAGGTATGGGATTTCCCTTAATCCTAAGAAATGTATATGTGGCGTAACTAAAGGTAAATTATTAGGCCATGTCATTTCTGAAGGTGGAATTTCAATTGATCCGGATAGAATAGAATCCATAAAAAGTTTACAAATACCAAACAGTAGGAAAGAGTTGAAATCATTTTTTGGCAAAATTAACTTTGTTCGGAAGTTTATAACAGGTTTTGTAGAGATCGTGCAGCCGTTAAATGCCATGTTGAAGAAAGATGCATAGATGGAATGGACGCCAGTGGCCAGAGCCACGTTTGAAGATATTAAGGAGGCAATTTTTGATGCCCCTGTGTTGGCAAGTCCAGACTACACAAGCCCATTTTACATCTACTCCTTTGCATCTTCTCATTCAGTCGCGGCTGCCTTGACATAGAAAGGTGAAAACAATGAAGAGAGGCCCATAGCATTTATGAGCGCGCCTCTGAAGGATGCACAGCTGAGGTATCTAGACACCGAGAGGTAGGCATTTGCATTAGTAAAGGCTGTTAAAAAATTTAGACACTACATTCTGCGCAGCCAGGTCAAAGCCATAGTGCCAGACGCAGCAGTAAAGATGTTGCTGATGTAGAACGAGCCTGGAGAAAAAAGAGCCAAGTGGATCACCACGCTGCAAGAATTTGACATAGAAATCATACCTATGAAGCTGGTCAGAGGGCAGACATTGGTGCAGATGATAGCAAATACAGATCCCGATCTAATAAAACAGCAATACGTATTGAATTCCCAGAGCACATCAGGCTGGTATGATGATTTAAACACCTTCTTGATAGCTGGAAAGTACCCAAATAGGATGAAAGCTTATCAGAGGAGAGCTTTGAAGATTAAGGCACAAAATTATATGGTGCAAGGAGGTCTTCTATTCAGGAAGAACCATGATGGAATTTATCTGAGATGCATAAACAGAGCTGAAGCTGATAAAGTGTTGACAAAACTACATGACAAGTACAGAACCGGCCATGGTTCCCATCTAGCCACAACACACAAAATACTGAGGGCAGGCTATTACTGCCCCACGATGTTCAAAGACACTAAGAGTCACATCAAAAGTTGCCACATCTATCAGACTGCAACAGACAAAGGGAGAAATCAGGCCAATCCACTACAACCTGTGATTGAATCCAGACCGTTTGCATAGTGGGGCTTGGATTTTATTGGAGTCATCAATCCCCCATCTTCTGTAGGACACAAATTTATACTGACGGTAACAGATTATTGTACAAGGTGGATTGAGGCCACCTGCTGCAAATTTTCCACGACTGAGGTAGTTATCAAGTTTCTTGAAGAAAACATCATCACCAGGTTTGGAACTCCCTATTCATTAGTATGTGATAATGGCCCTACTTTCTCTTCTTTAAAGTTTTCTAAATGGGCATTTGAATACGAGATCATTTTAAGGTTTTCTTCAAATTATTACCCTCAAGGTAATGGACTGATTGAATCAACGAATAAAATTTTATTAGATATAATCAAGAAGTTAATTGCAAAGAGTCCTCGAGAGTGGAATACCTTGTTAAGATATGCATTATGGGTAGATAGGACCAAGTTTAAAACAGCCTTAGGTAGCACACCTTATCATTTAGTTTATGGGACTGATCCCATACTTCCAATAAATCTGAGAATACCAACCTGGAAGTTTGCTAATGAGTATCTAGGCTTTGATAACCATAGGGAAGCCAGAATAGTGCAAATGCTACAACTAGATGAGAAAAGAGGTCAAGCCATCGAGAAGTTTTCCAAGCACCAAGCGATTGTTAAGAGGTGGTTTGATAAAAGGGCAAAAGTCAAAACATTTGGGATATCAGACTTAGTGTTGTGCTGGGACAAAGCACATGAAAAGAAAGGAAGCCATGGAAAATTTGATAAATTATGGCTCGGTCCATTACAAGTCTCAGAAATAATAGGAGATAACACATTCAGACATAAGACCTTGATTGGAGAAGATGTGCCATTACCAGTTAATGGCCAGCATTTGAAACACTACTTCCAGGCTTGAGGTCATGGGCAGTCCATTTTAGTGTAAAGTGCTGTAAAGTAATGTATAGTTCTTCTTTTGCTGTTTTCTTTTTTTGGTTGGCTGTTTGTACAGTTTGTCTTCTGTTTGTTTCTATTTTCTGTTTCTTTTTGTTTGTTTTGTTTTTGTTTGTACAGTTTTTTTTATTTTTTTACTTTTTGTACAGCCTGTTTGTCTGGTTGGTTTTTTTTGTCTCCTCAGCAGGGATCTTTGTTTTACTTTAGAGTATTAAGAAGCAAAACTAGCAACCATTCAAAACAGTATAAAATTTAGGATATTCAAGTTAATCATTTGCAATTTACGCATAACTTGTTACTGTCATGAGTGTAGAGAGTTATTTATCTTCTGAAGTTTTGTATTCAATAAATGTGATTGAGAATTCAAAGCAAGTTTCTCATGATGACACGCCTAAAATCCTTGGGTTTGTTGAACCTACCAGTGTAGATATTAGGTGAAAAATCAGAGGTTGCCCTTGCTACCATTACAATTCTCAGCTTAATTTTAGCAAGTGTCCACTCCTTGCATCATGAATTTACAAATTTCTATATCTTGTGAAATCTTTCAAAATCAAAAAATTAGAAAATAAAAAAAAAATAAATAAATAAAATGGATTATACTGAAAATCTAGATTAAGCCATCTAAGCAACTCTATCAGGGCTATAGACGCTCGCTGGCAGTGGGGCTCTACTTAGGAGAATTGTAACGATAAACTTGCTGGGGCTATGGACGCTCACTGGCAGCAAGGTTCTATCCAGTCGGCTATGAGGGAATATCCTCACCTACATAGGCTAATGTCAGTCACTGGTTTGTTCAACCGATCTTCAAGATGAGGATAATTAATCATGTGCACACAATTAAACTAAAAATGGAAATTCATGCACCCTTATTGAATACCTTAAGTCTAAAGCTGAATAGCAATTTGCAGGAGGGATAGTTGGAAGTTATGAGTTCATTTCATCTAGTTTTCTTGAACACTCTAAATTTAGTTGTTTTGTTTGGTTTCTAGTTGTTGTGATGTTCACAACACGCCCCATTTTGCTCCTCAGCAAAATGAGGACCCCTGCTATTGCTTTGCTTTTGTGCTTCTACTTGTGTTTGTTCTGTCTGGTGGTAAAGGGGAAAAGAGAGTCAAATTTGCAAACCTTGTTAAAAATATAGAAAATTTGCATTTTTTAGTACCATTGCATGATATGGTTGGATTCCTTGTGAAAAATGAGCCAGGATTGCTTTTTGAACCATCTTAAAATTCATCATATTTTGCAAGTTATGATCATTTAGGTAAAATGTATTATCAGGTTTTGCATGATAAACAGTCTGTTGTTTGCCTTTTTTCTTGTTGGCATTCATTTTAAATTTCAAAAAAATTCGTACTTAGTGGTTCCGGGTCGTGGGCAATTTTGTCTGGGTTCCACTCCGTATGTTGCATTTGATTGTTTTGCAAAAAATACATTGATTCACTTTAATCGCCATTACTCATTCGTTGGAAGTGTTTTTACAGGTTCGAACCTGCGCTTTAAACCTTTCGCTTGAACCTTATGGCTGGGTTCAATGGTTCGATAGTTCATTAGTTCAAAGTTCGGGGTTCAAAGTCTTGTTTTTCTCTCTTCTAACAAAATCATGTCAATACGGTTGCTCTGCATAAAGGATATATCATTGAACCACACGATTGAACCACCGTATTGAACCTCTTTTTGGTTCAATGGTTCAATGGATGGAGTAGGCCTTAGCGAGACTGTTGCCGATGGTATGCCATCGACATAACATTAACTATCGGAGTATTGTTTTTAACTTTCGCCGATGGGTGAAGTCACGCGGATAAATAAAAGGGACTTGGCCAGATATAAAACGAATGACATCGGCATAACATTTTGAATCGGCAGAGTTTGGTTTTCTCTCGCCGAAGACTGTGATCTCCCCGATGGCCTTTTACCATCGGTATAACTATTAACGTCGGCTGTTATGTTTTGGCCCTTACCGATGGAAGAAATAATGAAGCAATAAAGGGGCATCGGCCAAGGTAAATGCCATCGGGAGGAAGAATTTATGAGGCGCCGATGGGCCGTCTCACACCAATGGAACATAACAAGAACGGTGTCGGCGAGACTTACGCCGATCAAAGGAAACAAGAGGTATCGGCTAGAGAATAGATATCGGTGAAAGTTTTAAGTAGCTTCACCGATATCGTTGGTCACGCAGATAGATGAGGGAGGACTTAGCCGAAATGCGAAGGGTGCGAAGATGGATATCAGCGAAACTCTCGCCGATATCGGCGTAGCGTATGCAATCGGCGGTGGTCAAAAATCCTTTGCTGATGGGCAAGGTTGGGCCAATACAAGGAAAGGTAAGGATGTGGAGGTCATCGGCCGAGGTAGAGGCATCGGCAGAGGAAATAAGGAGCTCGCCGACAGTGGAATCTCTCGCCGATGAAACAAAGCAAATGTCATCGGAAGGAGGAGTTTGTGAGTTGCCGATGGGCGATCTCATGCCAATGGAGAGCAATGAAAGAGCATTGGTATAAGGTAAGACATCGGTGGAGGAAATAAGGAGCCCGCCGATAGTATAATCTCTCCCTGATAAGAAGAAAATGCAAGCCGATAAGGCTATATTAGTAACACTTGCGCCGATAGAGGGAAATAAGAGCATCGACCAAGGTATTGTGATCGGCGAAGAAGATTTAGAGTTCGCCAATGGCGAATCTCTCACCGATGGAACAAAGCAAAGGGGCGTCGGTGGAAAGAATATGGAGTTTGCCGATGGCAAATCTCTCGCCGATGAAGAGGAAATAAAGCGCAAGGGGCCATCAGTCAAATAATGAACATCGCCCAAGTATTTTTTGGACCCTTCGATGGCGATTATCACGCCGATGGGCGGGAATGGACGAAGCGGTGGGAATTTTAAAACACATTTTTGGTGCCCGTGGCATTTTTCTGGTTAGCGATGGTTGACCCATTTGGTTTTGGGCAATCTGTATTCATTTTGAACACATTTTTGAGTGTTTTTGAGCCAAATTTCCACATTTTTGTAGTCACCTTGATTTAAACAGATATTTTGAGTTTCCTGTTATTTATTTGATAAATGTGATACTTATTGCTTGTCTTGTCTTACAGGCTTGCAGTTGAGGAAGCAGCTGGAAATTCAACACAGTGACCTCATGGTAGAAGAAAATCTGATCTCAGGAGCAAGAAGTAAAGATGAAGTGCGAAGAAGTCAAGGCCGACCAAATGAAGGACAAAGTTGCAGCTAAAGGTATTACTACAATAGACAAACAGAAGTTATTGCTGAGCTGCCAAAGCTTCTCAGAAGGGGCAATATTTCACCCAGATTTGACACTGCTCAGAGATATTTTTGAAGAACTGGTTCACCTATATTTATTGCTGTAACCAAGGGTTTGAACTAGGGGTTTAGTTAGTTTTTTTTGCTGTAGTGAGGACAATCAAAAAGTCTTTATATTGTGCCTCTCTACACTGTAATATTTTACACAGGGATTTTTAGTATTTTGCCAGAATTGTAGAGTCTTTCTGGGCATAGTTTAGTTTAGAGGAGGTCGCCTGTTGTCTGCAGTAAGGTGCGCATGGAATGTCTGGCTTCCTTACTGTATCTGTAAAGCTTGTAAGTTCTGTGTAGTTTGATCAATGAAACTAAGAGTCATTCCTACATTGTAAATCATGTATGACTATTTGTTTCTAATACAATAGAATCTGGAGTTCTGCATCTATCTTCTGAGTGTTCTCTTGCTCTTCTTTGTGTTTTGAAATATTATCTTTGAGAGCTTGCAATTTTAAATGTATGTTTGTGAAAATGCTCAGAACTTGCATTTAAGGTTTTTACTGTGGATTTGATCAAATTACTGTAGGATTCACATAGTGCATAACAAAACAATTAGATCCTTTGGTAGAGTAAATGAGGTATATATTAGATCTTTCTAACTTTTCCCAATCCATATGAAATATTTAGCTGAAAACGTAGAAATCTAAAGGAAATTGTCTCAAATTTGAAGAAGCATGTATAACAGAGTTAAAGGTAGACAGTTTTTCATAAATATATGAAGGAGAAAGCTGCAATAATTCAAGAAAACCATCTAAATCTTGCAGCACATTAACACTTTTATGCAAAGGAATGAAAAGCATTGACATATCTCATGATCTTTTGCATAATCTTAGTCCAATAAACCACAAAGAAACTCTAAACTACGTAAGGCCCCTTGAACATTACAGCTTCACATTGACCAACTGAACTTGACCAACCGAACCATTGTAGACTTGGGATTAGTTGAATCTTAAATGATTCCTTCTTATCTTTCAAGTATAGTTTCAGTTCATTATATGTCAATTTTAACTTATTGTTATGATTGCATCAAAACAATCACCAACACATCTTGAAAGTATATTTAAAAATATTTAAATTTGAAATCTAGCGTTAAAATTGACCCCAACTGCAAAAAGTGCTAAAAACAGCCTCTACCGACCTTAGCGCTAAATATTGAATCAACTGACTTTGCTCTAAAAATAGTCGCTACCGACTTTCGGCACTAAAAACCTTGCTCGCGGACTTCTGCGCAAAAATCATGGTCAACCGACTTGCGCTAAAATGACCTCCGACTGACTTCCTTCAAACCACTATTAAGTCAATTGGGACCAAAATCCCCGCCGGTGGCATCTATCAAAGCTAGCGCTAAAATCATGGTCAACTAACTTGCGCTAAAATGACCTCCGACCGACTTGAAAGCCATCAAAGGTTGGGTGAACCCAAAATCTGTGCTAAGGTTGGACAAACCCAAAATTCACACTAAGGTCAGACAACCCCAAAATCCGCTCAAAGGTCTGATGAACCTAAAATCCCCGTTGAGGTCGAACAACCCCAAATCAGCGTTTTTTGGTATTTTGGGCCAAAAATTGGGTTTTTTAAGGTGTAAATGGGATTTTCTTGATGGGTTTGAATTGCATATCTATTTGTTATATCATGATGAACATTTTATCAAGTTTGTGTGGATTTTTGGCACGTTTTACGACAATTAATGCTACTGCATATGAAAGGTTAGACAACCCCAAAAATCTCACTTTTTGCAAAAAATGCTAGAAAAACATGAAATTAAAGTCTGCAAATGGATCCTAATGACTACAAAAACTTCCTAGATCAATATATTGGCCAAATAAGTACTCAAAAATGATGAAAAATGCAGAAAATCATGCAAAAATCACTAGATTTATGAAGTTGTCTATAAGAAGGCAACATTGACAATGAGTTGTTTTTGACTGATTCGTGACTACAAATGGACATGTTTTGATCCAAATTGATGAAAAATGACTTGTTAAGATGAAATTGATGCTTTGCATTGTGAATTGTAGGTCTTGGAGAGCACAAAGGAGCCAACTGGAGCCATCCTGGAAGGATGTACATGCAGATATGTAGTACTGATCCAGAGATGCAGAATTGACATTCTATTAACCAAATTGCTGCTGCACATGCGAAAGGAAGTCAGTATAATGTCCAAGATGATAAAGATGAGTCTCAGGAGCTAAAAGACATAGAATATCATGCCAAATCATTGTTGTTCCTGCAGATCCAGTCCAATGTCTTAGTGATCCAGTCCGGGGGTCATAACTCCTAGCTATTTTATCAGAATTTAAACTTCTTGGACTCATTGGAAAGATAAACCAGCCGTCTAGTTTGAGCTATCGGCTACTTAGGATTAACACCAAGCTACCGATAGGTTTCGAGCCCCCATTCCACTCTGAAGGCCTCCAAAAATGCAATTTACTACGATGTAGAAAATACCAAAAATTATATTTTTGATATTTTCCCCAAAATGCCACTCAAATGACCTTGGATCGGATCACCAAGATATGCATACAGCGGTCCCAGCAGGCCAGTCATCAATAATCAGTCCAGCAAGCATCCAATTGGATATATCTTCACTAATAAAGTGCCAAATACTCCTTTTTGATCCAGTCAGCACTTGGAATCCCGTGGATCCACATCAGCTCAAGTTTTCAAGTGTCATGTGACTCTATTTTGGCTTTATTAGGCCTTGAAAATTGACTTTTCATCATGTATAACCAAATGGGTATCCATTTTGTCTAGATTCAATGTATTTGCAACCTGTATTTTGTCATTTTCCTACTAGACAAAGGCAAATCCGAAAATGTAACAAACTAATGTATCTCATTAAATTCCATGTAATCTGGACCGTCGGTGTTGAGTTAATCTCCACCGTTCATTTGAGAGCTAGGGTATGCTGCTTTCTATATAAAGGGCTGCCATTTCCACTTTTTGTAAGAGAGATTTTGATGCCAAATTGTTGACTCTGTGCCATTTGAATTAATACAAAGCAAGTTTCTGCGGTATTTCTAAGAATTTGTATCTTGTGTTGATTCATTGTGGTTTTCATGATTTGCTTCTTGCTCTCCCATAATTAGATTAGTTGTGCTTTTATGATATTAATGGTTTGCTGCAGTATTTGATGAATGTTCCAAGTCCATACTTTTAGTTGTTTGTTGATGGTAAATAGTTGTGTAAAGTTAGTCTGGGCTTATTATTTGTGCTGAAGTTCAAATGCATTTTATGAGTTAAGTTGTGCCATTTTTTGGGTATTTAACAAATGAATGTTGTCTGAAAATCTTTCAACTTCCATTGAAGATAGCACCGTTTTCTGCAGTACTATAACACCCATTTCAGTTTGGTAGTTCAAAAAACTGGTTTAAAGTTTGGGAATATTTGTCTACTGAAGATAACCCTTGCATCATGAATTTCACTTAGGATCCTTCTAAAACCCTAAACCTTTTGCATTTTCTTTAAACCCACTGATTAGTTTTTAGACTAGAAGTTTCCACAGCACTTTATCTTGGTTTATCAGCTGAAAATCATAATAGGGTTTATGTGTATTTGCTATCCCAAACCTAAAGATTTGCAGATTGCATGTAAGACCCCTTTGTAGGTACAGCTAGAATGTAACCATTGAGAGATTCCAAGCAAGCTAAGACCTAGCTGTATTATCCTTGGAGTCGTCTTACTTAGGGTAAGATACTTTTCAAGAGAGGTGTGAAATCAGCAATCACACCTGCGTTGTTGTGTGCTAAAACCACCATCAATAGCTTATTTAACTAATCCTTCTATTTTACAACCTGCTATACCTGACAAACCTTTCCTATTGTCTATCTCAACATCTAATAATGCCCTGGCAGTCTTGTTAGTGCAACATAATGCTGAAGGCAAAGAATGCGGTATCTATTATATCAGCCAAACTATGCTCGATTATGAAGTGTGATAGATTGTTATCAAGAAGCATTGCCTAGCTTTAGTGTTTGCAACACAGAAGCTTTGAGATTATCTTTTGAATGCTAAAATACATGTGATGATAAAATTTGACCCTTTGAAACACCTTTTTTGCAAAAATAGACTTGTCGGGTCATGTTGCTAAATGGGTTATGTTTTTAACTAAATTCGATCTTAAGTTCATTTCTCAGAAACCAATTAAAGGGTAAGCATTTATTGATTAGTTAGTTGAAGGTCCTTCACCTTTTACTACACAACATTAGGACATATTTCTCGATGACCAAATTTTAGCAATTACTGAGGATGATAAATGGGAATTGCACTTCGATGGATCAAGATGTCAAACTACTTCTGGTGCTAGTGTTATATTAATACCCCCTGTAGGTAAGTCGATTCCTATATCTTACCACCTAGATTTCTCATGCACAAACAACATTGCTGAGTATGAAGCTCTCATTGTAGGACTTCATGCTGCCTTGGCTCTTAATATCAAAAATATTACAATATATAGTGACTCACATCTTATTGTATGACAACTAACTGGATCATATCAAACCAAGAATGACAAATTATCTCAATATCGTGAGTTTGCACTATCTCTCTTAAAACAATTCACATCATTTTCAATAAATATTATTCCTAGGAAAGATAATTGACATGCGGATGCAATGGAAAGTGCAACTTCCCTTATATCCCCTGATGATTCTCTTGAGGAATTTTCTTTCATTATCCATAATCTTAAAACACTGACAATTCAAGATCTTATAGTTGCAAATTTAGAATGAAGTGATAATACATATATTGATGAATGGTTCTCCTATATATTCAATTATTTGTGTGATGGAACCATTCCTAGTTCAACATCTAAGAATGCCTAAATCCGTCTATGTAAACTAGCAGCACGATACATTATTGTGTTGAATGTGTTATATAGATGAAGCTATAATGGAGTTTTACTCTGATGTTTAAGTAATTCAGAAATCTTGACAGCTTTAGGGGAAGCTCACTCTGGTGCCTGTGGAGGACATTTTGGGGGAAAATCCTTGATACAAAAATTGTTACGAATGGGTTATTATTGGCAACACATGGGACAAGATTCCTTTGCTTATGTCAAGAAATGCTTGCAATGTCAACAACATAAGTACCTAATCTGAGCTCCCGCTCAAGAACTTCATGCCCAAGTTTCACCTTGGCCATTTTCTATTTGGGGCTTGGACCTAATTCGTAAAATCTCTCCACCCTCCTCTCAAGGGCATACATTCATCATTACTAGCACTAATTACTTCACAAAGTGGGTCGTAGTTGTCCCTTTATGATCCACGACTACTGACGTAATTTGTCAGTTTATACAAGATAACATTATTTCTCAATTTGGAATACCTTCCTCCCTCATTTCTGACAATGGTACACCATTTAGAACAAGGATGTGAAGAAATTTCTCAAAAATTATCATATTCAACATCACTTCTCTACACCTTATTATCCTCAATCAAATGGCCAAGCAGAAGCTTCAAATAAAATTATTGGACAGATTTTATGAAAAACTATTAACAAACATCAAAAGGATTGGCGCATTCATTTATCCTATACATTATGGGCCTATAGAACAAGCATTCGTATGGCTACTAGCAATACACTGTATAACCTTGTCTATGGCACAAATGCAATAATGCCCTTAGAGTTAGAAATTCCTTCATTGAGAATTTTCTTCAGAGACATTATTAATGATGATACCGAATGTCAAAAAAGATTGTAAGAACTTGAGATGTTTGATGAAAGATGAATAAATGATCTTGAGCACCTCAAGGATCATCAAAAAAGCATACAACAATTGTCTAATGAACATGTTATACAACGTTCATTTGATGTTGGAGATTTGGTACTTTATTAAAATCAACGCAATATGTGAAATTTTAATCATTGTGTCTATTAATATATGTTCTACAAAGAATTGTTAGTATGTCACATTGGCATTAATTACATTTCCATATTAGCCTTCAATAGTCATCACTAGTTGCACTGTACAAAAATCACGTGTGATATAGATTAAAAGCATTACACATAGATAGAAAAGTGAACATCATATATATACCATCATCAGTTTTAAATATACATCTGAATTGACTATGCCTCATAAAAAAATGGGATGTCATAGTGCATAATATATACATATCATATAGCAGAACCTCAGTCACCTATACCCTCAGGCCCTCATGGTGTGCATGTGATAGAGGCTTGACAATGTGTTGCTATGGATCATGAATGACTCCTAGAGACACTCCGCGGTTGTAACTCTTGATCTCACCTCTTAGCCCTATCACCTCCTGGTACATCTGATGGTACTAGTCTCTCTCAGCTTGAGCCCTGTCTCTGTTAGGTCTCACCTGACGGACCTCAAGTAGTAAGAACTCACTAATGACTGGCTCTCTCTTCGATGTAGGTACCACTACCATCTTCTCTCGCTATGCTTGAAGCTCATCCTTGATGTGCTCAGCTCTCTGAAGTAACTTCTCTCTCTCCTATGTAGACTACTCTGGAATGCCCTCTATAGCTGTCCTATATTTGACAAAAGACATAAATATATCCACATGTTGCCCAGCGGATGGCCATGGTGAATACCCAGCCCGCACCCACTACTCAAATACATCTAAAGGTACTATGTCCATAATGACATGACTCACAAAGTCTTGCCAAGTGTCAGTCCCAACTGCAAAATAGAAATAAGATGGATATATTAGACTTTTGCATAACCATCATAAATAAGAAACATAAATATCATCAAACTAATGAAACCAAGTTAACCTATATCTCCATCTTGCCAGGATGGTTCTTAAATCACCGAAGGTGTCACAAGCTCTGTAGTCTAATCTATAGCTGGGGACACAGACCTACTACACTCCCCCTTCACACTCTAACTTGGTCTCTCAACACCTGTAGGGACTGGACCACAAGCTCTAGACCGTCATCTTGAGTTAGTCTCCTTGTCAGTGGCTACCTCTTACGATGGAACCTCCTCCTCATCATCATCATCATCCACATCCTCCTTGAGATCGTAGTATCCTACAAAGTAAGACACATCATCCTCTACCCCTGTGTCACTAGTGTGACCAGCCCAAGGTTGAGCATCACCTGTAGGGTGACTGGGAGGAAAGATAGGAGTAGATTGAGCTATATACCACTAGGTCTAATATGCTTGGGTACAACCAACATCCTCTATATTTGATACTAGTGTTGCATCCCCAAGACCATCATCATCACTAAGAAGTATATCTGCTACTATTAGTTGTTGGGCATTGTTCACCCTAACTGCATTGTGTATAGTGTGCACATAGCTCAGACACACTATAGGAACATCTTGTACCTATCTGAACTATCATGCCACCCTATCAAAATAGAACCAAACCACAATGTGATCAAGGCAACCGACCATCAGCTAATCCTTCTGCATCCTCACTAACTATCTTAGTTGGACAGGCCATAAGATATAGCCTCGATACGGTCTCTAGATAATATTGCTAGGCTGCAATCTATCAAAGACAACTCTCCAGTATAATAGATCACCATTTCTCCAACATCTGACTAGTGGATAGTCATGAACACGTGGATGGGTGAATGCTGACTCTATAGGAAACCTTGTCAATCATTTGCACCTAATATGCTCAAAAGCCCAAACCTTTAATAAAGTGTAGATCATTAGATTGTGTATCTCATAATGGACATACCATCCCAAGTCATGATAGAGGTGTGCAAGCATACTGCTCCCCCATGCATATACAGTCTGGTGCTCCTTCATCGCTCTAATGGTGTGAACGAGACCCCATGAAGGTGACTGCCTCATCCATCTAGTGTGATAGCTAGTATAATAGTGACTATCATGATCCTTCGAACCAATAGGATGTCACCACATCCCTGCTCTAGAAGTTGAAGCTAAATATGTCCTCACTCTGCCCATGAAACTATGTGACCCAGACAATACAACTGACTCTTGCGAGTATACTCCACTGTGCAATGTCTCATGACCCTCACTGTCTCTCATCAGATAGATAGTTGCAGGATCTTGTATACATCCTCCAGTGTGATAGTCATCTCTCCTATAGGCAAGTGGAATGTGGATGTATTTACATTCCACCTCTACATCAATGCCATCAACATGTTGCAATGAAATCTGATTGTCAGCATATCAAACACCCACCATAAGCCCACCACTTGTAAGTGCTCTCTCTTTGTGTTAGACATGGTACTAGCACTCTCTTAAAGTAGTGCTATCAGGTGACTGCTTGTGTGCTCTCGTGTCTCTGAGACATCCTATAGGTCAAAAAGCAAGTGGTATTATCAGTATTTCTTCATCAAACCAAAAACTACTATCTAAAATAGTAACAAGTGCCTATACCTAGGGCCCTTGTCCTCTGTGGACTCACCCCAAGAAGACCTGGGCACCCCAGAGGGATACTAGCACCCCTGAGGGACTAGGGTGCCCCAGTGAGACTCTGGCGCCCTAGGTGGACCCGAGCGCCCCTACTAGGGACCCCTGTCCATGATGCCTCCCTTGGCATGATATATGATAAAAACAAGTAAAACAAAATAGAAAGATGATAGAAGCATATGATTAGGACCCTACCTTGGCCTTGACATGCCTCTCTGCCACTTGGGATTAGACCATCTCTAGTCGTGGGGGCTGATACGGGCGTCATCTCGGCATGGTTGTCCTCCTCTTTTCCTTCTCTCTATCTCCTCTAAACAATGACAAGACACAAGAATGAGTAAGTGCTAAGTAAAAACTCCCTTTACATAAAGTAATTGGATGAGAATTCCTATCCCTAACTAGGTGCAATATTGATCTATTTCACTCTTGAGCCTCTATCCTGAGCTGTCAAACTTAGATTTCTGTGTCGTTTGTTGCATTGGAATCCTAGTTCCACTCTCTATCTCACCCAATGTGTTGTGCTTATGTGTTGTTTCTTCAAACAACCCTCATAAAACATTTCTCATCAAGTTTCCCTCAAAATTGAGGCATGTTGATATCTCCTTGTTTCTCCTTTTTGGACTAAGCAAGCAGAAACAAGGGGGGCATATATCTCCCTTGATTTCCTCCCTCATCATGTCTCATCACTCAACCCCCTTAGTGTTTATGTACTAATTCATTAGCGGTGGTTGCAAGTTGATTTGATTTTGATTTTATGACAAGTGTTCTTTTGTAGGTTGCAATTCCTAACTTTGTGGTCTTGCAGGATTGTAGACTTGGGGGCTTCTTCCTTCTTAGTGAAAACAATTTTTCTTCCCCTATAGTATCCTTTTGGTTATTCTTTTCATGATTGATGTATTTACTCTCTTTTAGTTGCATATCCACTTAGTGTCGTATGGCCACTAAAGTGTGGCTAAATGTTACATCAGAAATTATCCTCCTATATGGAATGGTACAATTTCCCTTGGTTTATCTCCTCACCTTTGGTGACCTTTGAACCTCTTTGTTTTTGGCCTTCTTAAAACCCTGATTGGCTGGTCTCTAGTTGTAAAATGTTCATTTTTTTAGATGACTATTGATGGTACCTAGAAAGAGAATTTGGATTATGGGTCCCTAGGACCCCCTAAATACAGATCTGATCAGAAATTTGGGAGAATGGACTCAAGTGCTCATGCCCTAGTCTTGCCCCATTTTTGGGAATTTGAATCTTAGCGAGGTGTCAACTCTCACCATACACCATGGGATTCTGTTTTCAAATTTTTGTTTTCACACGATATTGAGACGTTATTTCAAAATTTCAATTTCCTAAGGTTAGATATAAAAAGACATTTAAAAATCATTTCATCACACACAACCTTTATGCAAGATTTATGCCAAAACTCTACTGAAATTGCCATTGAAGATCAGTGATTTGTTGAAACTCTTGAAAGTGATTTGATTTTACTATCATGGAGACAATGGATGGAAATTAGGAATCAAGATCTTGAGACTATCTTTCTCTTGCTAGGGTTTGTACACCTTTTGCATGATCAGGAGAAGGGTTGAAGCCTCCAACATCGAGCTTAGAGAACCTTCATAAACATTGCCGATTCGCCTTCTTGTTCATACAAGTCTTCATTTGTTTTCATCTCCTTGAGGTGAAGTTGTATGTGTTTATTGAATTGAAGAAAGTTATTTATCTTCCCTTGATTGATACATCTAGGGTTTGATATTTCTGCATACACTTTGTTAGGTTTACACACACTTCTGCAAATCTTTATCTCTGGCTATTCTTGAGGTAGGAATACCAAAAATGGGCCTTGACTAAGGCAAGATCCATTATAGCCACAGCATCTTTCTCCTCATTTTGTAGGTGCAGATCATGTTTTAAAGGATACGACAAAAAGGAGCAACAGGAAGATAGATATCATGAATATAGTTGTCATTGAATTTTAGAATTTTGGATCTCGACACTTTTAGGACTAATGAGTGGGCACCGTAGTCCAACTAGGGAAAATTTTTGAGATTTGGAAGCTCTTCGGGGTCACCGTATAGCTGGTGTGGAAGATTTTCATGGACGAAAAGTTGCAGGACTAATGAGCGAGTGCCCTAGTCTAGTTAGCCCTCAATTTCTGTGTGCATGATCTCTGAACCTTATTCTTTGTGTTTCTAGAATCTATTTTGCCTACTTCATTTTTGAATTTTGTTAATTTTTGTTATAAGGTTTAATTAGGGTTTACTTGACTAGTGAATAAAGACACTTGATAAAACCTTAGTTAGACACCTTAATCAGACCTAATTAGCATTAGGAAATAGACAAGTAATCAATAGCTTGATCCCAAGCTCGATTCTTGTCTTCCTAATGTTTAGTTAGGTGAAAGAATAGGACTTAACCTTGTTTAAGAGAAACCTACTTTTTCACCCTAAACACAAAGAATCTAGTGATGCATTCAAGGACAAAGCATATCTCAATCCGGTATCACTTTTTGAGAGAGAAGGTTGTAGAGAATGAAGTGAATCTTAGATATGTGTCTACAAAGGATCAGGTTACTGACATATTCACTAAGGCTCTTCCTAAGGATACTTTTGAGTATCTTCAGGAGAAGTTGGGGGTTATTGCCCCTCCTTCTTTGAACTAGATGCATAAGGAGATGCATCAGTCTAGTGGACCTCAAGATTCATTCCTTGATCTAGACTGATGTTGGTGGCTACCTCTCATGGAGACTAGGTAGTGGAATTATTGGTTGTTGTAGTATGGAGGAGTGAGAGTTGTCATTATGCAATGATTGTTGATTGATGCAGTTTGGTGTGTGTTCCTAAGGGGAGTATGTAGAGCAGTAAAAGAAAGGAAGTTGCAGTAGAGTAGTGGTAAAAAGTATGATTAATGTCAAATGAGGACAATGAGAAATGCAAATATTTTGTCCTTTGTCATTGATGTCAAAGGGGGGAAAGAGCAATGTGAAAAAGAAATGCGATAGTTTTGATAAAAGTAACCGAGAAGGGCTCAAACCCATGTACATAAGCCAAAAAGGCGAGATGAACAAGTGTCACAAGAAGTAAAACAATGAAAAATAAGAAAAAATAGAAAAGCAAGCAAAAAGGGCCAGCAGAGCTAGCTAAACCCAGAAGAACCAACAACGGGCTAAGCTACTGCTTAGCCATAGATTTCAGGCTACTAATAGCAGCTTAGCCATAGATTTCAGGCTACTAATAGCCTACCATTCTCTATTAAGGAATTCCATCTTATCCTCAAACATGTTCTCCTCCTTGTCCCAGTCATGCATATCTTGAATCTTGATCTCCTTACCCTAGGTGACCTCAATCTCCAAGCTGACCTACTTGCCTTTGTTGTTCTTGTTCTTATCCCTAGTCCTGTTGGTCGGGCCAACCATGCTCTGATTTTGCACATCCTAAGATTCCTTACATGTTCTAACATCCCTCATGGATTTATGTTTTTCCAGCTCTTCCTTAAGCACATAAAGGGTTGTAGCAGATTTTTTCACAGTCTCTGTACTAAAGTTCACCAACTCTGCCACATTCTTCTTGAGCTTCTCCTGGTTATCTTTTATCATCACAATCTCATCTTCCATCTTTTCCCACTTCTCAAACTTTCTGGCCAAATTATCCACTTGATCCCACAACTCATCCTTGCTCTCCTTGGGCCATTCTATAGTTTCCAGTTGAGTAATGACTTCAAGGTGTTGAATTTT
The DNA here is from genome assembly GCA_027924645.1 of Cunninghamia lanceolata. Classification (NCBI taxonomy): domain Eukaryota; kingdom Viridiplantae; phylum Streptophyta; class Pinopsida; order Cupressales; family Cupressaceae; genus Cunninghamia; species Cunninghamia lanceolata. Next base: position 215,787 of record BSBN01001505.1, on the reverse strand, counting down.
TTTCTTGGCATGGTGAAGTTGAGCCAACTACCATTTTAAAGCCTGATTTTGAAGGTCAAGAGCCTAATAGAGGGTGGCAACCTTCTCCACCAGATGGCTGCAAGAGATACAATCCTTCTTGTTATCCCCATGAAAGTGTATAAGGGTTCCCTTCATCTTTTTGGTAGGGGGTTCAAGATCTTTAAGGTTATCATTCTGGTTGATATATTGGTCACTAATTTCCTTTTTTCCTTTGGTTGGGCTTTCTTCCTTTATACTAGAGATATCAAGAGAAAAGCTAACCCTATCATTTTGATCCTCAATATTACCTCTACCTTTACTACCTCTAGGCTGGGAAGTATCCTTGAACGTAGTTTGAATGATCTCATTTACTTTAGGTTCCTTCTTACTTCTGAGGTGAGGTTTATTGGGGGGCTCGATGTTAACAATCTCAATTTTGGGCTCAGGTTCTGAGGTCACAATATTCCTCCTCCTTAACTTCATGCACATAGCTTTCTTTGGAGGGTCCTTAAATTTTTTTCTCAAGATTCTTTTCCGAATGATCTACCTTGGCCACACCTTTACCCTTTGTGTTAATGGCTTTAGCCTGGGGTTCCTTGGAGGATAGAAAGCTAGATTTAATAGAGGAAACCCCACCACGCATTTTAGTTCTTTGTTTAGCAAAACATTTCACTATCAAAAACTTGCCAGCTTACATTGTTATCTGGTACAAATGGTCTTACAACCACTTTTACATACTATTGTACATCTATACTATGAATATCAGTCAGAATGTCAAACTGACATCCTATAGTAGGAAGCTTATCTACATATTTATTTTGATTTCGAGGAATAGAACGTAGATTTAAAGCATCAAAATCCTCTATTAGATCTCAAACCCGATGCTTATACTTCTTGAGAAAATCATTTTTGGTAACATTTAAATTTCTAACTTGATTTACAATTAACTCAAAATCACCATAAACTTGTAAGCACTTGATACCTTTCTTTCTGGCCCATTTTAGGCCATGGTTAAGTGCCTCATATTCAACTATATTATTTGTATAGCTAAAGAAAAACTTTAATGCCAAATAGTACTTATCTCCATCAGGTGAAACCAGCATGGCTCCTCCACCTGCACCCATTTTGCTTCTTCAACCATCAAAATACAGCTTCCAAAGCTGATTCTCTTTCCATTCAGGATAACTTTGATCCTTGACTAGATGTGGAATTAATGCATTAGGCTCATGAATCATATAAATGCCTAATCCTACCTCATCAGTTTGACAGAAAAGGTGATCTTCATGATCCTTGACTGCCCACTCATCTAGATTTACATCCTCAATAGGTGTGTTGGGGTCTAGGGTCACGGATTGATCCTCCTTCCCATGGGTGATGTAGAGGTTAGTATTTATAGGGCTAGGGACATATAGTTCAATATGATCCTTGGCTAGAGGCTTAGATTTTATGGTTACTTTCATACCATACCTTGTTTTGAAAAATAGATAGGACCAATCAGAAGATAAAAACCCACCCAACCTGGAAGTAAACTCCCTAGAGAGGCAAAAGGAAAAATGAGGTGGTAGGTCGATAACATGAACATCTTGATGGATTGTAAAATTGGGATAGGCATGCAAGGTAAGAGGTAAATTTTTAATCACCCCAGTAGTCTTAATCGAAGATCCATCTAGTTGAACTACAGAACTGCTTGCCCCAAAATCTATCATGCAGTTATAAACAAGCTTATCCCCAATGATTAAACTTACATAAAAAGGAGGAGGCTTTACCTCTTGAGTTTGTTGCTGCTTGTTATTAATTTTTGGGTTGTTGGCAAGTACAACTTTGGCTTTTTCTTGGTTAGTACCATCAGAAATAGAAAACTCAACAAAAACATCTTGTAGAAGATTCTTTCAACTAGGAATATGTAATTCATCCATTACCGACATGTTAACTGTAGCCTTCATAAGGTGTTCTACAACATTGAATGAAACATGACTCACCTTTTACTGTCCTTTAATAGCAACATCATCATTTTTCCTTTGTAAAGGCTATAATTGCACCTTAGGCTGATCCTTCCCAGATACAACTTGACCTCTTTGCAGAATCTACATCTTTTGTTGTGTTGCAGGGACAACTTGAGATTTATCTTTAGCAGGCTTCTATTGTACATGTCCATCTTGCTTATCTAAATCAACAACCCTCTTCTTTGTTCTTGTGCTAGTTGAAACTGGTACATTTAGCTGATTTTGACCTTGGGGATAACTTACACCACAAAATTCAGTGCCTTGCCAATTCATTAAAGCCACATCAAAGTTATCTTGTTAAACTAAAATTTCACTCGCAACACCTTTTGAATCACCATAACTTTTCTACACCATAAGAGCCTAATTGCTCATACCATTTGTACATGCAGCTTGGTTATGAGGCTGGTGACATGGATAGCACCAGTCACATTCTTGTGCTATATTGTTTTGAGCAGGCATGAGCTCTTTTGAAGAGCTAGAAGTATTAGGATTATAGGACTAGAAAGATCTAGGATTGAAATTTCTCCTTTGGCCTTGAGAATCAGCTTGAAAAGGTGGCCTATTTTGCTAATATGGAACTTGATAGGGCTTATGCTCTTGTCCAACTTGCTTTTTGATACTCACTGATTCATGCCCAAAGGTTTTTAGTATGCTCTTGATCTCTTGAAACTCTTGGGATTGGGCTGGAACAATAGTTTCTTGAGCTCCAACTTGATATTCTATTGCTAGAACTGGTGGGACAATAGCTAAAGGAGGTATAGCCATAGGTACAGGTGGTTGGATTTTAGGAAAAATGGGCAAAGGTGGCCTTGGGGCTACTTTTCCTGCTTGAATAAGGTAATTTTTTGCTCTAATAGCTATCTCCAAAGCATTAGGAAGAGTAAACCCTCCCATAGACTAAATCATTACAGATATTTCACTATTTAAAGCCTTAACAAAGAATAAAAATGCATGTTGTGGGGTAGGCTTTACCATTGTGGGAATCCTATCCCAAGTCCTCTGGAAATGGTAGTTAAAATATACTAGGTGCTCATGAGGAGCTTTTTTAATGGTACTCAGATGCTCCAATAACAACAAATGATCAAACTTATCCTGAAAATGTTGATGCAAACCATCTCCCAAATCATCCCATGACATGATTGAGCCTATTGTGAGTCCTCTAAACCACTAGAAAGCTTTCCCTTTCAGTGATGTAGTAAAAATCCTTAGTGCTACATTTTCCTAGGTGATATTATGCATAGAGCACAATGTTTCCACATCTTGGATATGCTCAATAAGAGTGGTATGATCCACTCTAGTAAAAAATGATAGACTTTTGAGGGCTGCAACTGGAATGTCATCATGCTAAGAAATATTTAATGGGTTGCCCCCATTGAAAGGTGTAAATGCAAAATTTCTAGGAATCATTAGTATTTGTACTATTAGCACATGACTCTTGCTTCTCTATACTAGAGTTGGAAGATTGAGTCTCAGAGGTGTAGATCTTGACCTCTTCGATGAATAAAAAATTCTACTTGCTGTCCGACCCCTCCTTGGTGGAGATAATTACAAATAATCAAACAGAGCAGGACTAGATCTAGTTTGTACTCTTTTCATAAGATGGTTTCACTAGATCTGCATGCAAAACTAAAAAAATGGAGTCGCTAGGTATATCTTGAAGCCTCCAAAGGCTAGAAACATTGCTGCATGTACCAGAACATCACCTTTAAAACTTGGAAAACTTCTCTTAAAGCAAATTTTAGAGTCCCACTGGGTAATGCCAAAATCTGTTATCAACAAAGTATGTACCCAATTGCTAAGCTATCAACTTAGCTACCTATTGACACATGGGAACATGCCTAGGCCTGTGGGTTGCCTACAACTTGGAGTGAACGTCTAGAGTGAGTTGGTTCCCTTGGTAACTTCACCTAATCTAAATGACTTACTAAGGAAAGGGTTAAAAAGATAGGTGAAAATGAAATCCTAAAACTTAATGATTCTTTATGAGAATTTTTACTTATTCCAATGATCTCACTCACAAACAGCCATCTTGATCTATTTTTGATCTCCAAGAAAAAGCCTCCAAAAAAGTAGCCAAAACTGGTCCAAATTAACTGTAAAAGCTGTCACAATGCTCTCCAAAGTGGTCCCACCAAAAACACCTAAAACTCAGGCTTTAGCTGATCAATAAAAGCTCCATGTTGTCCATATTTTGCTTAATTTCACCCAGAAGAAAGCAAATCTAGAATGGAAAGATTATTCTATATTCACTCTGCTTTAACTACATTTAATAACAAATATTCAAGAAATTTTTAAAAGCATTGCTTTAATAATGTTTCACAATAGATTTTACAGTTTTATCTCCTAATTTGTCTTGATTTGACTCTTTACAAAAAAAATAATACAAGGCTTATATGATTATTTAGCCAAGTATGATTTTGGGCATTTGATTTTCTATAAAAATCATAAAAGTTTGAAGGCATACTTGAATGTTTGAATTAAAAAAGAATGCCTAAGGTTTGTCCTCCATTTGTTTTGCAAAAAATCCTAAGGCATATTAGGCATATGTGGCAAAGGGACTTAAGGCATAAAGCCTAGACAATGAAACATGCATAGGGGATAAATGATACCCTGAGGGTATTAGTTGAGGCTTCTAATTTTTTAAATCAATGTGATAAAAATATCACATCAACTTAGGGCAATATGGAACACTAAAACAAAACACTTGAAGCCCTAAATTATTGGGCTCATTTGCAATTTTGACTTTTTATGACAAGAGTTCTTCTGAGCCACCACCATGATGAGCTAGGGTTTGATCCCTTGAGCTTGATTCTTCACCATCATTGCTATTCTCTAAAATCTTCCTTGTTGATTTTTCATAGGAAGAGACAAGGTAAGTTCTTTTCTTTCACAAAACATAATATAGCTCTACATTTTGAAGCTTTATTTGGCTCTATTAGCTGTGGCCAAGACCATCTTCTAATGTATTTCACTTTGTTTATCTTTTGTTGCTCTCTTCTCTATATTCAAGGACACCATTTGTTGTATCTCTAAAGCTTTATGGTAAGAGTTTGAATGCATTTCTCTATAGTAACAGTGAGTGTTTTTTTCACCCTTCGAGCTCTATATTCATTTTCTATTGATATGATGCTCGATTTGAGCTCCAGAAAGCTTTCCTTATGTAAAGTTGTTGCTATGTTTTGTATGTTTCACTCAGCATGATATACACTCATCTTTGTCCTATGTTTGGCATTATCTCTTTGATCATGAATAGATTATATCTTGATGGCACTTTGTTCTCCATATATTTTATGTGCCACGGCCAAATACTTTCATTTCTCTTACTTTTTAGCATCCTTTCTCTTTCATGAGTTCAAACCTCTTCATTTTCCTCTACATTTATCATTCTATTCAAACCCAAGTGAATTTCTATGTATGAAGAGAGGAAAGCCTTCTCAAGTGACAAATTTTGATGGCACAAACTAGGTTTTTCTCCATTTTCTAAAAGTAAAAGGTGATGAAACTATATTGCTTTTCCATTTTCAAAAATTGTAAAAATAAAAACCCTTCTCTAACACTATACAGGGTTGCGAGATTCATATGTTTGGGTCTTTACCTTACTGGAAGCATTCACTTGAAACTATACCAGGCCATGGTTTTTGTTGATGCATAAATCTGTGGGTGTAATCTAGTAGCAACATGGGAAGTTCTGAGATGTGGGAATGCTTCTCAGAAACAACCTCCAGTTTTTAAGGAAGCTGGCTCTTCTATTCTTCAATGGGGGTTTTGGGAAAAAGAGTAGAAATTAACAAAATTAAAGATACAGTTAAAGCAAATCTATCTATGGTGATGCACCTGAATAAAGTATCTCTCTCAACTTAAGCACAATGAAGCTATTCTCAAGATTTAGTTACGTTAAAGAGAAAATGTTGCATGATTAACATAAACAAATATAATGAATAAATTGAAAGGCTCACAAATAGACAATTTACAATGACACAGAAAATATCAACCAAGGCACAGAACTCTATCTTTCTCATTAATTTTCCAGCAATATAAGAGGCATAGATACATGCACAGTTACATCAACCATCTGAATTGAGAACAACCAAAATAAAGGCAAATGATATTCGCTGGTCACAGCAGAAAGTCTCAAACTTCTAGTAAATCTCTGACAGAAAAATCTATAGAAAAACTATCTCTGAATGAATCTGCCTCTCGATCTATTACCAATGTTACATATTTATAGCTCAAGATCGACCCTAGATTGTCTGCAATAATCGAATCCCAACGGCCTAACTGAACTGGAGCTAACTGGAAGTCCCTAACACTTAAGATCTTTTAGATCTGCAAATAGTTCTAGACACACTTTGTCTCACCTTAGAAGAGTCTTGTTTAAAATTTTCTGCTCCCCCATAATTATTATTGTCTTCTTTAGGGGAACTGTCAATTTGCAAATCTTGCATTTGAGAAGGGAGAGACTCCTCTACTTTTTTATTACTCACAAGGACCTCCATTGCACTCTCCAGCAACTCCTTGCTCTTGAATTCCTTGTTGGGATTCTCCTGTAAGCACCTCACAGAATCACCATCTTGCATAGATTTGGCAGCAATTATGTCATCTACAGTCTCTAGCAAGTTAACCAGCTCACGAATCACAGCCTCCAAGGCACCGCCATTAGCAACCTCGGTAGCTCCCAACTCTGCTGAAGCCAAACCCTACTACAATTCCATAGGGTTATCACCAACCCCAGATTCCCCTAATTCAGATGACCTAGACCCCATCACAAACACCTTTGCAGAGCCCTCGGAAGGGTTTGTAGGTAGTCTCAGGCTCTGATGCCCAAAACCAAACGGTGCACTGCCAGAGGCAACAAAAGGTGGGAGCTTGGCAATGCTAAAACCCTCCTCTGACTCCTCCAAACCAACAGACTCCATGTCCACAGTGATACAGAGGAAGGTACAAAGGTTGTAGTTCACTCAATGAACTTAGCTTCCTTCTACAAGGTTTACCATGGTGTTTGTGAAAATAAAGCCTACACAAGGCTAATACAGAGATTTATCTAGCCTAGGACCACTATCTAGTGTCCTCCTCACAGGCTGTCCAACTCTTACCTTGGAGAGTTACTACTCAATCCCACCTTTCTACACAACCACCTTGGTTTGACTCACAACTTCCTAACCACACCTCTACCAACATGATCAACAACACAAATCAACATATACTGACTTATGACAGGCATGAAACTGACCAAAAAAATCTCATTCCACTCCTAATATAACAGTGGGTAGCAAGTTTCTGTATGACTATCTTTTGACAGTGACAAGGAAGCTTCTATCATGTACCTTTCTGAAAAAAACTACTGTTGATTTCCCTACCCACCATAATCTTCACATATATTTACTGAGGACAGCACTAACAAGATTTTTTCTATCAAAAAAACCATAAATTATATAGGACTGTTTACCAAATGACTATCTTTTGACAGAGTTAAAGAGGAAGCCCTTCTCTTGTAGCATAAACAAGGACTTAAGCCTTCAACACCCTTCCAAGACTTCAAGTGACCCTTAATGCTTAATGCATACTCAACATTGGATGTGAGAAAACAACCAACTACTTATGTGCAGGCCCACATTGTGTTTAAAGGGCAGAGGACAGCAAATAGGAGGTTGACTATCCTATGACAGTTTTAAAGTGACCACTTCTTCTTGTAGCCTTTGAGAAGACTCAATCTACAACCACTCCTTCCCAACAAAGATCAAAACATCACATGTATTCACAAAGACAGGTTACACTGAATTGACACCCCACCACAGTACTGCTCTGACAGAAGAAGTACGACTGTTTGAATGTCTTCAATGAAACAATGTTAGAAATTAGGTTATTTTTGCAAACAAGGAGACATTTAACACCATGTTAGTCATTCACAAACCTCCTATGACCTTCATTGCTTGGTGCATGAACCAAATACCAAATTAAGGTGTTTACCATCCATCAAACCTTTAGACCGTACTATACCCACGTGCATGATAGCAAACTATTTTTTCTGTCAACAATTGTTATTTGCCTTCTAAGGATTGTCTGGTTTAAGATAATGGGAAAGAGGTGCATTAAGGGTCCCTTGTCTGGAGTGTAGGACTCTTTTGCAGGTCTATATCCCTCCTAAAAGATAAAGAACCACTCCATTTTATCAACCTTATGACTGTTTTCTTCTACACTTGCTGTCTAATGCCTTTTCTTCACTAACTAGTCACTATTTTGACTAGATAGAGACATACCAACCACTATGAAAGAAGGAGGACAACCTATCAAACATCAACAACATGAAAACTACTATAATTTCCTCCATCCCATCAAAAGATGACTATTCACCTTCAGAAGATAGAGGAAAAGAACTCCGTTTTACCTCAAAACCCTAGGCAAAGAGGGTTTAACCCAGTATTTACAAAAAGAGATGAAACTAACACCACCAAATGTTTCAAAGACCAAAATTACTTGCAAATGAGATCCACGTCCAAGATCTAAAGCATTTTAAAAAATTCACTTCCTTAGCAATCTGTACTTGGCCGTACAAAGACTGTTTTCACAGAAAAAAATAGAAAAACACAGTTTTCTCTTCATAAAAACTCTTTCCTTCTATATTTTTGGCATGTTTATACAGATTCAAGTTTATAGGAAGTTTCCCCAACTCTTGTACTTCCTATTATGTCCGTACAACTACCTATGAAGGTAGTAAATCGATGGAAAATGCAGTTTGTCATAAAAACAACTTTCTAAAGTGAAAACCTCCTAGAAAATAGGTCTAAGATAACTCCAAATTAGTCTAGTCAAACAAATGACTAAGTCTTTATTACAAAACAAGAAATGGCTTTCAAAGCCTTAGGAAAAAAACCAAAATTAACAAGGTCACAAAATATTATATTTGAAAAAGAAATGTAAATTGAAGCTCCTGCACCATACTCATCCTGTGGGAAAAACTCAAGTCCCTTGAGTTGCCAATTATTGAAGTGTCATGCCATGCTTTAGAATATCTACTGCAGTCATCCAGGTGGCCTCTAAATCAGGAAGATCCTTCCATTTCACCAAGTGGTCCTTATAGACTCCTCTTCGAGTCTTCTTGATAACTTTGGAATCCAAAATGCACTCCAACTGTAAAGGTTTGCTTGGAGGCAAATCCTTGATCCAATTAGCATCTTCAGTCACCACATCTGATCCACTTTCATCAGGTAATGGAGGTCTGAAAGGAAAAAGATCACAAACATTGAAAATTAGAGAGATACCCAGGCCATCTGGTAGCTCAATCTCATATGCATTTGGACCGAATTTGTTCACTATCCTGCATGGCCCAATCTTCTTCATCAGGAGTTCAGTTGGCTGACCCTTTGGCAACCTCTCTTTCCTCAGATATGCCATGACTAAGTCACCAACTTTGAACTATACTTCTCTTTTCTTCAAATCTGCCTTTTCTTTGTACTTTGTGACTGATTTTTCTAGTTGCAACTTGACTTGATCATGAACTATTTTCATGGAGGCAGCAAACTCTTCACCAAGTGCACTCCTTCTATCCCAACCTTGGAGATCCTTTAGCTCAAGTGGCCCTCTCGGATGAAAGCCATAAACTATCTCGAAAGGACTTTTACCAGTGCTCCTATTCCTTGAATCATTGTAGGCATATTTAGCCTGACTGATAACCAAGTCCCATGCCAAGCCATGCTGCTTTGTAAGGCACCTGAGAGGGTTTCCAAGTGATCTATTAACCACCTCAGTCTGACCATTAGTTTGTGGATGGTAGGCTGATGAAAAGGACAACTATGTGCCCAGCTTCTTCCACAAGGTCCTCTAGAAGTGACCTACAAAATTAGAATATCTGTCAGTTACAATGGACAATGGTAAACCATGTATCCTTACTACTTCTTTGAAAAATAGACCTGCAACATGAGATGCATCATTTGTTCATTTACATGGCACAAAATGAGCCATCTTGCTGAACCTATCAACAATGACAAACACACTATCCACCCCTCTGGCTGTCCTAGGTAACCCAAGCACAAAATTTATGCTGATACTTTCCCAAGGTCTATTGGGAATGGGAAGGGGCTGGTATAGACCTGCATTTGAAGACACCCCTTTGGCTCTCTGACAGATTGCACAACTAGCTACATATTTTCTCACATCTGATTGTACCTTTGGCCAAAAGTAGAACCTTGTGACTTGTTCTAGTGTCTTGTCCAAGCCAAAATGTCCTCCTAAAGAACCATTATGCTTCTCCTTGATGATGTTGTCTCGCATAGAGCACTTAGGGACACACAGCAAATTGTCCTTAAACAAGAGGCCTTCCTGCAAAACAAAATCTGCATACTCTCCATGGAATGTGTTAGCCAAGTTCACACAAACATCATAAGCTTCTTTGAAATCAGAATCTTCTTTATACAGCTCTTTTAAACAGTCAATACCCATGCTTTCTAACTGAATTTCATGAACAAGAAGTAACCTCCTACTCAATGCATCAGCCACCTTATTAGAGACACCTCTTTTGTGCTTAATTGTGAAGGTATAAACTTGTAGCTGTTCCATCCATTTAACATGTCTATGGTTCAATTTTTCTTGACTGTTAAGAAAGCTTAAAGCATGATTGTCAGTAAACACAATAAATTCCTTGGGCAGCAAATGATGTCTCCATTTCTTAAGAGCTTGCACCATTGCATAGAGTTCTAAGTCATAGGTAGAATACCTTTGCTTGGCTTCATTCAACTTTTCTGAAAAGAATGCCACTAGATGTCCTTCCTGGCTAAGAACAGCACCAATAGCTTGCTGACTTGCATCACACTCAACAACAAATACCTTATCAAAATCAGGGAGTACTAAGGTAGGTAACTCAGCCACCTTTGTTTTCAACAACTCAAAACTATCATCAGCTTCCTTCGTCCACTGGAATCTACATTTGACTCCACCCTTGATGGTGTTGAGGATGGGAGCACTAATGTGACTGAAACCTCTGATAAACTTCCTATAGAAAGTTGCCAATCCATGGAAACTTCTCACATCTCCCACTATTTTTGGGGTAGGCCAACTGATAATAGCCTCAACCTTAGAGGGATCCATCTTTAAACAGCTATTAGAAATGATAAATCCTAGGTATACAAGTTCAGTTTTCATGAACTCACATTTGTCTAAGTTGATCATCAACTTGTGCTCATGCAGCTTCGCCAACACCTGTCCAACATGCTTCACATGGTCTTCTCTTGTCCTACTGAAGATTAGTATGTCATCAAGATAAACAATAACAAATTTACTAATGAATTCAACTAATACCTCATTCATCAGGTGCATAAATGTACTTGGTGCATTGCTAAGACCAAATGGCATAATAAGCCATCCATAAAGACCTTCATTGGTCTTGAAAGCGGTCTTCCATTCATCTCCTTGTCTGATCCGGATTTGATGATATCCAGATTTCAAATCAATCTTTGAGTAATAGCATGATCCTCCCAGGTAATCCAAGAGATCTTCAATCCTTGGCATTGGAAATCTGTATCTTATGGTGATCTTGTTTATGGCCCTGGAATTTGTGCATAGCCTCCACTTTCCATCCTTCTTAGGAGCAAGTACACTTGGAACTGCACAAGGACTTAGACTCTTCATAATCAGCCCTTTCTCTAGGAGATCTTGAATTTGCCTTACCACCTCTTCATTTTGTTGCGGTGTCAGTTTATATGTAGCCTTGTTAGGCAATGTAGCACCAGGTATTAAGTCAATTTGATGACTAATATTCCTCATGGGTGGTAAGGAGTTGGGAACTTCCTCTACCACAAGGTCTTGATACTTATCCAGAAGTTGCTGTACTTCCAATGGAATCTCCTTCTATTTTTGATCTTGCTGATCTGATCCACTCTTGGGCTTCATGACCAAGGCATACCCCTGGTTGTCATTCTCCTTCAAAATGTTTAAGAACTCATTTCCATTTACCAACATGAAATTTCTATTATTTTCCATTCCCCTAGGCTGCTCCAACAAAGGATCCATTTTGAATGGCCTTCCATTCTTGGTGATGACATAAGTGTTCTTCTCACCATCATGCTGAGCTTTAACATCATACTGCCATGGACGACCAAGAAGCAGGTGACATGCATCCATAGGAATGATTTCACACAACATTTTGTCCTTGTAGTCACCAATTGCAAATTCAACCCAACCTTGTTCCTCCACCATGAAACTTTGGTTCTTGTTCAACCAAGAAATCTTGTGAGAACTGATATGAGGCAGCCTCTTCAACTTGCACTTCTCAACCATCTCAGTGGATACCACATTCTTAGTAGACCCTGAATCCACTATGACTTTGCAAAGTTTCCCATAGGCTAGGCCTTGGGTTCTGAAAAGATTCTTTCTCTGAGGGGGTTCTTGCTTCAATGGCATCTTCAACATACATCTTTTTATCATCATACTCTCTCCATCTAAAACAGGTGCAACACTTCCCATTGGTGAATTCACACTTTCATAGTTATCATCTTTCACTAACTGATTTCTCTTCCCACTGTCATGAGAGTTGCTAGCTTTCCCTGGACATTTGTTCATTGTATGGTCAACTTGGTTGCAGCCATAACATCTTCCAGTGAAGACTCCTGGTCCTCTACCACCTCCACCATTTCTGCCTCTACCATTATGATTTCTACCACCTCTGAAACCTCCTCTATGCTCTGTTGCTGATTGTGTTTCTTGCTGGCTGTTATTTTCAGTTTTGTTGAACTGTCCACGGCCAAAATTGCCTCTACCTCTTTGATTTCTGCCACCTCTACCTCTGGCACTTTGGTCACCCTTCCTTCTCAGCTTTTCCTCAGCTCTGGAGGCCAACAGGAAACATTCATCCACTATCTTTGGTAACACCAAACTTATCTCATCTTGCAGATTGTATTTTAGTCCATTCAGGTACCTAGCCACCATCCCTTTTTCATCTTCATTATGATTGGCCCTCATACTGAGTCTATGAAATTCTTCTGTGTAGGCAGCCACATCCATATCTTTTTGCCTCAAATTCTGAAATCTCCTTATGATTTGAATCTCATAGTTAGGTGGCATGAACTTGCTTCTAGGCATAGCCACCATTCTGCTCCATTTAGTGATGGGACTTTTCCCAATCTTCTACCTCTCACCCTGCATATAGTTCCACCATACAAGTGCAGAACCTCTTAGCCTTGTCTTGGCAAACTTGACCTTTTTGCTATCATTGAACTCCTTGTAATCAAAGAAGTTGCACATAGCTTCTATCTAGTCGGTGAGGACATCTCCATCCAACTTGCCATGGAAGGTAGGCACCTCCATCTTGGGATCACCACTATCTCCATGAGCACCCTTAAGTGCATTCAAGAAGGCTTTCTGATCTGCAGACATATCCTACTCCTGAGGATCCTCTTCTGCCTCTGTTTCTTCATTTGTGTCTGAAGAACTTCCTTCTTCTTTGGTCTTGCCCTTCGACTTCTTCTCTTCCTGCAGTTTTGCTTCTTGAAGTCTTGCTTCAACCATCTCTTCCACCAACTTCTTGATGGCATCTTGGCTCATTGTCTTGGGAGACATTGTACTAGCCTCTATTTCAATTTCCTCTTCTAACATAAACTTTCTTCAATCAGAATATTGGCTCTGATACCAATATGATGCAGAGGAAGGTAGAAAGGTTGTAGTTCACTCAATGAACTTAACTTCCTTCTACAAGGTTTACCATGGTGTTTGTGAAAATAAAGCCTACACAAGGCTAATACAGAGATTTATCTAGCCTCGGACAACTATCTAGTGTCCTCCTCACAGGCTGTCCAACTCTTACCTTGGAGAGTTACTACTCAATCCCACCTTTCTACACAACCACCTTGGTTTGACTCACAACTTCCTACCCACACCTCTACCAACATGATCAACAACACAAATCAACATATACTGACTTATGATAGGCATGAAACTAACCAAAAAACTCTCATTCCACTCCTAATACAATAGTGGACAGCATGTTTTTGTATGACTGTCTTTTGACAGTGACAAGGAAGCTTCTATCATGTACCTTTATGAACAAAGCTACTGTTGATTTCCCTACCCACCATAATCTTCACATATATTTACTGAGGACAGCACTAACAAGAGTTTTTCTGACAAAAAAACCATAAATTATATAGGACTGTTTACCAAATGACTGTCTTTTGACAGAGTTAAAGAGGAAGCCCTTCTCTTGTAGCATAAACAAGGACTTAAGCCTTCAACACCCTTCCAAGACTTCAAGTGACCCTCAATGCTTAATGCATACTCAACATTGGGTGTGAGAAAACAACCAACTACTTATGTGCAGGCCCACATTGTGTTTATAGGGCAGAGGAAAGCAAATAGGAGGTTGACTGTCCTATGACAGTTTTAAAGTGACCACTTCTTCTTGTAGCCTTTGAGAAGACTCAATCTACAACCACTCCTTCCCAACAAAGATCAAAACATCACATACATTCACAAAGACAGGTTCCACTGACTTGACACCCCACCACAGTACTGCTCTGACAGAAGAAGTACAGCTGTTTGACTGTCTTCAATGAAACAATGTTAGAAAGTAGGTTATTTTTGCAAACAAGGAGACATTTAACACCATGTTAGTCATTCACAAACCTCCTATGACCTTCATTTCTTGGTGCATGAACCAAATACCAAATTAAGGTCTTTACCATCCATCAAACCTTCAGACCGTACTGTACCCACGTGCATGACAGCAAACTATTTTTTCTGTCAACAATTGTTATTTGCCTTCTAAGGATTGTCTGGTTTAAGATAATGGGAAAGAGGTGCATTAAGGGTCCCTTGTTTGGAGTGTAGGACTCTTTTGCAGGTTTGTATCCCTCGTAAAACACAAAGAACCACTCCATTTTATCAACCTTATGATTGTTTTCTTCTACACTTGCTGTCCAATGCCTTTTCTTCACTAACTAGTCACTATTTTGACTAGATAGAGACATACCAACCACTATGAAAGAAGGAGAACAACCTATCAAACATCAAAAACATGAAAACTACTATAATTTCCTCCATCCCATCAAAAGATGACTATTCACCTTCAGAAGATAGAGGAAAAGAACTCCATTTTACCTCAAAACCCTAGGCAAAGAGGGTTTAACCCATATTTACAAAAAGAGATGAAACTAACACCACCAAACGTTTCAAAGACCAAAATTACTTGCAAATGAGAGCCACGTCCAAGATCTAAAGTATTTTTAAAAATTCACTTCCTTAGCAATCTGTACTTGGCCGTACAAAGACTGTTTTCACAGAAAAAAAAATAGAAAAACACAGTTTTCTCTTCATAAAAACTCCTTCCTTCTATATTTTTGGCATGTTTATATAGATTCAAGTTTATAGGAAGTTTCCCCAACTCTTGCACTTTCTATTCTGTCCGTACAACTGCCTATGAAAGCAGTAAATCGATGGAAAAGGCAGTTTGTCATAAAAACAATTTTCTAAAGTGAAAACCTCCTAGAAAATAGGTCTAAGATAACTCCAAATTAGACTAGTCAAACAAATGACTAAGTCTTTATTACAAAACAAGAAATGGCTTTCAAATCCTTAGGAAAAAAACTAAAATTAACATGGTCACAAAATATTATATTTGAAAAAGAAATGTAAATTGAAGCTTCTGCACCACATAGCTCCACCATTCTGGGTATCACTTTTCTCAGCTTCTACCAGAACATGCAAATCCTCTACAATAGCCAAATCATCTATTTCCATTAGTAAATTAAATCTAACATTTTTCTTTACAGATAGACCATTCCTTAAACACATTGTGTTTGAATATACAACCTCCTGCTATAACTTGAAAAAAGAAACGTCATTATCAGCAAATTAAAATATTTCTTTTTCCTCTTCCTCTTCTCTAGATTGAGACACAACACTTTGTATTTCTTGCATCTCCTCAATGTCATTGCTAGGTTCTAACATGCCAAGAAACTCCTCAATAATAGAATCAGCTTCATCATTTAATTCATCCAAAAACATCTAATGAATAGCTCCCACTTCATCATGACTCTCTTCATGGCCATGGCACATAGACATGAGAGCTTGAACCCAATCATCCCAGTTGGGGCTCTCTTCCATATCTACTGAATTTTCTTCACAACTCCTCCTTGGTTCAAACCAGGCTCTGATACCAATTGTAAATTTAAAAAACATAGAAAATAAAGATTGCAGATCTTTAACAACAGAACACACACTCAGAAAATAAAATAAAGGACACCAGAAAATTAATGGGGTTCACCATTTTAAATGGCTATGTCCACAAAATAGATGATTCTCTATTTATTAATACTCTGGTTTTTCATACAGTGCATTGCTCCGGCAAACCTCAATATATTATATTGCCAACGTTCATTCCTACTTCTTGCAGAGAAGATACCAAACGCATAGCCTGCAATCTAGAAGAGACAGCCGCTACAAGAAGGTGTTGTCATCACAGGAAGATGAGTTGGTTACAAGAAGAGGCATCGGTTACAAGAGAAAGCCATTACAATTGGGCTTCACGCATACCCAACATGAATAAACTTAATTTAGACTACCTTATGAATAGTTGTATACTCTGATCGGATATTTTTTCCACTAAGCTACTTGAAGTTCCTGCCACTGATTGTAACTCTTTTCCATTGGCAACAGTCTGTAGTCAAAATCCCAAAGTTAGACACGTTGGGAAATACAAAAACTACACATGCAATTTTTTTATGTTTTCTCATAGTCTCATATACTACCTATCTGTTTTCAATTTGCTGGTATAAAACCAGCAGATCTCAATGCCAGTAGTTAGAATTATAACAAACATTTGTATTTGACCATAATTTGGGTATCTTTTTAACCTTCACCTTTTAACCCTTTAGTTTCCTGTTAGGAATATAAATCCATTAGAAGTATAATGGGATATAGTTATTGAGAATTTTAGATAGAAAAGGTGGGCCTTGCAAAACTATTGTCTATTCCAGTATATCTTATAGAAAGTGAATCGTTCACAAATGACCTTGTGAATAAATTTTCTCTTAAATTTAATATGCTGGTCTATGTCTGCAAGATTAATAGGAAAGAGGATGACAATTTCTACAAATTTCAAACAACAAAATAAGTTGCTTTCCATGAATTGAGAGAATCTGGTAGGAATGTCCTACAACCTACTAGAGGAAAATTCTTAAAGTAAAAGGAAATGTATTTGTACAAAACTAGAAAATCCTTGAATGCATAATGGTAACATTCATGGAATACTCCTAGATGATTCTCCATGAATGTTCCCATCTACATGGAAACTATAATAGAATTTTCTTCAATTACAAATTTCAGTGCAATTATTCAGTGAATTGTAGTCATTGAGCATTAGGAATGTACCTGAAAATCACTACCAGGAACTATTGAGACGGGCAAGTTTGGTCTGTTAATTTGCTGAGGCAAAAAATCAGAAGCAATTCTCGCTAATGGGCGAGGATTCTGAATTGGAGAGAAATCAATTTGTGGATTGCTTCTTGCTAATGGCTGAGCATTTTCTATTGAACATGAATTACTTTGATGAATTTTAGCTCTAGGTCTACTTGTTTGATATCCTAGTAATCCACAATTTTCATTCCTGCATGGTACAAACAAATATACACAAGAAAAATTAGAAAATTAAACAATAATCATATGCAAAAGTTTGAAAAATTGAAAACCAATGCATGTGAAACAAGAACTCTATTGACATCCTCATTTACAAATATTAACATAATTTTAACCACTATCGAATAAACAAAAATATATGTTAACGCATCCAACTAATCTAATTCATTCTTATACACTAGCATAATCATTTATGGTTATTAGTTGTTTATGGATATACACTAGCAAATTTCCTTAGAACTACCCTAAAGTTGGATTGAAACAATTTAATGACAGTGCAAGATCCCATGACACAACAATTACCATAGTAGTCCTACAAAGGGCCTGAAGCAGTCCAAGAAAGATCTGATTTTGAGAAGCTTAGAACTTAAAAAGATCACAACAGTAGCAAGGGATCACAATAATAGTCCATGGCAGGGGGCTCATTCTATATGGATTTCTGCTTGATCTTCTTGAGGTCACAATGGTAGTCCTGCAAAGGATCTCACAACCACATCCTGCAAAGGATTATTTGTTGACGTTAACCACTTCTTTTTTAGACTTTCTAAGCATTGTTCTGAAACACCCATCCATCAAGTTCTAATTATGCTCCATCATTTTTTGAGGTTGTCACTTGTACTTCCTATTGCTCAATGACAACTGTAGCAATATCGGGAGTTTCAATTGGCTTCCCTCCTAAATCTTTCACTAGGTGTATCCTCCATTCCTAGTATTGTCTTGTTGGTAGATGTTACTACACATACATGTATTGCAGCTACAAGGCTGAAGGAGCTTCAAGTTTACTTTATCTTGAATCGAGGGTAGATCTTGGAGACTTTATAACTTAAACTCTTCAAAACGATAGTGTGGGGTCTGAGATAGGTGTCCTAACCACCCAAGTGACCTCTTGTAGTTCTGTCAATTCATTGTCTCTCCAATTGAGGATTCTTCTGTAGTTTGGAAGCTGGTTTGAGGATTTTATGGTTTACCAACCTCAAACCATACATCAGCCCTTTACTAGTTATTTCTACATTACGTTGACTACACAGACTCATATTTGTGTGATTCCTTCTATACACTTTCCTCTACATATTATCTCTTTCTGATGTATAATTTGAGATTGAGAGGAAGGAGAGATGGAAAGGGAGGGGCAGCATACTCCCTTCATCTCCCAAAGTAAGTTTGAGGAGGTGTCCCAGTCCACTTTTCTTCATATTACAAACTTAAAATATAATTCTTAATATTTCATGATAGTGCGACCTCTTGGTAAGATATTTGAAAGTTAACATAATGTAGCCAACTGATTGAAATCAAAATTAGAAAACTGTACTCCAACATCAGTAACAACAAGCAAATAATACCAATAGGGAAGACTCCAGCAGCTGTGAAAAATGTGACTCATAACATTGTGGAAATATTATGCACTATATTATTGTGTTAAAGAAGTACTTAAACCCATAATTTTAAAAACAATTACAAACTGTGGATATGAGACATACCAATAATCATGAGCCATCTATTTGAGTTTCACTTCTAACTGAAGTAGGATTGCAGTTCTTTCAAATTCATGTTTATCATGTGCAAGCTCAATGAAGTTTGCCTCAAGAAAACCTATTATACACATTAAAATTTACAATATGCAGAAATGGGCTATAATCACATTACCAAAATAATCAATCTTAGCACAATCTTCCATCCATGATATGTCCTTTTGATGAGCACCAAATTGCACTCATGAAATACATCTTTTTGCCTCTCTTTTTCCCCTCCCTCAGTTCATCTTCCTAGTGTCTGCACCCAAATAAGTTAACAAGATTGTTCTATTTTATGATTAATTAAGATAGATTACTCAAGATTAGAAGTTCTGATTAAGTGACTAATGTGCGTGGAATTGATGGAAAAATGCAGAACTTCTCTCTCTTTTTGAATCAACAGGTGTAGGTGCCAGGAACAGCGATTTTGTGCATCTCTGGAGATCATCTTCAATAATCTCTAGAGACAATAACAAAGAACCATGACACCTGAAGTTTTGAAGATATGGGGAATGCCTCTCTAGAGCTCTGTGAGAGTCTGGAGTATCTTCGGAGCTGCAGACAGGAACAACTATCTCCGGTGCCTCCTGAGAATAGGGCATGTTTCTAAGTAGAGCTGCCGACCAGACACTTTCAGCAGCAATTTTAATACCCCTCACTTCACTCAAATCATCACCTGAGTGGTGAAGGGTCAACTATTAGTTAAACTGCTAAAGTTTTATCTTTTCAAAGATTTTGCATGAGTTACGAATTGAACTAATCCAATATCCTTATTTTCAGGGCTTTGATGCCCAAGTGTATTAAGACTTAAACTTAGACCTCTGAGTGGACTTCTGTTCCACTCAAGTCTACCTTTCTCGCATGGTGATTTTTCATAAGTTAGATAGTTAAGTACAATAAAGAGATGGTGTCATCTCATAGAAAGACTGGTAGATAAGTTCAGTGATATATCATCACTCATTTTTATATATACTCTCAGAAATAGTAGAAGAACAACAATGATAAAATTATTCTGACTCTCGGAGGTCTCAGTTCTGTGATAGCCATATTTTCATGAATGCAGAAAGATTTCTTGCTATAGCCTTCAGCCTCAAGGGTGTGGAGCAAGGGCCCACTCTCACCACTCAGGCAGGAGGCTAGTACCACTATTTTATTGTTTTAGTTTTCTCTTATAAATGTGTTTCCTATTTTAATGGATAGATGCATGTTATTGTTTCTTTGCTTTAAGCAAATTTCCTATTTTATTTTGTTTTCCAGCATTCATTACATTTATTCAACAAGCAGATAGATTAATCTCTTTTGTCAAATTAGGATTAGCTATAAACTAGTAACTACAGAATCCCTAGTTGCAGATAGCCATGGACACAGCCCTAGTTTTTGACATCTGAAAATAGATTAAATGATGATGTACAGTGACACCTTGTCATTTTTGGTGCCGTTGCCGGGGATAAGTTTGTGTTAATTAGAGACACTGAGTTAAAATAGTTTTTTTAGAATAGATCTATATGGTTAGAGCTAGAGATCTAAAAGGAAGATATATTAAGCAGACACCCCAACAACACACCATAGGGGAAAGCAGTGAGGTGTTACAAAATATTGTTGAAGAAGGAAACCTAGATCTTAATTTGGAACCTACACTTCAAAACAACAATCCCTTAGATCCTCCAGACATTCCACTTGCCAATTATATCCAAGAATTACAACAAAAAGTTGATGCAGATCCTTTGGTAGAACCTAATTTCCTAGAGCCTCAGGAAGAAGAACCAGTACTAAACATGGAAAATGATAATCATAGGGAAGAGGAAAATCAGGCTCCAAGAACCTTCTCTTATCCTATTGTTTTGGCTACTGGAGACAATGCTCCTATGAAAAATATCTCACCGGCACATCTGCCAAATTTTAGAGGACTTTCTTCTGAGGATCCAGATCAGTTCTTGTTTGAATTCAAAGTAGTCTGCCAAACTTATGATTATGGATTAGATAACTAGAAACTCAAACTATTCCCTTCAACCCTGAAAGATTCTGTGATGAGATGGTTTATGGGTTTACCCCAGGATTCTATCTGTTCTTCGGATCAAATGGAAACAGAGTTTTTAGAAAAATACCAAGATTATTGCAGATCTAGTAATAAAAATGAAGAATTGTTTAAAATTAAGTGGGGGGAGGAAGAATCCTTTAATTTTGCCTTGAGAAGGTATGGCAATCCAGTGGATCACTCCTTGGCCAGAACCCTGTTTATAAAAGGATTGGATAAAGAATCAAAACAGGCACTGGACCTAATGGGAAAAGGGAACATTAACAAAATGGAAATACCTGATATAAAGGAACTTTGCAGGAACTATTCCAGAACCCAAGATGGAGTAAGGTCATCCAAAACCTTTAAAGGGAAGAATGAAATAGGACAGTTGATGGAAGAAATTACAAATCTAAAAATAGACATTCTGGTCCAACTAAATACCACATTAGATGGGATTCAAGCAAAAACTAGAACAACTGATCAAAACAAAGCAACTGAACCACTCTCCATCTATTGTCCTAGGTGTAGAAACAAACACCTGTTGAGAGAATGCCCCTTGGACAAATCAGAGATTTGTCAGATCTGTGATAGGGAACATCCTACCAGTCAGTGTAGTCAACTTCCAGCCTTGAAAAGATTGAGTAAAAAGAATGTTGTGATAGAAGAGGAGTTGAACTATGTGGGACAAAACAAACCAAAAATTTCCCTTATAATCAATATCCAAACCAATCCTCTTACAGGGGTCCTTCTAATTGGGGAAATAATCAGTGGAATCCAACTTGGCATGGCCCTCAAAATAATCCTCCTTGGGGACAACAGGATTGGCCAAGTCAACATTGGCAAAACCAAAACTGGCAAAATCAGCCTTGGGGAAATCAACAGTGGCCACCACAATTTAGATCACAAAACATGCAACTTCAATGGGGTCCTCAATAGGGATATCATCAACAATACCAAGGACAACCTAGATGTTTCTAACCTCAACAGCAGGCTTTACTAACTGGATCCTCCAACACATAGGGTCAAACACAAGATGAACCAGTTAGTCAACCACATTTACCAGCTCAGCCTATACCAAACCCACGTCCAATAAATAGGAAGCAGCTGTCTATATGACAGAGCAAGAAAATCTGGCTGGAATTAATGCTATATATTCAAATAATCTCCAGCTGCGTTCTGGGAAAGCATTCCCAAGACCTTCTCCTCCAACTATAGTTGAAATAACCAATGAAGAAGAACCTAAAAATCCATCTAATCAACCCCCAGAGGAGATTACTAATGAGAAAGTGCTAGAAAAATTATCCACAGACAACTCCGGAGTTACTCCTAAAAGGCCGGCTTTGGAGAACAGTCTTGAACACAATTCTGATAAGAGCTCTGGAGATGCTCTGGAGATGGAAAAGCAAGAACCATACCCAAAATGGCTTAAACAGAATGCTCCCCAGAGAAAGATTCCACAAAAACAAATCCAAACCAATCTAGAATCAGAACTATTACAAGAAATCAAGCAGCTAAACATTGAAATTCCTCTTCTCCAAGCAATCAGGGATAATACCAGAACTAAATCAGTTCATTAAACAGTATTGTATCAAAACACAAGGTAGAAAGAAAAGCTTTCCCTCCACAATACAAGTGGAAAGAAAAGTAGTGGATCTATTGATGGGAGAAATTCTCCTCCCAAAATATGGAGACCCTAGAAATCCTCTCATAACTGTTTTCATCTCGGGGATAGAAATTTCAAATGTTTTGGTTGATTTAGGAGCAACAATTAATGTGATGACAGTTCATACAATGGATAGGTTAGCTCTATCAGGTATCCAATCCACAACTACAATTCTTCAACTTGCTAATTAGGCAGTAGCTGTTCCAAAAGGAGTAATCACTGATGTACCTGTTGTGATAGATTCATGGGAATTCCAGTGGATTTCTTAATACTAGAACCTAGAAACCAGAGAAATGCTTATCCATTGATTTTAGGAAGACCATGGCTGGCTACTACAGTAGCATCTATTGATTGTTGAATTGGAGATATGGTCATTTCTAATGGGATAGATCTAAAGAAAATATCTCTGTATCCTCCAGCTAAACCATCGGTGCATTACACAAGAAGAGTATGGGTGGATGAACCAGAGAACATGGACAACAGTGCCTCATTAGCTATGGTAACCATTAGGGAACATCTGGGAGAATTAGAAGAAGAAGTATACTATGATACAATGGAAGACTTCACTCACATCCTAATCAATAAAGATGTGATGGAACTCGCCCAAGATCCTCAGAGAGAACTTCTTATTTCTTCTCATTGTACCCTTGCCAACATTATTCCTTGTGGGGAAACCTTTTACAGGGACTTAGCCACCTTCCACATGTTACTCCCACATTCTTGTCCTCTCAATACCATGACACCAATGTATGGACCCACTACATCTATGGATCAAATCACAAAACAGGTCATGATTCTGCCAGGGAAAACACTTAATATAAATACTTAGTTAACAGCAAGTCAGGAAGAAAAACTTATCCATCTTTTGGTCTCCCACTCAGCATCTTTTGCCTGGGAATACCAAGATATGAAAGGCATACCTCCTGAGATCTGTACCCATCATATCTACACTAAGGATATTAAACCTGTCAGGCAACCACAAAGAAGATTGAATCCTACTTTAAAGGACATTGTCAAAATTGAAATAGAAAAATTACTCCAGGCAGGGTTCATATATCCAATCTTAGATAGTCAATGGGTCTCACCCCTTGTCATTGTGCCTAAAAAGAATAGGAAATGGAGGGTGTGTATTGATTATAGAGAACTCAACAAGGCCACAAAAAAGGACTACTTTCCCTTACCATTTATTGACCAAGTTTTGGACAACCTTGCTGGGAGAAAGTATTTTTCTTTTCTAGATGGATTTAGTGGGTATAATCAAATTCAAGTAGCACCTGAAGACCAAGACAAAACCACCTTCACATGCTCTTGGGGAACCTTTGCTTACAAAGTTCTTCCCTTTGGGCTATGCAATGCCCCAGCTACATTTCAGAGACTGGTTCTAGCTATTTTTGCTGAACTGGCTAACGAATGCATGGAGGTGGATGACTTTACTGTGTATGGGGATAACTTTGAGGAAGCTCTCACAAATCTTGGAAAAGTACTAAAATGCTGTGATAAAAATCAACTATCCCTTAGCCATGAGAAATGTTTTATGATGGTGGAGGAAGGAATTGTTTTGGGACACCACATTTCAGAAAAAGGAATCAGAGTGGATTAGAACAAGATAGAAGTAACCACATAGTTGCCTTCACCCAAAAATCAAACTGATGTCAAAAGTTTTCTGGGTCATGCAGGCTATTATAGGAGGTTCATAGAAAATTTTAGCAGAATCGCTGCCCCCCTATTTACCCTGCTTAACAAAGAAACAAAATTTCTGTGGACAGAAGACTATCAATCAGCATTTGAAACTTTGAAGGAGAAGCTTACTGTCACACCAGTCTTAAGGGGACCTAATTGGACTTTACCATTTCACATACAAACTAATGCTTAAAATGAATCCATTGGGGTAGTTTTAGGACAAAAGGAGGAAGGAGAAAGTATGCATGCCATTTATTACATTAGAAAAAACCTTACCCCTGCAGAAAGAAATTATACAACTGAAAAAGAATTCTTGGCAATTATCTATGCTATAAACAAATTCAGGCATTATATCACTGGATATAAAATATTTGTGCACACTGATCATGCAGCTATCAAGTACCTAATGAATAAGCCAGTAGTAGGTGCAAGGATCATCAGGTGGTTATTGCTATTGTAGGAATTTGATATTACCATAGTTGATAATCCAGGGAAGTTTAATTTGGTTGCTGATTTTCTGTCAAGATTGCATATAGGAGGAGAAGACCAACCAGTGGAGGACAAATTCCCAGATGAACATCTTTTTGCCATATCCACTACTGCACCTTGGTTTGCTAACATAGCTAATCTTTTAGCTACAGGCTTGTATCCATCCCATTTTACTTCAAAACAAAGAAAACGTTTAGTTAAAGAAAGTTTATCCTACAAATGGTTGAATGGTTTACTATTTAAATGTGGTCCTGATTTCATTCTACGCAGGTGCTTAAAGGCTGATGAGACTTTTGATGTGTTGAGAGCATGTCATGATGAACCATCTAGTGGCCACTACTCTTTCCACGGGATAGTCCACAAGATCCTTGGAGCTGGTTACTACTGGCCTTCTCTTCATAAAGACACAAAGAAGTATGTGCAGCACTGTGACCAGTGCCAAAGGATGGGGTAGCCAACCTTTACCTAGGAAATGCTGCTACATCGTCAAGTCATGATGGAACCGTTTGAGCAATGGGGTCTAGACTTTGTGGGACCAATTTCACCACCATCATCAGGCAAGGAGTATATTCTAGTGTGCACAGACTATGTTACTAAGTGAGCTGAGGTTCAAGCATTACAGTTTGCAAGAGAAGAAAAAGTTTGAATTATCAAATTATGTTATGAAATAACATTATTTTGCTTCAATTTATAATGTTGTTCATTTATATTCAAAATACAAAACCATTCAGTTCAGTTTTCATGTGATTATATTTTATGTTTTACAAGATGTTTTTTTAACTACCATCTAGCCAACAAGGTTTATGTTTAAAGTTCAAAGAAAAGTTCATAATGTGCATGCTCTGACTTGGCTCATGCTTGACTTGGACTTGGCAAAACCAAAAAAATTGTGATTTGGTAAAAGCTAGGCAACTTAAAAATTTGAAAACAATAAAAACTACTCAGATCAAGACTTTGCCATGTGGATTTTGCCCTTTCAAGTGCAGGTTTTCTTACTACTATAACTAGGAAAACCTACGATTGCAACCCTTTCATTGATAGATCAAAAGAAATTGGAGAGGATGAGTAAAAATGCAGCTATAACAGCATTGGGAATTGTAATATGGTGCAGGAAATAGAGGTGGATATGACATAGATTTTGGGCTCTAATCATGGTCCATGCTTACACATCACATCCACCTTGTCTAGCTTAAGTAGTGTCCAATCACTAGGTTTTTTTGGTTCCTCAAAACACACTGGATCAAAACCTTCAATTGAAAGTACATGGAAGAAGAAGAAAAAAGAAATGAATATGATTTGTGTTAATTCCTAGTTCTACAACAACCTCCATTTCAACACAACAGAGGTTTGGGAGCCAAGCATGGG
Organism: Cunninghamia lanceolata; assembly: GCA_027924645.1. Classification (NCBI taxonomy): domain Eukaryota; kingdom Viridiplantae; phylum Streptophyta; class Pinopsida; order Cupressales; family Cupressaceae; genus Cunninghamia; species Cunninghamia lanceolata. The sequence goes on along the minus strand of BSBN01001505.1, from coordinate 189,441 downwards.
CTAGATTCATAATATTCAAAGAAGGCTAATGGAAAGAAGTCACAAAATTGTCTTTGCAAAGAGAGCTATAGAGATCATCAAGGTAAATTTAAACTTCAATTTAGAATAAAAATTGAATCCTTTGATTTCACTTTTTTTAAGTATTTATTTTAATTGTAAGCTTAATTTATTTGTAGGTGTTGTAGCCTTTGGTGAGGCTTTTGCGCTTGATGGATGGAGAGCAAACCAAATGGAATACATTTATGAGAATATGGAAAGAGGCATCCAAAAAATACTATAGGAAGCAAAATTTGAATTTATTTGGAAGATCATTGATTAGAGGTGGAACAATCAACTCCGCCAACCCATTCATGCAATGAAAAACTACATCAACCCAAAGTTTTCTTCTCAAAGGAGTTCATAGTTGTTAATGGAGAGGTTAGAGGGCCTCTCAATGTGAATTGTGGGGATGACACTTAAGGTTGAGGCAAGGGCCCTGATTATTGAGGAGTTGCAAAATTGCAAGTAGGTTAACTCTTTTCTTCCCCACTAGCCATCCAAGGGAGAACCACACATACCCTGGATAACAAAAAATTAGAGTCTTCACTCATAAATTTTAACAAATATTGCTTACAAACTTTTGAATATCATATTTGTAGTTGCTTCTTGGTGGAAATATTGGAGTGAAAATACCCCAACTATTCAAAGGGTAGGCCTCTATATTTGTCTCAACCTCATAATGCTTTTGGATGTGAGCAAAACTAGAGTTTGTTTGAGTCCAATCAAACAAATAAGAACAACAAGTTGTCACAACAAAACCTCAATGACTTCATTTTGTGCAAAAAACCTTTGCTCTTGCACAACAAAAGTGGACACAATTGCTCATGAGCCTATCAACTTGGATGAGGGGTATGTGCATGGAAATGGGGGACCAAAAGAGGGTCATATGTGGTCATTTTTTCTCTGAAATCAGTAAAAACTGATCTTGAATAGAAATTGAAGATAGTCATGCTCAAAAATAGATGTGATAAAAACAAGCTTTGTAGTGCTCACAATCTACTTTCTAAACTACTAATTTTTTTCTAAAAATGGTGGAGATTAAGGGGTTTAAATAGGGGGAGAACACAAAGTGCTCCTATTTTTGTTAGAAAAATATAACATAGTGCCTGGTGCACTCCCCCTAAGATGTTGACATTTTTTTATGTATTTCACAAATCACTTTGGTGGAAAATTAGCTAACATCATGTAGTTTATGCCTAATTTTTCTATTAATTTTTTAATGAATATATGACTTTTATGAATTTTCAAAGTGGACACATCAAATAAAAATTTGAGCATGCTCCCCCCTAATTTTTTTGAAAACTAATCAAAAATAAAGAAAATCAATGTGTATAGAATAGAGTCTAGAATCTAACAATGTATTTTTTTAAATTTCGATAAGCGTGTTAAAAATGACACTAGAAATGTACTATGCGTAAATTTCTGCAAAAGAGAACACATTAGAAAAAGAAATTGAATATGGAAACCTTAATGTTTATATATTTTAGAAAAAATACATGGTTATAAAACTAATAAAAACTTGAAGTCATACTAGCATTTTTTTCATATTAACATTGAAAAATGTGTAAACTGGATGGAGAGCACACTCAGGATTTTGTTTATTTTCTATGTTTTTTTTTAAAAACTACTTATGCATCCAAAAGGTAGGTCCAACCCTTTTAGTTGGATTACCAAGGAAAATACAACCATTAGGGTTAGAATTTCATAAATCAGGCAAAAATGCCCTCACATTATAATGCGAGCACATTTTATATCTCTTGAAATCCTTTGGATGTTTAGTTAATATGCTTTACAAAACTAATGTCACCACTCCATCTTCTTTCCCTCTATAGTAGCCTCATGTCTAAGAAATATGATGATGATGAGGAATATATCTCTATCTCCCTCTCTCTCTCTTGCTCTCGTCCTCTCTAGATATCTCTATCTACTCCTCTATCTCTATCTCTCTATATTTCTCTCCATCCCTCTACATTTCTCTCCATATATCTCCCTCTTTCTCTCCCCTTCTCTATCTGTATATATCTCTCCCTTTCTATATCCCCACCTCTCTGTCCCCTCTATCACTATCTCTCCCTCTCTATATCTCTAAATATCCCCCCTCTCTCCCTATTTTTCTCCCCCTATCTCTTTCCCCCTATCTATCTCTCCCTCTTCATATGTATCTTTCCATCTCCCCTCTCCCCCCTCCCCCATCTCCTCTCTCTCTCTCTCTCTCTCTCTCTCTCTCTCTCTCTCTCTCTCTCTCTCTCTCTCTCTCTCTCTCTCTCTCTCTCTCTCTCTCTCTCTCTCTCTCTCTCCCCCTCTCTATCTCTCCCTCTCTATTCCTATCTCTCTACCTCCCCTCTCTCTATTTATCTATATCTCTCAATCTCAGTCCCCCCTCTCTCTCTCTCCTATTTCTCTCCCTATCTCTCCCCCCGTCTCTATCTCTCCCTCTTTGTCCATGTATCTCTCTATCTCCACTCTCCCCCATCTCTCCCATATATATATATACCTCTCTCTATATCTCTCTTGGTCTCCCCTCTCTATCTCCCTATCTCTCTCCCCTATCTCTTTCCCCCTCTATATCTCCCTCTCTATTTGTATCTCTCAATATCATGTCTCCCCCATCTCTCTCTCTCTTTATCTCCCCTTTCTATCTCTCTATCTCCTCTCTCTCTCCCTTGTATCTCTCTCCCCTTCTCTCTATCTCTATTTATCTCTCCATGTCTATATCCCCACCTTTCTCCCTCTATCTCTCCCTCTCTTTATATCTCTAAATATCACCTTCTCTCTATCTCTCTCCCCTTGTATCTTTCTCCCTCTCTACCTCTCCCACTCTATCTCCCTTTGTTCCATCTCTCCCTCTCTCTTTCTCTCCCTCTATATCTCTTGATCTCACTGTCTCTTTCTCTTCCTGTCTCTCTCCCCCTATCTCTCTCTCCCTATCTCTCTCCCCTATATTTTCCCCCTCTCCATCTGTCCCTCTCTATCCCTATCTATCTATATATCTCCCATCTCCCCCATCTCTCTCTCTCTCTCTCTCTCTCTCTCTCTCTCTCTCTCTCTCTCTCTCTCTCTCTCTCTCTCTCTCTCTCTCTCTCTCTCTCTCTCTCTCTCTCTCTCTCTCTCTCTCTCTCTCTCTCTCTCTCTCTCTCTCTCTCTCTCTCTCTCTCTCTCTCTCTCTCTCTCTCTCTCTCTCTCTCTCTCTCTCTCTCTCTCTCTCTCTCTCTCTCTCTCTCCCATATTCCCTTTACCCCTCTTTATTGCTTCATCTCTATCCCTAAGTCTCTATCTCCCCTCTCCCCCATTCCTCTATCTCCCCTCTCTATCTCTCTCTCCCCCTATCCCTCTCTCTCCCTCTCTCTTCCCCTCTCTCTTCTCTATCCATCTCTCCCACTTTAAATTCCCAGCTCTCTCCCCTCTTTCTCTCTATATCCCTCCCTCTATATCTCTCAATCTCCCCCTATTTCTCTCTCCATGTCTATCTCCCATGTCTGTCTCCACCCTCCCTCTCTCAATCTACCCCCTCTCTCTCTACATGTCTCTATCCCCTTTCTCTTTGCCCTCTCTATCACTCCCTCTCTATCCATGTCTCTTTATATCTCCTCCCACCCATCTCTTCTTCTCTATACTCTCCCCTCTCTCCCATCTCTCCCCTCCATCTCTCTCTATATCTCCCTCTCTCTCTATATCTCTTTCCCCCTCTCATTATCTATCCCTCTATCCCTATCTCTCTATCTCCCCCATCTCTCTCTCTCTCTATATATATATATATATCAATCTCCCCTGTCTCGCTATCTCTCTCCCCTTGTCTATCTCCCTCTCTATCTCCCCATCTCCCCCATCTCTTCTTCTCTCTGTCTATTCCTCTCTATATCTCTCAATCTCCTCCCCCCTCTCTCCCTCTCTCTGTCTCTCCCTATCTCTTTCCCCCTCTAGAGATACTCATGCTCATTTTATAATTGTGTTACTATTTGTTCCTAATTCCTAAGCATATCTACATACGAAGCATACATACAAATAACTTCCTTTACAAATGACTTCAACATACTAAGCATACCTCAATGGCATGTAGTCACTTGCATCAATTTCTACTTCAACATGTTATTGAAGATTAGAGTACTTGTTGTTGAAATATTTAGCTTTATTTGTGTTTCCAGTTCATCTATTTGTATGTAACCTCCCATGTTCCATCTTCTCTATGTCACTATCACTCTTTGCATTTTCCACTTCTTGACATTTTAGGGGTATTTATACAAAGTTCTAACATAGTCCTTACCTTTCTCATGTTGACCCAAATAAAAAGTAAATTTCATCTTATTTATTCATGATATGTTTTGAAATTCTTTATGTACATGCTCATTTTATCATGGTGTTACTATTTTGAAAAGGCTTTAAAAACTTTCAAGTAAATGCAATTGGCGGGCATAAAACCAAATTCCTCAACCTTTTCTAGCACCCTCCTTGCCTGTGACAAAATGAGATCTTTGGAACATGGTATGGACATCCATCAAAGCATGAAGAATGAGAATTTCATCAGATGTTGTAGTTGCAACTACCTTAGAAGACATGAATGTAAAATGTGGAAGCATAGACAAGGCACATGAACTATTTGGCAAAACACCTCAAAGAGATGCCATCTAATGGAATGCTATGATTGCAGGATATGTACAAAATGGATTTGTTGAAAAGTCTTTAGAAATTTTCAAGAAAATGCAATTGGTGGATGCAAATCCAAATTTCACAACCTTTTCCAGCATCCTCCCTGCCTGTGCCAAAATGGGTCTTTGGAATAGGGTATGGCCATCTACCAAAGCATGAAGGATATGGGAATTTTATCAGATGTTATATTTGCAACTACCTTAGGAGACATGAATACAAAATGTGAAAGCATATACAAGGGACATGACATAATGCCTCAAAGAAATGTGGTCTCATGGAAATGTCATTACTATAGGATATGCACAAAATGGATTTGTTGAAAAGGCTTTAGAAACTTTGAAGAAAATACAATTAGCTATTGTAAATTCAAATTCCTCAACCTTTGCCAACATCTTCCCTACCTATGCCAAAATATGATATTTGGAATAGGGTATGGACATCCATCAAAACATCAAGGATATGGGAATTTTTTCAAATGTTGTAGTTGCAACTACCCTGTGAGACATGTATGAAAAATGTGGAAGCATAGACAAGGAACATGAATTGTTTAATAGAACACCTAAAATAAATGTTATCTCATGGAATGCCATGATTGCAGGATATGCACAAAATGAATTTGTTGAAAATCCTTTAGTGAGGGAGAGAGGGGGGATATAGAGATAAACAAATAGAGGGATAAATCAATAGATATATAGATATAGGGAAAAAAGAGGGAGAGATCAAGAGATCGAGAGAGATAGACACACACACACACACACACAAACAGAGAGAATCTATACAAAAAGTGCTTTAGACTTTGAAAATATTTGCTTAAAGCATTTGAAGTGAAAATAAAGGCATTAGAAGGCTAGGTCACCACAGTTGTAGAGCAAGCCATTGAAGTTGAAGATACATAGGTAGAAGGAACTAAATAACAACTCCTAGAGGTTAAAACAAAATTGACTAAACCAAGATTAGAGTTGGCAGTAGGGAAAAGATAGATAGTAACTAAGACAACCACCTAGAATGCATTATCAAAGCAGGTGGAAAACTTGGAGGTATAATTGATCCATGAAAAGGCTAAAACTAGTGTCAAGGCTATTGAAATAGGATCACTAAAGGAAAAGGCCTCTAGCCAAGATTATGAGCTAGAAAAGATAAATAATCAAGTGGACACCTAGGCCTAGATACTCAAGGGCCTAAGAGAAAAAGAGGCTGACCTAAAGAATATAATAGAAGAATCAAAGGAGGAGGTCAAGAGGTTAAAGGAAAAAATTAAAGAGCTCAAATAGTCAATGGATTCCCTTGACCACATCAAGGTCTTGTCAAGATCATACTACAAGGCCAAAATAGAGGCCACATCATCTAACCCTTGTGAATGAGAAGATCCAAATTTCTAGAACTAGTGAATGAGAAGAGCCAAGAAGAAACTATATTCAACATGTGGTCCTTAGCTCCTTTTATCAAAGAGGTTCAATTAGTTCTCAAGAAATTGATAGAGTTAGAGGTCCTTGTACAAACATCTATGGCTCAATCAACAGAGGTATCCTATGAATGCACCATTGAACTTGAGTGCCACTTTAGACTCTTACAGAATATCAATTTGCCCTTGGACAAAGAGTGGGAGAAGCTTCTAGATTCTCCTTTGGTTGACCTACTTCCATTTATGAGCATGAACTATTCTTGTTGCAACCTACTTGGCATTGGCTAAAAGTAAATTGAATACACATGATTTGTACCCTTGGTCTTAATTTGATTGACTTTTATATCCACCATGACATCTCCCCTATTCATTGATCCTAGATGGAATTAATATTCTTGTAAGTGCAATTTTTCTCTATAATTGTGTGTTGATCAAGATATGTACTTAATGCTAATCTATTGTGCTTGGTCAATATGTATGTGGAATGATTTGATTGAAGATCTATGCCCTTAGTACTATATGACTTGAATAGACACAAAGGTCTATATATGCACAAATATAATTTATGTAATTGGGGTTTGTCTTTTAGCCAATTTTAGGCATCTATAGCCAAATGATCTAGAGAGAGAGAGGGGGGGGAGAGAGAGGAAGGTTGAGATAGAGAAATGGATAGGTAGAGGGAGAGAGATAGATAGAGGAGATAGTGATAGATATAGCGAGAGGGAGAGGGAGAGTTAAAAATAGATAGTTAGATAAGGAAAGAGAGATAGATGGAGGATAGAGAGATAGAGATATATGGAGGAGAGAGATAGAGAGATAGAGGATAGGTAGAAAGAGACTCTCCCTATATCCCTCTATCCTCCCTTTCTTTATCCCTCTCTCTCTCTCTCTCTCTCTCTCTCTCTCTCCCCTTGCCCCTCTCCCCTTGTCTATCTCTCTATCTATTTATCTCTCCATCTCTCTATTTGTTGTTTTTTTCTTCCATTATTGACTAAAGTACTAGGTTATGACAAAAATACTAGTGAAAATTTTGTTTGTGTTTTGATGCTTTGGCAAGAATTTTATCAAACACACAAGAAGACACAATGGAAAACTTGACTTTCAAAACTGATAAAATTAATTGTTGAAATAGATGAAGACACACAAGACACATGAACAAGTCTAATTAATCAATCAGGTGTTGCCAAGAGGTCTTAAACTAGGATGTACACGTCTTTAAGGGAGTCCTTGATATACACAAGATACATGAGGCCCAAATCCATGATATGAAAGTGAAACAATGTCAAGCAATCAAGAGAAGAGGAAAACCAACCCTTCATCTTCACTTCCCCAAGGTATAAATTTCTTGGGAACTTAGCCCAGATGTCAAAATTCTAACTTCCAAGAGGTGTGTCTTTTGATTCAGCTCCCGCTCTTTATACTTCATCTAAACACTCACTAGAGTCCAATCCACCCCCTTGGAGTGGGTGTGTCTCCAAGGCAAGCCTCCTAATAAAGGGTGACAAAGTGAATCAAATGGTGTTTTTGATCTCCAAGATCACCTTGCAGCATGAGAAGAGAGAACACACACACACACACTTGACCCACACAAGGAATGTTTATTAACCCTTAAAAATTGAAATGTATAATGCAGAAATGTGAAATAATAAATGAAAATCAATCATAATGAAAGCTCCTATTTTCACAATCTACATCACCTCAAAACAAGCAAAGGATTATCCATTATTCGTCATGGTGCATCAAGGGCTACTGTGGTAACATTGTTTCATTATTTTCCTTTGATTTTGATATTCCTTTTCTCATGTTTTGAGGTGATGTAGACTGTGAAATATCATTATTTTCCTTTGATTTTGATATTCCTTTTCTCATGTTTTGAGGTGATGTAGACTAACATTGTTTCATTATTTTCCTTTGATTTTGATATTCCTTTTCTCATGTTTTGAGGTGATGTAGACTATGAAATATCATTATTTTCCTTTGATTTTGATATTCCTTTTCTCATGTAGACTGTGAAATAGGAATTTTCATTGTGATTGATTTATGTTTATTATTTCACATTTCTACATCATACACATATTTATATGTGTTTATAATCATTTTTCTAGATGACATTATGATCTATTCAAATAATGAAAAATAATACACCCTATAAACCTTTATGATCTATTCAAATAATGAAAAAGAACATGCCCTATAAACCTTAAGAAAACATAAATTGTATGCAAAATCTAATGTGAACTTTAAATTTGAAGTGCCTTATTGCTCATATAAGCATTTATGCATCATGAATTAGAATTCTACATTCAATGTCCCTATGGGAATTTGAACATGGATCTCCATAATGAGAAGCCAATGCTTCAACCAATTAAGCTCAACCCCTTGTACTATATTCTAGATTTTAGTAAACCCTTTGTTGTAATTACAAATGCAGGTAGTACACATATAGGTGGTGTCTTAAAGAACGAAAACAAAGTAGTTTTCTATAAATCTAGAAATTTGTTACCTATTGAAAAGAACTATCTTATCCATGATTCAAAATTACTTAGTATCATCCATGCCTTCTAATTTTGGTGACATTCTTTGTTGGAAAACAACTTTAATTTAAAAACTAACCACCATAGTTTGTAACATTTATGTAGTCAACCCCAAATTAAATATGAGGCCCATGCCTTCTAATTTTGGTGACATTCTTTGTTGGAAAACAACTTTAATTTAAAAACTAACCACCATAGTTTGCAACATTTATGTAGTCAACCCCAAATTAAATATGAGGCTAAGGAGATGGATGGAACTATTCTCATAATATGATTTTATTATTCAATATGTTCCAAGTAAAAATAATGTAGCAGTCGATGCTTTGAGTAGGAAAAGATTATGTGTAAATGCTTTAACTCTTGAGAAGTCAATTTTAAAGAGATTTTAAATCTGAATTACCTTTTGATGTTTTTTTCAACTACTTTATGAAGGATTAAGAAATGTTTATTTAATTGTACTTCTTAATCTCTGGCTTGAATCTTATATGATGAGAAGTAATGGGCTTTTCTATTACACAGGAAGATTATGTATTTTTTTATTTATCTAGCATTAAACAACAAATCTTAAAGGATTCCCATGATACACCTATAATAGGACATCCAAAATTTCAAAAAATATATCTTTCAACCATAAGAAACTATTTTTGGCCTAAATTGAAATCTAAAATTCTTACATATGTACAACAATGCTTAAATTGTTAAAAGGTGAAGGATGAACAATACAAATCACCTAGTCTTTTACAACCTTTGTCCAATCCTCACTACAAATGGGAGTCAATTGGTATAGGTTTATCACTGGCTTACCTCATACACATAGAGGTCATGACTATATCCTAACCAAAATGACAAACCTAGAGCTCTATGGAATAGAAGGAGGGCACCAGTATTCTCTAGTTAATAAAATAGAGGTGGGGCACTGATAAAGTGGATAAAGGGAAGGTGCCTAGAGTGTGTAGAGGTTTCTTATAAAAATAAAATCTACTACTATAGATATTGCCCATTTGTTAAAGAAATCATTTGATTACATGGACTTCCAAAGAATATTGTTTTTGATCAAGACCCTAGATTCATCACTTCCTTTTGGAAATCTCTTTTGATAAAGTGGATAAAGGGAAGATGCCTAGAGTGTATAGAGGTTTCTTATAAAAATAAAATCTACTACTACAGATATTGCCCATTTGTTAAAAAATCATTTGATTACATGAACTTCCAAAGAATATTATTTTTTATCAAGACCCTAGATTCATCTCTTCCTTTTAGAAATCACTTTTCTCTAAACTTGGTATTAGTTTAATTTTTAGTACTATGTATCATCTTTAATTAGGTGGACAAATGGAACAAATTGATATTCTTATAAGACATGTTAAGAATGTACTACAAATAAAATTGAGTCATAGGAAGATTATTTACACTTAGATGAGTTTGCATATAACCAAGGATATCATTAAACTATCAAAACATCCCCCTTTGAAGCAATGTATGGTCAAAATTTCAATACACCTACTTCATGGTCTAATGTCAATGAAATTTGGTATGAAATAGGGTTAGGGAAAGTTTTGAAAAAATTGCCATAGAAATGAAAAAAGATCAGAATTTTTTTTTTTTACCAAATTTGAATTGCTTAGGGTTTAGGGTTGGAATTAGGATTAAGATTACAATCATAGTTAGGGTTAGAATTAGAGTTAGGGTTGGCATAGAGTTGGCATGACATTTAGGATTACGATTACATTTAGGATTAGAGTTAGGACTTAAAATTAGGGTTAGCATTAGGGTAGTATTGAGGCAAGAGTTAGGGTTACAATTAGGATAATTGTTAGGGTTAGAATTAGAGTTAGGCTTAGCATTAGTATTAGGATTAAAGTTATGGTTAGGGTTAGGATTAAGGTTAGGCTAATGGATAAAATTACAATTACGTATAGGATTAGAGTTAGGAGTTAAAATTAGGGTTACAATTAGAGTTAGGGTTAGGGTTAGTATTGGGATGAGCGTTAGGGTTAGAATTAGGGTTAGGATTAAGGTTACGATTAGGGATAGTATTAGGGTTATGATTAAATTTAGGATTAGAGTTAGGGTTACAATTATGGTTATTGTTGGGGTTAGTATTGGGGTGAGGGTTAGGGTTAAAATTAGTTTTAGGGACATAATTAAGGTTATTATTAGGGTTAGAATTAGAGTTAGGGTTAGGATTAATGTTACAATAAGGCTAGGATTAAAACTATGGGAATTAATTCTTTAAAAAAAAAAAGGTTTTTGGTATCATTTAGATTAAATTATTGAAAATATTTCAATAATTACATGAGAGGAGTGATCCAATGGCATTAAGGTACATAAAAACAAAATAGAGCTGATATAATTTTTTTTAGCCTAATAGTTTATTAAATCAATGAAGAGAGAAATTTAATTGGTAAGGGCACTATGTAGCCATTTATGAAGTGATACAATACTGTTATTATTTATAGAAGGTTAGATTAGGCATTGCGTATTATTATTGCACTTAAAGTGCTCCTTAAATTATGCAACGTATAAATTATGATTAGGGTTAGGTTTAGAATTAGAATTAGGATTACTTATCAATGTGGTTAAGGTTAGGGATACAATTATGATTAATGTTAGAATCAAGTTATGGTTATAATTAGGGTTAGGGTTTGAATTGAGATTAGGGTTAGAGTTAGGATTAGGGTTATTAAATGAAGGAAAACATTTGAGTTACAATTAGGATTAGGGCTAGAGCTAGAATTAGAGTTATATTTTTCTTAAAAATTCTAATTAATGTTTGACATGATAACCTCCTGATTATTAATAGAAATCTGTAAACCGCACTAGACAAACAAACGTTAATACAAAATCGGGTTCAAATTCCTCTTAAAAATAGAAGGAATTGGAATTCCTCTTAAAAATGGAAGGAATTGGAAGTTCCTCAGTAAAACAAACATTTGAAATCCCATAGAAAACTAACACCGTTAAACAATATATAGAACTTAACATTCAAATATTCTACAACAATAAAAAAATCCATTTCATGCAACAAGTTAAACATTTAGAAATCTATATTTGGGTAATATTTCAAAACTACATTATATCTTGCCACACTCAATAGAACATTTGCAAGAAGAGATAATGGCACATTATTTATCCACAAATGTTTACAAACTATTTAAACATTCTATTCAATGTTAATTTCAATTTCAAAATATTTCTTATAAATTTTCTTCTAATTGTAATAATGCATATGATACCATTTTTTAAAATTTTATTATCACACAATAATGTCAATAATTTATAAATTAAACGTGTTATCAACACTAATTATAATTTTTCTTCTTAATTTATAAATATTGGGTTTCTATATTTATAGATGTTGTATTTATAACTGTAATAATATATGATACCATTTTCTAAAATTAATTATCACACAATAATGTCAATAATTTGTAAATTAAATGTGTTATGAAAACTAAAAATAAAATTTAATTATTCTAATTTAATATATTATTTTGATTACATTTATTAATGTACACAATAATTACAATTATAACTTAAAATAATTTAATTAAATGATGCATTGGATCCATCTTGGCGTACTTTAGATATATATTTTTTTAAATATAGCTATACTAGTTATAGATAAAGTTAAAATAAAATAGACTTACAATGACACTAAGAATGCTACTTGGGAATTTTTAATTATATTAAACATCAATATCCATATTTACTTAACTAAGCATTATTGATTTTGAATGGAGATAGAGGGTAGCCGTGATTTACAAGGGGAGAAATGTTACATACTTTTTACCCAAAAGTGATAATAATATGTATTATTATATTGGATGAAAATATAAAGAGGGTGTAATCTTTTTTCAAAATCCAGTGAGTGAAAGAAATATATATTTTCTATTTATATAGGTGAAAAACACAAAATAAAATGTTACATGTAAATGGTTTTATTAAAATAAGTAATATCCTATTTGTTATAAAAGGGTGTTGCTGAATGTACAAGTATGTTGGTTGAATAACTACCCAAAACTCTTATAAATATATATGAAGTGTGGGTGTGATTGGGTATTGTGAAAAATTTCTTGTTTGATTAATCAAGATCAAGTGTTGGATATTGGGGAAGGGCATGTAGAGTATGTCCAACTCTAGGTACAAAGGATGCCCAAGATTGTCCTAACTAGAGCTATGGTGTGTGGGCATAGTGCATGGGCACATGCTTCTAATTTCATGGACTCCTCCTAGAGGGTGCCAAAACTTGATAAACCTTGTATAGAATCACTAAGAGAATAGATCAACCAGTCCAACAAAAGAACAAATATGCATTTTATTCCTAATAAACTTTATGCAATGTTATTTAAATATCTTTATTTATTTTAAAACATGTATATATGTTAATTGTATGTTTATTCTAATTTATTTCAATTTAAATTACATACAAATTTGTGTAAACAAATAAATATATTAGTAAGAAGAAACTATTCATCACATATGTGGTCTTATCATTGTATTATAAGACTTTTTCAAAGTTAATATAGTGAGATCTACATTTAAGATTGGGTTTTTCCCATAAGAATTTTCCTAGCGGAGTAAGTATCATTTTTATTTATATTAGTTTTAAGATCTAGTGTTAAGACATGTTTATTGCTCCTAACCAAAGATATTAACCAATATATTCAATACCCTGAAGGAGTGGAGGATCTTTGATAGATTAGTTGTAGATGTCGTAACTTGGAGACCTTATAAAGGTATGCATGAATGGTAGGGGATAGGTGGCAACTCAACTGGATTAGGCAATCACATTGATTTCCAAGGAGGAAAACCATAGTTTTAGAGAGATTTCACTATGAGCTAGTGTTATAAAAGTTTGAGTTAAGTAAGCATGTGACCCTTGATCCTCCATTATATAGTTGACATCAAAGGTTTCTATATAGACTAGGAGAGACGCAATTGTCTTCATTTACTACACATGCACCTACTAATGATGATGATGTGAAGGATGATGTTGCAGAGATAGTTGCAACTAATGAGGTGGGTTTATCATTTCTATGGAGAGATTATTGGTAGAAGTTGTGTTTAGAACCCTTAGATCCCTTGAGTACTAGAAGTGCAAGGGAAGTAGGTGGGTACTCATGGCTATAAATTAGCATCAGGAGATTGTTGGTGGTGGGGAAGGAGGTTGTAGAAATGGGATAGGAAGAGATAGAACTAGAGGTGGTCGTAATACAACAAATAAAACGAGATGATGTTTGGTATCCAAAGAACCAAGTATGTGACGTATAATATGAGATATATATAATAAAATTCCCACTCATGTGATACATGATGTGCAAGTAGGGTGGGTGAGTGGGTCAGGTACATTTATGATACTATGGAGTTTTTGACTAGAGGTGTGGCCATGGAACCGATGGAGTAGATAGAGAAATACCATGCACATACAAGTTGTTTTACATTCATTTTTATCTAGTTATCTAAGCTCAAGTAGCCTATATGGAAGTTGCATTTGAGTGCACTAAGCTGCAAGCAAATTGAGATGGGATATAAATAGAGAGATATATTACTGGTAGAAAAAAGATGAGCTATGATTGGAGCTGGAGAAAGTAGATGCAAGAGTGGCTAATTAGATGTAGTTTTATGTCCTATAATTAGCCTTTATAAAGTATGACTAACTACATGATAATCTTGTGAAATAGGTGCCTCATGGAATAGAAGCTTGGGCCTAGGTTAATCAACGATAGTGTGGAATACAAGCTTAGGCCTAGGTGAATTAGATATAGCATAGAATACAAGCTTAGGCCTAGGTGAATTAGAGATAGCCTAGAATACAAGCTTAGGCCTAGGTGAGTCAAGTATAGCATGGAATAACAAAAAATTTATGCCGAGGAAAATCAAGTATAGCATGAAAAACCAACGACATCCTAGTGGAGGAGAAGAATAAGTCATATGAATATCAAGTGAAAAGAATGGCCAAGCTTCTAAAGATGTAATACAAATCCACACTACCCTCAATCACTTTAGGGTAAGAAAAATGTGTAATGAAATCATGTGCCAATATCATTAATGAACTAGTATACAAGATGTATTAAACCATTTTAATGCTTCAGTAATTAAACTAGGTCTAAATTCACTCATCAATAATAGATTATCATCTATGTAATCATAGTTTGTAAGAAAAAATGTTTGGACATGTAAAGATGCATCACTAGTACCATCAATCATTAAGCATTAATTTCACACTAAGAGCACAAATATCGTCATGTCATGTATCACAAGGCAATGTCTTATCATGAACATGAGATTCTAAAGAACTATCATCATAAAGAAAACCATCATGTATAAAAGAAGGTAGCTCACTTAGATTAGTATCATAGGCTCCTCGTGAGATGCTTCATTAAGGGAACATGAAACGAATGGTATCTAAATGGAACTATCAAGAGATGTATGAAAAATAGCATCACAAGACTCAATGACATCATGAATAGATAATGAATGTGTAACCTCATTACACAAAATATTATCCCTAGATATATTTCTAGAAGGTGGGGATACATCATCATCATCTATCACAAAATGGGGTAAAATCATCTTGAATCAAGTATACAAATGAATTGAAGTCCTCTAGAATGGATGGAAAAGCACCAACAAAGGCCATGGAAGATGAAAAGCTAAATAAGCATGAAATTAACTCACTCATGGAACACATAACATCATCAATGTGGAAAAAGGGTGCAATATCGTCAAGGATTGAAGGATATGAATCAAGAAAGAGTGAAAACACCTTATAATCTTTGATATGTGCATAGAGATGATCATAAGATTAAGGTTCATAAGTGTCCATGGTAAATGATCTAGAAATAATACATACAGTAAGCAAGGGTGGGAGGGAATGGATTAAAGAGAACAAGCAATAAAAGCTCAAGCCCTAATTAAATGTAAATCAACCTTAGAATGTTATATGTAAATAATCAAAAAATAAAATAAAAATTAGATTTAAACAACAATGTAGAAGGCTAAAAACTAGGGCCAGCCCTATAAATTGGATGTTAATCTCACACCTACAATTTTGTCCTCAACCTTCAGTTTCAACCCATATGAAGCCAAATGTAATGTGAAGTAAACAACAGATTCTTCTATTTTCTATTCCATTAGAGAATCCTTCAATTCAACAAGAGGGGTGTTCAACAAGAGGGGTGTTTGAACAACAAGTACATAGAGAAGGGGAGAGTATGGTGTAAAACCATCTATTGGATCAAAAGGGGGAAAATTAAAGAATTGTATCTCTTAGAGGTAGAAAGTTGAAATAGAAGGGCTTGCCAAAGAATGTAATGCACTTGTACCTGTCCATCTAGAAAATACACTAATAAAAGAGCAATTTCCTCTACTAAGTGGGTTTTTCACCACTTAGTGGGTTTCCTAAGATAAAAAAATTATATTTGTGTTGCATCTTTCATGTCATCACTTCATTTCATTGTGAACTCTTTAAATCCTCATAACTATCAGTCAAGCCTTTCAATTGGATACACAAAATAGTTGGAATAAAACTCCTTTATAATATTTCCGTATGCATTAGAAACAAAAACTGTTTCAACAATTTGCTCCCCCGGAAAGGACTGCAATTCACAGAATTCTAAATGTATTTCAATCTTAAAGTTCTTTTGTTTTCACTTCAGCCATCGGGATTCTTCAAAGGCTCTTATCAACAGCTCTGTGCATCCCTACAATTGAATAAATATCCTTAATGAGTAGCAGAAGAGGACAGAAAATAAGCACATCAACCTATGAAGATATGCAACTTATTTTCCGAGAATATGTGACTTCAAATTAAAATCTTATCCATCCGCCAACATATGCATAATTAACGGTCTATACAACCTACACTTACAAGGCAGCTTGTCTTTGCTTCTTCTGAAGATCCACATTAGATGCAAGTACCATCAATTTGTGTTTGGCATTCTTCAATTCACTCTCCAGATTTCTTATCTATTCAACAAAAAAGGCTACGAATGTCAGAAGCAATAGACACATAATGTATAACTCTTACTCTCGTTATTCCAGTTTGAGAACTATCAGTTCCAATCAACTATCTCTCAAACACATTCCAAGAAAGAAGTTAGACCAAAGGCAGAAAAAGTAAAAATTGCAACAAGGTCTTACCTTCTGATTTAGCTCCAGCTGTCTTTGACGAGATTTCTCACACCTGATCCAAATAATCAATAACATTAGACTTTTCAAACTGCAGAATTATGGTAAAATTATTTCCTTATATCAATATTTTGAAAACCAGAAGGATGAATTCAACTTTGAACGGGTAATCAATATTTTGCAAGCAATGAGCTAGCTCAAACATAAATCTTGTTCAAGAAAGCAAAGAGTATGCATGCGTGAAATAAAGTAATAGATATTTCAATAATGACAGCCAAACAATACAACAAGATTACTGATATGGACACACAAACTCTAGGTTTAAAACAAACCTCGAGAGAATTAAATACAGGCATGCAAATTACTAAATGAAGAGAGAATAGAAGGCAAACCATATCGTTTCCAAAACTTTTCTTGTTATTAAGAAACGATATAGCAAAAGCATGGCCTCCCTCTAGGTTCTCAATGTGCAAAGAAAACAAGGAAAATGAAGATCAACTCTTCCAGCACTGAAGAGTAGCGTAGGAAGTGGGCCTGATTCTTTAGAAAAACAAACATATGGTGGGCTGGCGCATAATCAGAAAAAAATGAGGATAGAGGCTTGGCTAGATAGGACAAGGAAGGGACTTCTTAAAGCAATTTGGAGAATTGGTCCAGCAGTAATAATCTGGAACCTTCAGCTGGAAAGCAACTCCTAAATTTTCAAAGAAACAGAGAGCCCAGTATAGCAAATATAGGGAAGAATAGAAGTATCTCTAACTGAATTAATAAACACTTGGCAACGAAAGCATGGAGAGATCTGATTTATTGAGTAAAACTAAATGTTAAACAGCTACTTAACAGAACTAAGCAGCTAAACGGTTTACTTGATAAGAAGTATGAATAAAATAACTGAACTAAGCAACTAACCAAAATAACCCTCAATAAAGAGAACTATCTTATGAATAAATTTAATTTAGACTACCTTATGAATAGTTGTATGTTCTGATCCGATATTTTTTCCACTAAGCTATTTGAAGGTCCTGCCACTGATTGCAGCTCTTTTCCATTGGCAGCAGTCTGCAGTCAAAAACCCACAGTTAGACACGCCAGGATATAAAAAACTACATATGCAAATTTTTTATGTTTTCACGTAGTCTCTTATACTAGCTATCTGTTTTCAATTTGATGATATAAAACGAACAGATCTCAATGCCAGCAGTTTGAATTATAACAAACATTTGTATTTGACCATAATTTGGGTAGCTTTTTAACTTTCACCTTTTCACCCTTTGGTTTCCTGTTCCGAACATAAATCCATTTGAAGTATTATGGGATACAGTTATTGAGCATTTTAGTTAGAAAAGGTGGGCCATGCAAAGCTATTGCCTATTCTAGTATATCTTATAGAAAGTGAATCGTTCAAAAATGACCTTGTAAAAAAAAATTCTCTTAAATTCAATATGCTGGTCTATGTCTGCGAGATTAATAGGAAAGAGGATGACAATTTCTACAAATTTCAAACAAGAAGATAAGAGAAACTGGTAGAAATGTCTCTTAATTTCTTCAGAATCGCATGTAAGTATTTCCCATGCCATTCTATGAGCTGCCAAAAAAAGTCCTAGTTCAGGCCTCTTACCTAATTTAATAATGTCTAGCAATTTTTAGAAACATCACTACAAATCACTTTTGATAGAATTAGTAGTGTCTATCCCTGCTTTAGGAGGATAGAAGGAAACATGACATCTCCTATTACCACCTAAGAGATGTGCTTCGACATAAAAATACAGCTGTGCTAATGGCATAGTATGTTTTAATTTTTTCAGTTTTATGGTAACTAGGTTGCATAGGATAACAATTACAGGGCCTAGAAGCTTCAAATCCGCCACCAATGGGAATGTAATCAATTATCACGTTACCTAGATGTCTTCCATATATCAGTCAAATGCAAATTCCAGTGCAATTATTCAGGGAATTGTAGTCATTGAGCATATGAGATGTACCTGAAAATCACTACCAGGAACTGTTGAGACGGGCAAGTCTGGTCTGCTAATTTGCTGAGGCAAAAGGCCAGAAGCAAATATTGCTAATGGGAGAGGATTCTGGATTGGAGAGAAATCATTTTGTGGATTGCTGCTTGCTAATGGTTGAGCATTTTCGATTGAATGTGAATCACTTTGACGATTATTAGCTCTGGCTCTACTTGCTTGATATCCTAGTAATCCACAATTTTCTTTCCTGCATGGTACAAACAAATATACACAAGAAAAATCAGAAACTTAAGCAACAATCCTATGCAAAAGTTTAAAAAACTGAAAACCACATGTCAAACAAGAAGTCTATAGACATCCTCGTTTACAAATATTAACATGATTTTAACCACTATCGAAGAAACAAAAATATATGTTAATGCATCCAACTAATCTAATCCATTCTTATACCTAATTAATCATCAAAGAAAGCATAATTGTTTTTTTTTTTTAAATATAAGGGGTGTAGCCCCAGACTATAACTATATTGATAATATGACTAATAAGGTAGATACATTAAGAGGGGGGATCAGTATTTCCTCACCCCTCATAGCAGATATAAAGAAAATCTGCTCAAAAAGCATAAAACCGAAAACTACAGAAGACTAACACCAAAAAAAATCATACGCTACCAAACGTCACCCGTCACACAAAACACTGGAAACAACTTTAATCCTCAGACACCAGCCACCGCTCCCAGGACACCGCTCTCCACTGCAGCCATCTCTTCGTCGTCTATCTGGTCTGGGGGTTCCTCTGCCTCCGCTTCTGATGCATCCTTGACTTCTTCAGAGAGTCTGCGATGGCGTGGAGCCAGATCAGCTGCGTGAAAACAGAGGAACCTTATTGCTAAGAAGAGATCCTTACACCTCTGTCTAACCGCCTTTGGCACAGAATGGGCGTGCCCTTTGAGGGCTCTCTCCAGCAAGCAGATACACCCGCAGCTAAGACCATGCTGCATCTTCCTATATATGCATTCATAAGACCTTCTGGTGTGGAGCTTTTCTGCAGGAAACAGACCAACCCAATTGTCACCCACCATGATGTCATAGTTAGCCATCGCTTCATTCCACCTCTCCACGTTGAACAAGCTACGATTGATGACACCCATCGCTATGGGGAGAATGAAATGAGCATCCTGCACTATATCCATGAGATTTGAAAGAAAAACGCACACAACCTCAGACCATTTTATCTCCCTCTCTGGAGTTCCTTGCAGCCACCTCTGATTGCAAATCGTCTTAACTGCAAATTGGACAAGCCTACAATCAAGCTGAAAGACAGTATTCAGGTCCACAATTCCCACACTCCCTTCAATTGTCGTCTCCCACTGAAAGGGAGGAAAGAAGATTGGAAGGTTTGTAACCTCGCCCTCCATGGAAGCAAGCCCTGTAACAATATGGACGCTACTCGAAAACACAAGTAAAAACCAGATGAACACAGAGGAAGAGAGAAGTGGAGGATATCGCAAATGAGGAAGAGATGAATTCAAAAAGGCAAAAAAGAAACCTCCTGGATTAATTGCGAAATGAATGCTGCAATTGAATAGACATGAATGGATGACAACATTCATCCCCCGTACTGAAGGCCGCTTCGTCCCCTACATTTAATAGACTTCTGCAAAGAGGCGATCGTACCGAGCGGTGGCAGCGCATTGGAGCTTGAGAGGTGAATTGTTAGACAAAAGCGAGGGACCTGGATATCTGAGTTGCCATGTCAGGGAGGGATAATGTGGCAAGGGGAACGTTGGACAAAAAACGAGGACGAAGGACGTGTGACGTAGAAGGAAATACCAAGGAAATCCACTTGGATCGAAGGTAAAGGCCTCATTTAATGCATTTAACCATTGGGAGAAATAAATTGAGGAGGGAGTAGGTGCCGCCAGTTGGAAGACGCCTTGGGGTGGTGAGGAAGGTAGCGGGCGAGACAACAAAAAAACAGAAGACATCGCAAGAGTCCATGTGGAAGTCATGTCATTAGAGGAATTTGAGGACCCCGTGTCTTTCTCTAGTCCGCCCACCCGCCCCATCCCTAGCAAGCCAAAGCCTGAAGGGATACTAGAAGCAAGTCTTATGAAGCTCCTATATTTGGATTGTTGTGAAAAGAGGGGCAACCTACATCCTGTGCCAACAGAAACTTTAAGGCTTCTAGACCTTCATGAAGATCTGAATTAAAATAAATTATTTCTTCTGTATGATCAAGGGCATAATTTGCCAGCCAGTCCGCCACCTTATTTCCCTCTCTGTAACAACGAAAGATATCGAATGCATCAAAAGAACTCAAAGCCTCCCTAACTTGGTCTAAAATGTATTTGATATACCAGTTCTCTACCTTCCCAGATTGGAAAGCTGAAATGATTACCAATGAATCCCCTTCTAAGGAAATTTCTTTATATCCCTTTGATTGAGCTAATTGGATAGCATTCAAAAGGGCCAAAGCTTCTACTCTGTTATTGGTTCCTTCTGGGAGTTTAGCGGCCTTTGCTGATAACAGTTTTCCTTCATAATTTCTGATAACACATCCCAGGGCCGAAGTCCCAGGTTTACCTCTACTCGCTCCATCGAAATTGATTTTAACAAAGGGGTAGGTAGCGCGGAATCCATTTGACTGAGGCTCTGTCAATATTTGAGCTAGGAGCTTGAAGGAATGTACTTTGTGTGAGGTTTTGTAAGCCTTTCCATTTTTTGGACATTAGAGCATCCCAGCTGGTCCATTTTGACTTCTTTGGAATCCACTGTCTTAATTTTGCAAGAGTTGTTTCCACCACGAGAGATTCCATCTCATTACAAACTTCTGAAAAAGACCTTGCAGAATTCCGAAAGATTCTACAATTTCTCTCCTTCGAAAGGGTCCAGACTAACACAAAGGGGCATATTGCCCACAAATCATGGAAATAAGCATCCTTATTCAGAAGTGGCCAACTTTTTATCCAATCCCTCAATGTGCCTGATAAGGGGATGACCAGTTCAAAATCTGCATAATATGTTTCCAGCATTGGTGACTGAAATTACATCGTATGAGACGATGGTCTACTGATTCTTTTTCATCTTGGCAAAACACACAATTGAAATTTGAACCTAAGGAAAGTTTTTCTATTCTATCCCCAGTAAGAATCCTGTTGTTCACTGCTAGCCATGTGAAAGTTCCTGCTCTTAGGAGAATTGGATCTGCCCAATAGAGATAGAAGGGCCAATCCACTTTGGCCCTTGCTGATAGGGATTGATATCCTGAATGGGCCTTGTATCTCCCCGAATTGTCACCTGTCCAACTAAGTTCATCCTCTTGAGATGAGAGGAAGATAGGACGATCCTTTAATATCCTAGAAAGGGCCATTTTCTGATCAAGAGGAAAGTTGCAGTTCTCGAAACTCTTCCAACTTGCCTTCATTGGAATTGAACTTGAGTCCACCGTGAAGTATGAGCATACTTTTTCAGCCCAAAATCTTTTTAGATAGGCCATTGCCTCCCTAGAATTTCCTAGAGAAGAAATTTTTGGATAGCCATTCCATCGGTCATCCCAAAAGGATGTTTTTTTCCCATTGTGAACTATCCATGATAGCTTGGGAAGAATAACCTGCCTAAACTTGATAATAAAAGTCCACATGGAGGAGCCCTTTGGAGGATTAGAAATAGTAAAAATTGTTTCTGGAGCCTTGCTATCCAAATACTTTTCTGAAGCATCTTGACCCAATTCAAATGTGGATGCTTGTACATCTTCCATGCCAATTTTGCTCCCAATGCTAAGTTTTGCATTTCCAGATTAATAACACCTGCTCCCCCTTGGGATTTCGGGGAGCATATCTTGTCCCATGCAATAAGATGAATCTTTTTTGTGTCTGAAGTTCCTTGCCAAAGGAATCTCTTGCAAATTTTGTCAATTTCATCTAGAATACCTTTGGGAGTTTGGAGAGAAGACATCATATAAATTGGAACTTCTGTTAGGACTGATTTGAGTAGCATGAGTCTACCAGCTAGAGAGAGCCATCCTCCTTTCCAAGCTTGTATCTTGTGTGATAAGTTATCCAATACTCCTCTCCATAAGCTTTTTGTCTGTCGTCCATTGAAGAGAGGTAATCCTAGATATTTTCCCGGCAAAGATTCCAATTTGAAATTAAAAAGATTTGAAAAACCTAGAAGCTGATCTTGTGGGATGTTGAATAGGTAAATTTTGGACTTCAAAGGATTTATCATTTGGCCAGAAGATTCACAATATAAAGTCAGCGTTGTTTTGATGGATAGAGCCTCTCTCGTACTGGCTTTACCAAAAATAATGGTATCATCAGCAAAAAGAGCATGAGTCACAGGGATGCTGAAAGCTTTAGCCTTTATTCCTTTCCAAATTGTGTTACTGTTTGCTTGTCTTATCAACCAAATTAGTGCTTCAATCATCAGAATAAAGAGATAAAGGGATATGGGATCTCCTTGTCTTAAACCCTTGAAGTTTGGAAATAGGGGGATTCACTGCCATTAATCAGAACTGAACTATTTACTCCTCTGATCCTAGAAAAGACCCATTTTAACCAGCGCGTAGAAAAGCCAAGAGAGGATAGAACAAAATGGAGAAAGTCCCATTCGACCCTGTCATATGCCTTGGACATGTCCAACTTTAACACCATACTGGGTAACCTTTCTTTGTTGATTGAGTGTAGGATTTTGCGAGCAAGAATTGCTCCTTCTGTTGTCTCTCTCCTAGGCACAAAACCTCCTTGTCCATCTGAGATGATTTGTGGGAGAATGGATGCCAATCTCAATGCTGCCACTTTAGAAATGACCTTGTAAATGAAATTGCAAAGTGAGATCAGCTGAATTCTTCAAAAGAAGATGGCGAGCATACCTTTGGTATCAAAACTAGCCAGGTGTGATTAAAC
This sequence comes from Cunninghamia lanceolata, assembly GCA_027924645.1. NCBI lineage: Eukaryota > Viridiplantae > Streptophyta > Pinopsida > Cupressales > Cupressaceae > Cunninghamia > Cunninghamia lanceolata. Next base: position 165,813 of record BSBN01001505.1, on the reverse strand, counting down.
TCCTTGAGAACATTGCCAAACTTCATGGACTCCTCGACTGCTAGAAAAACATCTTGACCGACAAAATCCCAGCACTTTTGAAAAAACAGGCCTGACCAACCGTTGGACCTAGAGCTTTATCCCCATTTAGAGAAAAAACCACAGCTTTTATTTCCTCTACCATAAAATCCTTTTGAAGCTCTTGATTATCTTCTTCTGAAAGTTTCTTAGGGAGGTTGAAGTTGTTGAAATCTATCCTAGAGTGAGAAATGCTTGAGGAAAGAAGATGCTTGAAGAAAGACTGTGCCTCTTCTTTTATCTCTTCCAAGTTCTGAACAAATGAACTGCCATCCTTCTTAATGCAGTGAATCCTAGAACTCTGCTTGCGAGCTTTAGTTGACAAGTGAGAATAGGAAGTATTTCTATCACCCTCTTTCAACCAGGTTTATCTAGATTTTTGACATCAGAAGATTTCTTTTCTCAATAAAACCTCTTCAAGCTAAGAGCAGAGGAGTTTATCTGTTTGAAAAGAGTCTTGGTTCATCCCCCCTTGAAATATTTCTTCTTCAATTAGTGATAGATCACTTAAAATTCTTTTCTTCTCTGAAAAAATGTTCTTGAAGTGGGACTTATTCCATTCTAGAATCTTCTTTTTAACAAATTCTAATTTTTTGGCTAATTGAAACATTCTAGAACATTTTACAAAAGGAGCTGGCTTCCACCAAATTTGAAGATTGGGAATGAAATCAGGGCCCCTAAACCACATTTCTTGGAACCGGAAAAAAATTCTCATACCTTTTTGAGATCCTCCAAAAGAAAGGCTCACCGGGAAGTGGTCAGAACCTGTAAATGGGAGGATAGAGGAAAAGAAGCTCAAGTTTCCTAGAATACACTGTGAAGAGAGAAGAAACCTGTCCAACCTTTCTACTACTCCTGAACCATCATTTCTTCTATTTGACCATGTGAAGATCCCATTGGACGACCTACAATCTTGTAAGCAACAAGTGTTAACAAAGGCCCCAAAATTTGATATCAATTGAGAAGACCTCGAAGAGCCACCTTGTTTTTCTGACCCGTCCAAAAACACGTTGAAGTCACCGCCCAGAATGACCACCTCATTTCTTAACATTTGCAAGAGCTTTGACAAGTGTGACCAGAGATGGGATTTCTGGTTTGCTCCTGAAGGACCATAAACGTTCATAATCCACAAGTCTTTAAAACTCAAAGTTCAAACTCATCAAAACGATAGTATGCCGTCTGAGGTAGGTGTCCTAACCACCCAAGTGACCTCTTGTAGTTCTGTCAATTCATTGTCTCTCCAATTAAGGATTCTTTTGTAGTTCGGAAGCTGGTTTGAGGATTTTATGGTTTACCGACCTCAAACCATACAGCAGCCCTTTACTGGTTATTTCTGCATTACGTTGACTGCACAGACTCACAGTTGTGTGATTCCTTGTGTACACTTCCCTCTACTCTTTCTGATGTATAACTTCAAATCTTGTACGTAATTAAATATACATTAAAAGGGGACATCTCAAAAGTTTCTTCAAGAAGATCCTGTGTCAATATTTTTATAAAGAAACCAGAATTGGGATTTAGGGGAAGGAGAGATGGAAAGGGAGGGGGAGCGTACTCCCTTTATCCCCCTAAGATAAGTACGAGGAGGTGTCCCAGTCCACTTTTCTTCATATTACAAACTTAAAATATAATTCCTAATATTTCATGATAGTGCGACCTCTTGACATGTATAAGATATTTGAAAGTTCACTAATGTAGCCGCCTGATTAAAATCAAAATTAGAAAACTGGACTCGAACTTCAGTAACAACAAACAAATAATACCAACAGGGAAGACTCCAGCTGCTGTGAAGAACGTGACTTTGTGGAAATATTATGCACTATAAGTATTAAATTATTGTGTTAGAGAAGTACTTCAACCCATAATTTTAAAAATAATCATGACATACCAATAATTATGAGTCATCTGTTTGAGTTTTGCTTCTAACCGAAGTAGGATTGCAGTTCTTTCAAAGTCCTGTTTATCATGTGCAGGCGCAATGAAGTTTGCCTCAAGAACACCTGTTATACACATTAAAATTTACAATATGCAGAAATGGGTTATAATCACATTACCAAAATAATCAATTTTAGCACAATCTTCCGTCCATAATATGCCCTTTCATTTTTCAATATAATGTTACTACAGATCTTGCTCACTTACATCACATTGGAAGAGGGTTAAATAGAGTTTAAATACATACCTATGATACCTCTTTCTCTACTCCTATTACCTTGCCAAAGCTTCCAAAAGGGCTATGTAAGAAAGCATTAACAAAAAGGAATAAAATTTATCAGTAAATCTCAACAATACTAGATAACAATATTCAAAACAAAAGTAAACGTAAATTTGACAGGTATTTGATAGTGGAAGCAAATAAGGGCTACATATGACTACCGACTAATAGAAACAATGAAGAAATATAGTGTCTAAAATGGAAAAGATTTCTTTCCTGTTTATCAAATTATCCCCAATATTTTATGGAACATGCATATTGTTTGTTTTAAAGTAAAGGTGCTCTTTACTAACCATGATAAGTCGATTCTTGTGATAAACATTGAAACCTTCAATATCAAGAAAGGGAGCTTCTTTTGTAAATCCTATGGTTGCTCGAACTACTACCTGCATATAATTGAATTAGATACATCAATCAGATCTCCATGTACATATTATAAAAATCCATCAGATAAATTCACAACAACTCTACATGACAAAGGCATTAGAATAGAACTGCAGCCATAAATGTATTAATTTTCATCTAATCTTGTGGAAAGAACATCAAAATGACAACAAAATGCACATCCATAAAAGGTCACATTCTTATCATGTATATGTTACAAGTACTTCTTTAGTAAATGTGCTTTGGAAAACAAAAATGACGAGGAAGAGTAGTAGCATTATTATTCATGACATGAAATACAAACAGCCATCTCAAAGTACAAAAGAATAGAAATTCCTCTTTACCTCTTTCATACCAGCACCAAATTGTGGCTTGTAAGTTACTACTTTCGAAAATTTCAGATCATTAGCTATGCTGTGATGTTCAACCATTACCCCCCTCAAAATAATCTTGAAATTTGATGGCATCCTTAAATAAAGGATAGATGCATAGGCCTGATAATAAGACAAGGACATATTCACTCAATCCATGTATACTTTAGCTTAACAGTATGTGATGTAACCTTGACGAATTAAAATATATATATTCCTGCATATAACAATATCAAAAAGGTTGTCATACTTACACGTAGTGAATATGATAGTCGGTATGAAATGTGTGATTGGAGCAATTCCCATTGTGAATTCTTAATGTTGAATTGTTTGCCACCTCCTCGCAATTTTATATCCTATAAAACACATAGAAATATGCAATATCAACATCGAACACTACATGGAACAAAAGCAACAGATAACAGTGGTACTTTTCCAACGACAATGAAACAAGCAAAATCATTTAAATCTTGTTTTTAAGTTTGTCTCATGAAAAAACATTCTAAAATATGAACAAGTTAATCCAAGGAAACACAAAATTGTGACCAAGCCTCAGTGACCATCCCACTACATCCCCTTAATCCCAAAACAAAGTATAGAGATGTTCAACCAACCCTAGGATAGATAGATAGAGTCTAGGATTCCATCAAGATGTCCCTAATCTAGGGACCTATTCTTTAGCTCTTTATGTCTTTAGAATCTTTTGGACCTGACAATATAGAAATTTTAGCTATTTATCTTCCCTTAGCAGTTAGAAATATCACTGTACTCATAATCAAAACCCTTAGGAATTTTTTTTAATGAATAAATAGTACATCCTATTTAAATTATATTAAAGGAATAAATAGTACACATTCACACACAAAAAAAAGTAGGGTGGTAAAAAGTCACACCCACGCATTCATAGCCTCAAAAGGTGAATAAAAAATATGTCACAGCCTCAAAATGCAATAAAAACATAATGTCTAACATTGAAAGACATACAAAACACTAAGCAACAAGATCAACACTAGTAGAGGGTGGAAGATCTTTATCATCTGATTTCCCCCAAAATTCCCTAGGGGTGGCATCCTCAATAGTCTCCCAACTGTCAAGAACAGTAGTAGCATCTTCATTCTCCTGGAATACCATGGTTGCAGGATATGCACAAAATGGATTTGTTGAAAGGCTTTAGAGAGGGAGAGAGATAGAAAGAGGGAGGATAGAGATATTAAAAGATAGAGGGAGAAATATATAGATATATAGGTCTAGGGAGAAAAGAGGAAGAGATAGAGAGATAGAGATGGCGCGAGAGAGAGAGATAGTTAGAAAAGCTATACATAAAGTGCTTCAGACTTTGAAAATTTGTACATACTTAACGCATTTGAAGTGAAAATAAAGGCATTAGAAGGCTATGTCACCAAACTTGTAGAGAAAGCCATTGAAGCTAAAGATACATAGGTAGAAGCAACTCCTAGAGATTAAAATGAAATTGACTAAAGCAAGAATAGAGTTGGCACTAGGGAAAAGATAGATGGTAACTAAGACAACCACCAAGAATGTATTATGAAATCAAGTGGACAACTTGGAGGTATAATTAAATATGAAAAGGCTAAAACTAGTGCCAATACTATTGAAATAGGATCACTAAAGGAAAAGGCCTCTAGTGAAGATTATGAGATAGAAAAACTAAATAATTAAGTGGACACCTAGGACTAGACACTCAAGGGCCTAAGAGAAAAGGAGGTTGACCTAAAGAATATAATAGAAGAATCAATGGAGGTCAAGATGTTAAAGGTCCAAATTAAATAGCTCAAATAGTTAGTGGCTTCCCTTTACCACATCAAGGTCTTGTGAAGATCATATTACAAGGATAAAATGGAGGCCACATCACCTAAGCCTTGTGAATGAGAAGAGCCACATTTCTAGAACTAGTGAATGAGAAGAGCCAAGAATAAACTATATTCAACATGTGGTCCTTAGCTCTTTTTATCAAAGAAGTTCACTTAGTTTTCAAGACATTGATAGAGCTTCAGGTCCTTGTACAAACATTTATGGCTCAAGCATAGGAGGTATCCTATGAATGCACCATTAAACAAGAGTGCCACTTTAGACTCTTATAGATGATCAATCCACCCTTGGACAAAGAGTGGGAGAAGCTTCTAAATTCTCTTTAGGTTGACCTAGTTCCATTTATGAGCATGGACTATCATTGTTGCAACCTAGAAGCACTGGCTAAAATTAAATTGAGCACACATGATTTGTACCCTTAGTCTTAATTTGATTGACTTGTATATTAATGTAAGGGAATCCCTAATTCAAGAGAAATATTGTATCAACCAAAAGTATTTGCATTTCATTTTGTTTCTTTCATTTTCCTAGTCCAGTACAGTTAGTTCAGTCAGTAGCAGTTTTTGTATTTTCATCCATATTCTGATGTAGTTTTGTTTCAGACCTTCTAGAGATGGACTTAACATCTAGACATCTTCATGCACATCATATCCAAATTTTAGATCATTTGGATCAGTTTCCAGAAAGATATTGCTATTAGAAGAACAACTATTTTCTCATAGCAGAGCATTCAGAGAGTCTTAGGCAAGATAGCTAAAGGAGAATACTTGCAGAGCATGTTCACGACTTGTGGATCTAAATTACACATCATTCAAGATGCTTTGGGATGTGGGTGACCTTCCCTAATAACTACACATGGATTCATTCACTTGTGGAGGATTCACATAAGTTTAGGTCCAATCTATCCATGTACACACATTACATCTCTTTCATTGGAGTTTGTAATCTGTTTGACCAATGCGGAGGACTCTTATGATCGGTAGATGGTATATAATCACGTAATAGATGCCTAGGAAAGTAGTGAATCATAATATGACGTTTTAGTCTTAGGATTTTGTTCTTTAAGGTACTTCAAAGCTATATATTGTGTGTTGTGACCTAATCACACATCACCCCATTGCAAATGGGGACCTCCCCCCCCTTTTTTTAGCTTTGATGCTTTGCTTGAGTCTTGGATGATGTCTTAGGTTGGTTGTATGATGAAGTAAGTGGTGTTTGAGTCTATAGCCTTGTGGTAGAAATCATAATATCCTGATGCATGTTTGAGATCCTGAAAATGACTAAGTCTGATATCCTGATATCCTAAAAATTTGACTAAGTCTGAAATTTGGTGGATCCCCCAAATTCTAGATTCTACGTGTTAAATCTAGTGGATTTGAGACCTATCTCAAACATCCTGAAAGGTATATTGAAAAATATTTAAAGTATAAGAAATTCATTTCTTATACTTAAATATATTTTTCAATATACATTACCTTGAGAAAGTTGAAAAAATGGCTAAGTACTGAAGGGAGATCAAAATTCCCATACACTGTGCCAAGACATGAGAGGAGCACAAAATCCTAATCTAGTGCACCACTCTCAACCAGATATCAAAATGTGGATCCAATGCGACCCATCCATTGCACCAAGGTTGGAGTGAAGTTTTAAGTGTAATTTGAAGAAGATATTAAAATCATGATCCAATGCGACTAAGGTGAGGAAGATTATTTTGATGATGGAGTTGCAACTTTCAAGAGGAACCAAAATCCTCATCTCATGTGCTTGAATCAATTCACCCTTATGAAAGATGATAAAATTAAGGTTTTGAGAGCATTCAATGGAGGATCTAAAACCTCAATGCAATGCACCAAGGGATAAGAATGTAGAATTTCAAGAGACTTTTGAGAAGAGATCAAAATCCTTTACTAGTGCGCCCAATCTAATGCACCACAATTAATGAGGATGAAGTCAAGTGTTATAAACATTCCATCAAGAGGATTCAACATGTGCATCTACTGCGCCACCTTGGTGCAAATCAAAGGGAGATCAAAGTTGATGTCCAATGCACCAGTGTTACGATGATTTAAAACCTCCATCTAATGTGCCACTCATAAGTGAGGTTAAATGGAAGATTTATGAAGGTTTCAAGTGGAAGATAAAAACCTCATCCATTGTGCCATCTTTAAAAGGGGGTTTAAGTTCAGAATTTGATACATTTCAAGAAGATTTAGAATGCTGATTTGGTGTGCCTGATCTGGTGGGCCACATTTGAAGAAAGATGAATTCAAGTTTTATAAGAGACTTTCAAATGAAGGATCAAAATCAGCATCCAATGTGACAAAAGAGGTGGCAATCTTGTTGAGAATTCAGAGGCTTTCAAAAGAGGATCCAAAATCATGATCTATTGTGACAGAACTAATACGCCTTCATCTAGGAATCAACAATAAGTTTTAAGATACAAATTTAAGAGAAGTCCAAGATCCTTATCCAATGCACTTGAAGGAAGTGGTATAGATTGCAAATTTTAGACAAGTTTCAAGAAGATTCAAAATACTTATCTACTGCACCTAGATCAAGAAGGTTGATGTAGTTTACATAAGATGAAACTTCAAGGCAAGATCAAAGTTGTCATCTGATGCGCCTTGGGTGGAATGTTTATCAAATGCATCCTTAAAGTGAAAGACAAAGTGGTAAGCCTAGGTGCCATATCAAGATGATATGAGTTTCAAGTTTCAAGTGATTAATCAACCAGAAATTAAAATCCTCAACCAGTGCGCCACAATTAGATGAGGATGATTGCAAGAGCATCCAAGCAAAGATCAAGTTCCTCATTCATTGCGCCACATGTGATGCGCCATCATCAAGGGAGGGGTAATTATATTTTGAAGTGAAGTTTCAATGGAGATCCAAAATCATCATCTAATGTGCCCATCTAGTGTGCCAAAACAAAGAAGAAACGAAAAACCTCATCTAATGCACCTAGAACAAGGAGTAAAAAATAGTGATTTAAAAGTGAAATTTTAACCAGAGCATGAAATTGTCAACCAGTGCGCCACTTTGGATGGAGATTAAATTCTAGTTTTATGAAGGTTTCTATGGAAGGAGTGAAATTGGCATCCAATGCCTCATCCATATATAATGCTTAATTTGAATTTTACGATTGCTTTCTAGCGAAGATCAAATTTCTCATCTAATGCACATAAGTTAGAAATGCATGAAATGATTCTTATGTGATATGAAATCAAGTGTTTATCAAAAGGATTGATGTTGCTTCTTTGTTTGTGTTGCAAGAGTGAGGATTGAGCTAAGGAGTCATCGAAGAAGTAAAAGCTTGAACCACCTTTATGCTAGGAGTGAAGTGAAGATAGAAGATAGCTGCTCCAAGTTATCACTTCAAGTCCAACATACCAACACTCTTCATCATTTGCATCATCGAGCAAAGACATTCATCTATAAAGATTCAAGTTCCTCTGGTACATTCAAGTCTCTTTGAGAAGTCATCTACTCTACATATCAAGAAGGAAGCATCATCATCATCATCTCCTACTACTCTCTATCAAGATGCACTGAAAGAGGATCAACATATACCCTGCAGAAGGAGAATCCTAGTGTTAAGAAAGTGAGAAACATCTATCATACACATCCAGTTTACAAGAAGATGAACATGGCAAGATCAACAAAGTATTCCCAAACATTCAAGCTCAAGCAATCACATCGAAGACATCATACAAGATGATACAATTTGGGAATATGCCCACAGAGAAAAGTGAATAAATAGTTGAAATCCATAAGTTTATTGAGATGACACCTATGTGGCATGTACCTATTATTAGTCCAATCATAATTGACCACATCATTTAGCCACATTCAATGTATCTACAACAAGAAAGAAGACAAAGAGGATGCCCATGTGGAAGATAATCTAAAAGATTCTATCTTATCCTTATCTTCTTAGAAAATGTGCCTGCATTGCCTCGCTTATGTATTAAAAATAGCAAGTTGTTGTAAATACCTACTGAGGTGGCATGATCTGAGCCCTTGGCTATCTAAATTGATCTAAGCCACTCATTGTAATCCTGGACCTCTATATAAAGGGCTTGTTGCCTCATTTGTAAATTATTAGATTGTAGGCAATAGAATAGAAGAGACTCTTGAAATTCTCTGAGAGGACTTGAAGTTGTTGTAAATATTTCTCAAGATTAATGCAAATACATTGGAATTCATTTGGTGTTAAGTGTTGTCTTGTGGATTAACATGGTTTCCTGTATCTTGATGGAATGAAGAGATGTTTCAAAGTAGATTAGAAGTAGATTAGAAGTTCATTGATTTTATGTGTGTTGTATTGAATATTTGATCAATTCCTAGCCCATGCTTTTAACATTCATCGCTAGTGAAGTGTTGTGTAAATCTAGTATGAGCCTCATCATTTGCTTAAGTTTGGTTATGGATGCTTGTTTGAGCTATGCCATTCAATGGGTGGTTATATGAGCCTTCATGATTTGAAAACCATTTGTTTACCTTAGCAGATTGCACCAACTCCATGTAGTTGTAGGCACCCTTGGCAAAGTGGAGATAGGTTTATTAAGGAGTTAGTCTATTCATGCATCATCATTGCTTCATTGACCTTAGATTAGATCCATAAACCTTATCTTTTTCCCTTTTTTTTATCATTGATAAATCATGAATACTTCATCCACATTGTAAGGAGAGATAAGCTAAATGAAGTATGAAGAAGTCAGCGTAAGTCCCTTTGTGATAATCAACAAGATCACATGTATTCCCTGAGTTCATCGATCACAAATCATAAGAACAGGAACCTTGGAGTTATCTCGATTGATCACTTTTTTTAACATTCGAGAAGCATTATTCAAGAGAGAGTTGGATACTCAGTATTTTACTCTATTGTTGACTTGTCAAAAAATAATCAACATTTTTGGTGCTAGAAGGAGGGCATGAATATGGATATTCTTCATTTCAAGAGCAACTAGATACTCTGAAATGGTGGATTGAAGTTTGAAGTGAGCTTTGACAAAAAGATTCAAGATTTTGAGATCTCTCTTATATCCCAGAAAATGCAAAAAGAAAAGTAGAAAAGCAAAAATACAAAAGGAGTAAAAAATTGAAAATACCAAAAGTATAAAGACATGGATTTCTCAAAAATTTCAAGGCAGTTGAAGGTGGATCATTCTCAAAATGATATTCTTCAGCTTTGGTTGACTTTGAATGCACAACTTCATCCTAAGAGTTTGAGTGACTTTGCATCAAGGAAAGGATGTAGAATTCATGACATTAATGGACACGAGGAGTTATACTGCATGACATTTTTATCAAGGATGGAATTAGAATTGCAAGGGAAATTTTCTTTTTCATAGGTACATGATCCGATTGTTCCCACAAAGGTACTTCCTGAAGTGTTGTTTGACAAAAGAGAGGTCTTCACAAGCTTCAAGGAAATGATCAAGAAAACACTGAGCATTGAGAAGGACCTACCGGCAAAAGAAATGTTGATTCCACATGGTTGGTACAGAATTCATAACATAGCTCATTCAAAACTCACATGTTCATCTTGTCAAGAAGCCATTCATTAAGTGAAGGAACAATTAAGGTCAGAAGAAGCACTCCAAGCCATCATTGAAGAGCCTGCTGAAGTTGAAAAGGAAATAGAGGATATTCAAATGAAGGCCAGTGATGAACAAGATGTTGACTCCCCCATCAAAGAAGAAAATAACTCGAGTTCATTGCAAGAAGTTGAATTCCTTGAGGAACATTCATTCATGCTACATAGGGAGATCCTTGAAAGTGAGTTACACGAAGTATAGAAAGAGTTGTTGGAAGATAGTCAACTGGATGCATTGCAAGAAGCACTCCAAGCCTTCATCGAAGACCTATCAAATGAACAACAATTCGGAGGGGTGCTTGATGCTCCCATGGATCAAATACAATAAGAGTTCCTACCAAAGTCATCCCAAGATGACCAAGTTGATGAAATGAAGATCAAAATTGACAAGCAATTCGAGTCGGTGCTAAGCCCACTGTTGACGATTCAAGAAGATCTAATGCATGTTGTGAATGCAAGTGGTATGATCCATCACCAACTTTGACCTCTGGACATATCGATAGTCGACAAGCATGAATTTTTACTTCCAGACAAAGACCATCAGGTTGTATCTCTCCTTGATTTTAATGATGAAGAACACCAGGTTGTATCTTTCCATGATCTTGATTGGAAATTTTTTGAATTTGATGATTATGAATTTCTAAATGATTAGAGTAGTTTTGCTTTGTTTGCTTGGTTTGATTGGAGTAGTTTTCTTTCAGATTGCTTGATTGCTTGTTGTTGTCTTTTTCTTAGCTTAGTTGTTGGTAGTTGTTCGCTTTACTTAGTTGTTGTTGTTTGCTTTCGTAGATTAGTGTTAGTTGTTTAGTTGGTTCTCATGTCAAGTTTCCTATTGTAAGAAGGTGATGTTATCTTAAACACACATACTCTGGTTTCAATCTGTGATAGTATGTTAGTTCATTTTTTAGACATCCATTCATGAAAGTCTTAGAGTCTGAAAACATTTTTCTTTCACGTTTATCATCTTGTTAGACTTTGGACTTGACTTGGAAACTAATCATATGTTGTGTCTTGACAACATTATCTTCTGATCATAGTACTTTAAAATGCAAATCTAAATTTTATGAATTCTTATGTGTTCCTTTGAGAAACATGGGTCATGACTAATGGATTTCCTATGGATTCCATTGCCAGTGTCAGATTGCATGACTGCTTGTTCTTGGAAGATGAATCATTTGTTCTATATTGACTGAAGTATTTTGAGGTTTTATACTTTACATATTTTAATAATCCCCAAAGTTGCTAGGAAAGTCTTTGTGAGCCTGGATCAAGTGAAAGTCTTAAGGTAATTCATGTTTCTGCTTCACTCCATAATAAGCATCTTTGCATACTTCCATCCATTTCATTCCACTTATCCCCCCTTTTTGAAAGCAATAAAGCCTCCATCCACTTTGCCCTTTCCATCAAATAATGAATTCAAGTCTGATGTCTGAATTATTTGGACAGTCCTATTGTTCATTGCATACTCCAAAAGGATAAATTGAAGTCCTTATGAATGAAGCATTTGGAGTTCATCCGTGTCAATATCTATTCATATAGCCTTGGTCACTACAAGGTAAGTAAAGTTAAGATGTTGGTATTCCCATCCATTACACATTGATCCACCATTTTCTATCATTCACACATTGCATGTGTATCCATTCCACTTCCATTCCCATGCAAAGTCTAGAAGCATGTAGCTATCCATACCTTCCACCATTTGTCTTTTCATCACTTTATCTATTTTCATCCACCCTATTCCTTCATCCATTTAACCATTTCCTAATCATGATCAATGAATGTAAGTGTCGTCTAATTGAGAAGCATACAATTCCTCCACCCATCCCCCATATTTCCATAAAATAAATTTTTGGATACCTTTTACCCATCAAGCAACTAAATTCCTAAAAATCCTATAAATCTTTATGCCTTAGCACAAATGCCAGCAATCAAAGCAAAGCATATTCAAAGGCTATTTCATTCCATACTTCCAAGTAGAAAAGGCAAAGCTCTGGGTACTTAAGTCTAAGAATCCGAATCCAAAGAGGCTTCCATATATGAAAAATTCTAAGTTCATGTGGGTTATGAAGTTACTGTTTCACCTGTCTATTAATCACCATTCCCGTCCCTTTATTCATTTCCCCTCCACTTGCAAGCTTCAAAGTTTAAGTCGATATGAACAAGTGTTGATTATGGTTTTCATTCCATTTACTCCACTTCCATTTCCACTACATTTTCCACCATCCAATATATCCCATCATTCACTGGGTTTGTGTTTGGATACACTTTTCACTTACCTATTTTACATAATCTGCATCATAATCCACTTTTTCCGTATCATTTTGTCATTTTCTGCCAACATCTATAAGTATAATAAATTGACATGGTTTTGTTTGGACCATCATCCTAATTGCAGAATCAGACTCTGGAATTCTTTCCATCCATTACTATGGTGAAAACCTAGCAAATAGGTGCCGTATGTAATGGTTATCTTAAAAAAATGAAAAAAAAATGAAAAATGAAAAGAAAAATAGTAAAGAAAAAATTTTCATCCACAGGTGAAAACCACCTTCAGTGGCACCTTGGATAAGTACCATGACAAAAACCTAGGAAATAGGTGTTATGGTAGAGACACCCTATCTCATAACATTCCCCCCCCCCAACTTCATGTCATTCCATTTCTGATCATTTTCATATCACCTGCCCTGTCATTGTTCTGTTCTGTGTCATTGCATCTCCTCATTTACCATTTCATCCATATGTATATATTTCCATTCATCCATTTTTAATGAATTTACCTAACTTGAGATAGGTAATCTTAGATGATCCTAGTTTCTAAGGGATGTAAACAAATGCAAGTGTTCACACTTGAATCCTCAAATACAGATAGTCACGTTGGCAATTGGTTTTGATTCTTTGATCAGGTAGTTGTATTTATTTGATCTAGTGTGTGGGAGTACATGGAAATGTAGAAACTTGATTTTTGTTTATCTTTGGAAAATTTAAGAAGCTATTTTAATTGAAACTTATCTTTAATCACACATCAAGAAATGTAGTGTTTTGATCCAATCTATGATTCTTTTCCATTTTGAGTTTGTTGTCTAACTAGTTGATGAGTAGAGGAAGAGTGTCTGAAGTTTTTGAGTCTAGATTGAGTCTTCGTCTTTGAAATGTTCAGGAACATTTATTTGGATTGGCACTAGATGTTGTGACCTAATCACACATCGCCCCATTACAAATGGGGACCCCCCCTTTTTTTGATCTTTGATGCTTTGCTTGAGTCTTGGATGATGTCTTAGGTTGGTTGCATGATGAAGTCAGTGGTGTTTGAGTCTATAGCCTTGTGGTAGAAATCATAATATGCTGATGCATGTTTGAGATCCTGAAAATGACTAAGTCTGATATCCTAAAAATCCTGAAAAATTGACTAAGTCTGAAATCTGGTGGATCCTCCAAATTCTAGATTCTACATGTTAAATCTGGTGTATTCAAGACCTATCTCAAACATCCTAAAAGGTATATTGAAAAATATTTAATATATAAGAAATTCATTTCTTATATTTAAATATATTTTTCAATATACCTTACCTTGAGAAAGTTGAAAAAATGGCTAAGTACTGAAGGGAGATCAAAATTCCCATACACTATGCCAAGACATGAGGGGAGCGCAAAATCTTGATCCAGTGCGCCACTCTCAACTAGAGATCAAAATGTGGATCCAATGCGACCCATCCATTGCACCAAGGTTGGAGTGAAGTTTTGAGTGTAATTTGAAGAAGATATTAAAATCATGATCCAATGCCACCAAGGTGAGGAAGATTATTTTGATGATGGAGTTGCAACTTTCAAAATGAATGAAAATCCTCATCTCATGCACTTGAACTAATGTGCCCTTATGAAAGATGATAAAATCAAGGTTTTCAAAGCATTCAATAGAGGATCTAAAACCTCAATCCAATGCGCCAAGGGATAAGAATGTAGAATTTCAAGAGACTTTTGAGAAGAGATCAAAATACTTTACTAGTGCGCCCAATCTAATGTGCCACAATTAATGAGGATGGAGTCAAGTGTTATGAACATTCCATCAAGAGGATTCAACATGTGGATCTAGTGCAACACCTTGGTACAAATCAAAGGGAGATCAAAGTTGATGTCCAATGTGCCAGTGTTTAGAGGATTTAAAACCTCCATCTAATGCGCCACTCATAAGTGAGGTTGAACAGAAGATTTATGAAGGTTTTAAGTGGAAGATAAAAACCTCATCCCTTGCGCCATCTTTGAAAGGGGGTTTAAGTTCAAAATTTGATACATTTCAAGAAGATTTAGAATGCTGATCTGGTGCGCTTGATCTGGTGGGACACATTTGAAGAAAGATGACTTCAAGTTTTATAAGAGACTCTCAAATGAAGGATCAAAATCAGCATCTAATGCGACAAAGGAGGTGGCAATCTTGTTGAGAATTCAGAGGCTTTCAAAAGAGGATCCAAAATCATGATCTGCTATGACAGAACCGGTGCACCTTCATCTAGGAATCAGCGATAAGTTTTAAGATTAAAATTTAAGAGAAGTCCAAGATCCTTATCCAATGTCCTTGAAGGAAGTGGTATAGATTGTAAATTTTAGACAAGTTTCAAGAAGATTCAAAATGCTTCTCTGTTGCACCTAGATCAAGAAGGCTGATGTGGTTTACATAAGATGAAACTTCAAGGGAAGATCAAAGTTGTCATCTAATGCGCCTTGGGTGGAAGGTTTATCAATTGCATCCTTCAAGTGAAAGACAAAGTGGTAATCCTAGGCACCATTTCAATATGATATGAGTTCCAAGTTTCAAGTGATTAATCAACCAGAAATTAAAATCATCAACCAGTGCGCCACAATTAGATGAGGATGATTGCAAGAGCATCCAAGCAAAGATCAAGTTCCTCATTCATTGCACCACATGTGATGCGCTATCATTAAGGGAGGGGTAATTATATTTTGGAGTGAAGTTTCAGTGGAGATCCAAAATCATCATCTAATGTGCCCATATAGTGCACCAAAACTAACAAGAAACCAAAAACCTCATCCAATGCGCCTAGAACAAGGAGTAAAAAATAGAGATGGAAAAGTGAAATTTTAACCAGAGCATGAAATTGTCAACCAGTGACCTGTTGTGACCAAATCACACATCGCCCCATTGCAAATGGGGACCCCCCCTTTTTTATTTGAATTCTAGTGCTTTGCTAAGTCTGGGATGATGTCCTTTGCATGATGAAGTCAGTGGTGTTTGAGTCTTAGAGCCCCTTGATGACCTGATCCTGATGTTTGAGACCCTGAAAATGACTAAGTCTGGTATCCTGATCCTGAAGATCCTGAAAATTGGCTAAGTCTAAAATCTAGTGGATCCTCAAAAATCTAGAATCTGCATGTGAAATCTGGTGGATCTGAGACCTATCTCTAAACTTATACTTAAATATATTTTTCAATATACCTTACCTCGGGCACTGTCAATTCTGGGCACGAAATTGCTCCAGGTTCACTTCAAAACTCCGCCTAGAAATTAAGGCACCTTTCATCATCTAGACAACCTCAAGATTGCACCTAGAGTTGAAGCAGAAGACTTAGGCGCCATTCCTTGTTGCTCCTGCTAGAGATGAGCGCCTTGTTGTGAGGAGAGGTTTGAAATCTTAAGTTTAAGCGCCTATGATGAGGAGTTTGGAACTTTAGCGCCCTAAGTCAGGAGGATCACATTGAGCGCCTAGAGCTACATTCTTTGGCGGGGTGAATTTGGCGCCCTAGATCAAAGAGCGCCCACATATAGAAACCATGTAAGTTAATGTTGCTGGAGTCTATAATGATCAAGGCGCTTTGAAGAGAAGTGAGCGCCTTATAGTGAATTGAGTGCCTTGAACTTAATTGGTACCTTGATGAGGTCTATAGCGCCTTAGGAGAGGTTTTAGCATTGGTCAAATATAAAAAGATCTTCTAGGCGCCAATTCCGTCCTGAATGACTTCACATTGGCACCTAGGTTGAAGAGAATTTTTATCCATGTCTAAGCGCTAGTAAAGGCTTGTATAACCTCCAGTCTGTGCTTATCAATCATAAATTGCTAATGACTCCTCAATGAGTGCCTTAGGAAGAAAGAGTATGAAATCCTTGATGTATGTTTGAGAAGATTCTAAAAATGACTAAGTCTGGTAGCCTAAAATCTTGAAACACTGAAAATTTGACTAAGTCTGAAATCTGGTGGATCCTCCAAATTCTATAATCTACATGTTAAATCCAGTGGATCTGAGACCTATCTCAAACATCCTGAAAGGTATATTGAAAAATATTTAAAGTATAAGAAATTCAAGTATACCTTATGCCCTGAGACTGCCAAATCTAGGCGCGAATTTGTTCAGTGAGGTTAGGCGCATTCTCTCACTTGCAGACACCCACATGAGCGCCTTAGGTTGAGCTTCAAAGTGCGCCTAGAGGAAGATCAACTTCCAAACGCTCCAAGATAGGGCGCCTTGATTGAAATTGGCATAAGAGACCTTAAACATCCAAATTTGGGACAAAGGAATGATTGAAGAGTTTAGGCGCCCATTGCATGTTCAGAAGATCATAACAATTGTGCCTTAGGTTGAAGGACATGAGTTTAGGCACCTAGATTTAGGAGAAGGAAAGCACCATTCAATGAGCACCTAGTGTTAGAAGTTTTCTAAATAACTAAAATCTTGTATGAAGAGTTTAGGCGCCCTATCTTACCTTCCCAAATCACTTTAGCGCCTTAAGATCAAAATGTTGGTGTATCTTTAAATCAGTGCCTAGCCTTGTAGAGGTGAAAATCAAGTTTAAAATGGCGCCTTGAGGGGAGTTTCTCAGTTCACACCTAGAAGTAGGCGCCTTGATAAGGGAGATCATTTTTAAACATTACAATTCTTAGAAATCATTTGAAATAATGAATGTGGGTCTAAATGATGTTAGGCGCACTTTGTTCCTATTTTTGCCTATATTTGCGCCTAAGTTTGAAGTGGCATTATTACATGTTTAAAGTTGTTTTTTCTTAAGAAGTTATTGATATATCATTTACCTTGTCTTGTAGCAGCATTAACAAGGCTAAGGAGTTATCCAAGGAATCACCTTCAAGCGAGGAGTAAGGAGCATCATGCTAGCCGCCTTTGAAGATTATCAAGTTGCATCATTGAAGGAAGGGGTGTTGGTGAAGCTAAGGAGTTATCAAGGACAAGTACCTGAGAAGCCTTCAAGTTGCAGGGGGATCACACCTCAAGTCTCCTACATCAATGACATCATGTTGGATCACATTAAGTTCAAGTGTATTACTTCAAGGCATCTATCCATTCAAGCTCTCCGAGGAATATCTTGCAAGTGTACTTCATCAAGGATAATCATGTTCGAAACATTCATCCATTCAAGCTTTAAGTCAAGGTTCGTCAAGCTTCAAAGTTTCTTCTAGAGGTTATCAACATCTACTTCACATCCAAGGAAGGTGTTATCATCTACACTCAAAGAAGGTCACTTCAAAGGCCATCAATGAAGGATCACTTCATCAAGTCTTCTACATCAAGCAAAGATATTCATCCATCATACTTCAAGCTCCATTCAACCTTCAAGTCCAAGAGATTCTCCTACTCTTCATGAATGAAGATTATCATACATTCTACTTCAAGTCATCATATCTCTACTACTCCACTCTTTAAGAAGAAACATCAAAGAAGATCATCATATCAACCTACCTGCAAGAAGAAAAAACATTACAAAGTCAATCAAATGAGCTGCAAGTATCATACATCCAGTTGCAAGGAGATGTACAAGGCAAAGATCAACAAGATGTATTCCTAAACATACAAGTTCTAGCAATCACATTGAATACATCACATAAAGGTGATACAATTTTCAAAGTATGCTGAGTTAGCATCTATGTGGCAAGAACACATCATTCAATTCTGATTAGCCACATTATTTAATGCATTAAATGTATCATTTAATAAAAGAAGTCAAAGGGATTCCTATGTGGAGGAATATTTTAAATGCTTTCGCCTTACCTTATCACATTAGAAAACGTGCCTTCATTGCCTCCCTCTTTTATGCTAAAAATAGCAATTTGTTGTAACTATCTGTGAGGTGGCATGACCTAGACCCTTGGCTATTGAATTAATCTCAGCCATTCATTGTATTCTGGGCACTCTATAAAGGCCTTGTTGCCTCATTTGTAAGATATAGAAATTAGATTGTAGGCAAGTAGGAGTAGAATAGGAGACTCTCAAAATTCTCTGAGAGGACTTGAAATTGTTGTAAATATTTCTCAAGGTTAATGCAAAAGACATTGGAAGTTTATTTGGTGTTCAAGTGTTATCTTGTGAAATAACTTGGTTTCTTGTACTTCAATGGAATGGAGATGATGTTTCAAGTAGATTAGAAGTTCTTTGTTGTAATGTTTGTTGTATTGGATATTTGATCAACTCCTAGCTCATGCTTTTAACATTCATCACTGATGAAGTGTTGTGTAAAGCTAGTCTGAGCTTATTTGCTTAAGTTCAATTGTGGATGCTTGTTTGAGCTGCGCCATCTTATGGGTGCTCATATGAACCTTCATGATTTGAAAACCATTCGCAAACCTTAGGAGATTGCACCAACTTCATGTAGTTGTAGGCATCCTTGGCAAAGTGAAGTTAGGTTTACTTAGGAGTTTGTCTATTCGTACAACATCATTGCTTCATTGACCTTAGATTAACTTTCTGAACCCTTAACCTTTTTCATTTTATTTATCATTGAGACCCTGAATACATCATCCACACTGAAAGGAGGAATAAGCTAAACGTGAATGAAGAGAAGTCTGCGTAAGTCCCTTTGTGTTTAACAGCAAAATCATACTTAGTCACTGAGCTATCTCTTACAAACTCATCAGAAAGGAACCTTGGAGTCATCTTGTTTGATCACATAGTTCAGCATTCGAGAGGCTTTGCTCAAGAGGGAGTCAGATACTTAGTATTTCACTCTAATTGTTGACTTGTCCAGAAACAATCATCAACATGACCCACTTTGGATGGAGATTAAATTCATGTTTTATGAAGGTTTCTAGGCAAGGAGTGAAATTAGCATCCAATGCCTCATCCATATATGATGCTTAATTTGAATTTTATGATTGCTTTCTAACAAAGATCAAATTTATCATCTAATGCGCATAAGTTAGAAATGCATGAAATGATTCTTATGTGTTTTGAAATCAAGTGTTTATCAAAAGGATTGATGTTGCTTCTTTGTTTGTGTTACAGGAGCGAGGATTGAGCTAAGGAGTCATCAAAGAGGTAAAAGCTTGAACCACCTTTATGCTAGGAGTGAAGTGAAGATAGAAGATAGCTGCTCCAAGTGATCATTTCAAGTCCAACATACAAACACTCTTCATCATTTGCATCATCAAGCAAAGACATTCATCTAGAAAGATTCAAGTTCCTCCAGTACATTCAAGTCTCTTTGAGAAGTCATCTACTCTACATATCAAGAAGGAAGCATCATCATCATCATCTCCTACTACTCTCTATCAAGATGCACCAAAAGAGGATCAACATATACCCTACAGAAGGAGAATCCCAGTGCTAAGAAAGTGAGCAACATCTTTCATCCACATCCAGTTTATAGGAAGATGACCAATGCAAGATCAACAAAGTATTCCCAAACATTCAAGTTCAAGCAATCACATTGAAGACATCATACAAGATGATACAATTTGGGAATATGACCATAGAGCAAAGTGAATAAACAGTTGAAATCCACATGTTTACTGAGGTGGCACCTATGTGATATGTACCTATTATCAGTCCAATCATAATTTGCCACATCATTCAGTCACATTCAATGTATCTACAACAAGAAAGAAGACAAAGAGGACGCCCATGTGGAAGATACTCTAAAAGATTATATCTTATCCTTATCTTCTTGGAAAATGTGCCTTCATTGCCTCTCTTATGTACTAAAAATAGTAATTTCTTGTAACTACCTACTGAGGTGGCATGATCTAAGCCCTTGGCTATCTAAATTGATCTAAGTCATTCATTGTAATCCTGGACCTCTATATAAAGGCCTTGTTGCCTCATTTATAAATTATTAGATTGTAGGCAGTAGAATAGAAGAGTAGAATAGAAGAGACTCTCGAAATTCTCTAAGAGGACTTGAAGTTGTAAATATTTCTCAAGATTAATGCAAAGACATTGGAATTCATTTGGTGTTAAGAGTTGTCTTGGTGAATAGCATGGTTTCTTGTATCTTGATGGAATGAAGAGATGTTTCAAAGTAGATTAGAAGTAGATTAGAAATTCATTGATGTTATGTATGTTGTATTGAATATTTGATTAATTCCTAGCTCATGCTTTTAACATTAATCGCTGGTGAAGTGTTGTGTAAAGCTAGTCTAAGCCTCATCATTTGCTTAAGTTTAGTTATGGATGCTTGTTTGGGTTGCACCATTCGATGAGTGCTTATATGATCCTTCATGATTTGAAAACTATTTGTTTACCTTAGGAGATTGCACCAACTCCATGTAGTTGTAGGCACCCTTGGCGTCCATGTAGTTGTAGGCACCCTTGGCGAAGTGGAGTTAGGTTTATTAAGAAGTTTGTCTATTCATGCATCATCATTGCTTCATTGACCTTAGATTAGCTCCCTAAACCTTATCTTTTACCCTTTTTTTAATCATTGATACATCGTGAATACTTTATCCACATTGTAAGGAGAGTTAAGCTAAAGGAAGTATGAAGAAGTTAGCATAAGTCCCTTTGTGATAATCAGCAAGATCACATGTATTCACTGAGGTCATCCATCACAAATCATAAGAACAGGAACCTTAGAGTTATCTTGATTGATCACTTTGTTTAGAATTCGAGAAGCTTTATTCAAGAGAGTGTTGGATACTCAGTATTTTACTCTATTGTTGACTTGTCTAAAAACAATCATCAACACTATGCATGTATTGTAATTGGAGAATCAGACTTGTGAGCACCAATTTGTAAGCCCGCATGCTACTAGCATGTTTGTATTTTCAATCTATGTAACTAAATGACTAAATCTGCATTTGTATTCTATAATTGAGTTGCTTCTGTTGTGTTTACTCTTGTTGCATAGTCTAGACTATTCACTTTGTGGACCCTCCTAACTGTGACTATACCAAGTGGTATCAAAGAAAAGTTTGAATCTGTTGGGAGTGAAGTGAGCAAAATTTGTGAAGGCATTCTATAAGATCTTGCTATGAATAGATCACCAAATTTGAGATAGACTACTTGTGTTGTCAATCAATCACCGATTGTGAGATAGTTGTCACCTTGTATCCCAATCACCAAATTTGATATAGTTACACTTGATCCAAGGAAGAGATGCCACTAAGGAGAATACTTGCTAGTTGTACTATGGATGGAATAATGGATGAGATGATGGAAATGATGAAGACAATGTTAGTTTGCTTGGATGTTGTTGAAAAAGATCAAAGAAGACGACTTACACCTAGACCTAATATTGAAAGTGCTAATGATGAAGAATTTCAATCCACTGATAAAAATGAAGAAACCCTAGAAGAAGAAGAAGAATCAAATCAAGTGAAGATATTGTGAGCTATTTCAAAGATTAGAAAAAGACCTAGATTGAAGGTACAAAATTATACTAACAATTTGAATCCTGAGGAACTGATTGATTGGATAAATGACCTAGAATAATACTTTGAATATGAAGAAGTTGAAGATCTAGAGAAGGAGAAATTTGCAAAGACTAAGTTGAAAGGACATGCTACTATTTGGTGGAAATAAGTTTAGTTGGATAGAAAGAAAAGAGGGAAAGAGAAGATCATAAAGTGGGATAGAATGGTGATAAAGTTGAAGAATCAGTTTATACCTACTGACTATGAGTTGGAATTGTTGAAGAGATTGCAGAACTAGACACAAAAAGAGAAATTTGTGAAGGAGTATACTGAAGAATTTCATAAGATGATCATAAGGACAGGACATAGTGAAGAAAGAAAGGAGAAAGTTGCTAGATACATCAAAAGACTAAGATTAAACATTCAAGAAGAACTCAGTCTAGTGAGGATGACAACCTTGGAAGAAGCATATCAATTTTCCTTGAAAGTTGAAGAAAAGTTGAACAAGAAACATGAGAAAAGATAAAGAGGTAAAGGAGGTAAATTTTAGAGAGGTGGAACATATTTTGGAGGAGAAAGATCATTTACAAAGTAGAGCAGACATGATGGCACATTCAAGAAGGAGGACAAAGATAGCAATGTATATTGGAGAGATGACAAAATTTTCTATTACAGAGGAAACCCTAATTCACATCAGAGTGAAGGATACAAAAGAGGTGGAAGAGGACTTGATAGGAGAACATTCAAAGGAACCTATTTTAAGTTTGAAGGTGAAAGACACAGAGCATTTGAATGTCATCAAGGAAGTACAAGAAAGAAGATAGAGAACAGTGGAAGAGCAGTATATGTGGAAGAAAAACTTGTCAGATCATCAACCTCAGTTGTAAACCTGAGAAACGAGAATCACTTGTCATGAGAAGAGCACTATTTCAAGCAGAGAAAAATGAGGAACCACCACAAAGGAAACGCTTGTTCCAGACTAGATGTAAATTAAGAGGTAAATGTTGTAAAGTTGTAATTGATAGTGGTGGTTCTAGTAATTTGGTTTCAGAGGAGATGGTGACTAAGTTGAAGTTGGAAAGATTGAACCACCCTAAGCCATATCAGATAGCATGGATTTAGGATGATCATAAGGTACTGGTGAGTGAAGAGTGTCGGTGTGATATTATGCCTATGGATATGTGTCATATTTTGTTGGGTAGACCATGGTAGTATGATAGAAAATCTATACATGATGGGAGAAAGAACACCTACACTATAGCATCAAATAGAAAGAGAAGTACTTTGATTCCTTTGGAAGCTAAACTTAGAGTGAAGTATGTGGGATTGCTAGAATCTATTTGGTTAATGGAAGGAAATTTTTGGCTGGTTTGAGACATGAGAATATGTTTTATGCTTTAATTCCTAAGAAACCTAAAAAACCTGAAGATAGAAACTAAAAAATCATAGATAGAAGAGATAACTAAGTTGCTGATAAAGTATGAAACATCACATCAGATAATATACCTGAATGATTACCACCAATCAAGAGTATCAATCATCACATGGATCTTATTCCTGGAGCTAGTTTGCCTAACAAAGCAATGCACAGAATGACACCAGTAGAGAATGAAGAACTGAATAGACAGATACATGAATTGTTGAGGAAAGGTTTGATCAGAGAAAGATTGAGTCCTTGTGCAGTACCTGCGGTGCTAGCACTGAAGAAAGATGGAGAATGGAGAATGTGTATAGACTCTAGAGCAATCAACAAGATCACAATTAAGTATAGATTTCCATTACCTAGGATGGATGACATTTTAGATTGTTTGAGTGGAGCAAAATATTTTACAAAGATAGACTTGAAGAGTGGATACCATTAGATCAAAATCAAAGAAGGAGATGAATGTATGACTACTTTGAAGACAAATGAAGGATTGTATGAGTGGTTAGTGATGCCTTTTGGATTGACATATGCATCGAGTACTTTCATGAGATTGATGAGTGAAGTTTTAAAGAAATTCTTGGTTAAGTTTGTTATTGTATGTTTGGATGATATTCTAATTTTTAGTAAGACAAAAGAAGAACATTTGTGGCACTTGAGACAAGTATTGAAGACGTTGAGAGAAGAGAAATTGTTGATAAACATAAAGAAATATAGTTTCACGAAGAAAGAATTGGTATATTTGGGATTTACGATTTCTATAAAGGATTAAAGATGGACCCTAGGAAAGTTAGAGCAATTGTTGAGTGGTCTACACCTAAGAGCATTGGATAAGTCAGATCATTTCATGGATTAGCTAGTTTCTACCAGAAGTTGATTAGAAATTTCAATTCAATATGTAACCCTATGACAAGAAACTAAGATGTGATAGAAAAGACTTTAAGTAGACATTGGGAGCAGATAAAAGTTTTGAATTGTTGAAGTAGAAAGTAATAGAGAAACTTGTGTTAGCATTACCAAATTTCAATAAGGTATTTTAAGTAGATTGTGATGCAAGTGGAAATACAATTGGAGTAGTGTGAAGTCAAGAAGGAAGACTTGTAGTATATTTCAGTGAAAAGTTGAATGCTGCAAGAAAAAGATATTTAGTTTATGATTAGTTCTATGTCATAATTCAAGCCTTGAAGAAGTGGAGACATTATTTGTTGCCTAAGAAATTTGTGTTGTATATAGATCATCAAACTTTGCAATATTTGAATAGTCAAAGAAATTTGAATCAAAGACATATGAGATGGATAGAGTTCATACAGAGTTACACTTTTGTACTAAAGCATAGGAGTGGGAAATCAAACAAAGTTGCAGATGCATTGAGTAGAAGAAGGAATTTGCTGACAAAGATGAGAGTTGAAGTGTTAGGATTTGAAGAATTGAAGAACATGTATGAAGAAGACCTTGATTTTGTAGAACCTAGGAAAACATGTAAGGAACCTATTGTGACAAGTAGAAGTGGTTAGAGTATTTCATTTAGGAGGATATGTTGTTCAAAGGAAATTAGCTTTGTATACCTAGGAGTTCAATTAGAGATAATCTGATAAAAGAGGAGCACAGTGGTGGATTGGCAAGACATTTTGGAATTGATAAGATAGTGGCTTTGGTAAGTAAAAACTACTTTTGGCCTCAGATATATAAGGAAGTAAGGAAGTTTGTGCAAAGCTATAGAGTATGCCAAGTTGCAAAAGGAAGTAGTCAGAATACTAGATTGTACAAATCTTTGACAATACCAGAGAGACCTTGGGAAGACATAAGCATGATTTCATTGTTGAAGACACAAAGGGGACATGCTTCTATATTTGTAGTGGTGGATAGATTTTCAAAGATGACACATTTCATACCTTGTAAGAAGAAAATTGATGAGTTCATGTGGCTGACCTATTTTTCAAAGAGATTGTGAGATTACATGGATTACCTAAGAGTATAATTTCAAATAGAGATACAAGATTTCTTGGATACTTTTGGAGGACACTTTAGAAGAAGATGAAGACAAACTTAAAGTTTAGTTCAACATTTCATCCATAGACTAATGGACACAAAGAGGTAGTGAGTAGGAGTTTGAGAAATTTGCTGAGATGCTTGGTTGGAGATTAGGCAAGAAATTGGGACTTGATTCTATCACAAGCAGAGTTTGCATATAATAATTTAGTGAACATGAGTACAGGAAGAACACCATTTGAGATTGTGATAGGAACTAACCCTAGAGAAGTAACAGAGTTGAGAGATATCAGAATGGAGGATAAGAGGAGTGCAGGAGTAGAAAATTTGTAGGACATATGGAGATAGTATATAATCAAGTTAAGAAACAATTGAGAAGATGAATAGTAAGTATAAGGAACAAGCAGATGAGAAGAGAAGACATGAATTTTTAGTTGGAGATGAAGTTATGGTATATCTAAGAAAAGAAAGATTTCCAGTTGGGACATACAACAAGTTGAAGATGAAGAAGTTTGGACCATGTACGATACTCAGAAAGTTTGATTCAAGAAATGCATACAAACTGGAGCTACTGGAGACATTAGTATATCACCTATTTTCAACATTGCAGACCTATATCAGTATCCTGAAGTAGAGTTCAGTGATAGCATTGAAGAGGACTTGAAGAAGAAGTTACCATTATGAGCACTAGAGAAGATTGAAGACATCTTGGATAGTAGAATTGGACATAGTATCAGAGGAAAGCAATATATGGAAAATTTGGTAAAGTGGAAAGGTAGACCAGAAGAAGATTCATCTTGGATTTCTCAGGCTAAGGTGGACCGTCTTGGTTTTCCTCTAGCCCCAACAAAGTGAGGGACTCACTTTTTCAACAACCCTGGGTGTATGCTACAGGAGCATCCTTAGTTCAAGAGCAATCTTGCATCAACCAAAAATATTTGCATTTTATTTTGCTTCTTTCATTTTCCCAATTTAGTATAGTCAGTTCAGTCAGTAGTAGTTTATGTATTTTGGTCCACATTTTACCATGGTTTCATTTCAAACCTTGCAGAGATGGACTTAATCTAGACATCTTCATGCACATCATATCCAAATTTCAAATCATTTGGATCAATTTTCAGAAAGATATCGCTATCAAAAGATTGACTATTTTTCTCAGAGCAAAGCATTCAGAGAATCTTAGACGGACAACTAAAGGAGAAGACTTGGGGAGCATGTTCACGACTTGTGGAGCTAAATTACACATCATTCAAGATACTTTTGGATGTGCCCAACCTTCCCTGAGAACCACACATGGATTCATTCACTCATGGAGGATTCCCATAAGTTTAGGTTCGACCTATCTGTGTACACATGTTACATCTCTTTCATTGGAGTTTGTAATCTGTTTGGCCAATGTTGAGGAATCTTATGATCTAAAGATGATATATAATCATGTAATAGATTCCTAGGAAAGTAGTGAATCATAATATGAATTTTTAGTCTTAGGATTTTGTTCTATAAGGTGCTTCAAAGCTATATCTTGCGCATGTATTTTAACTAGATAATTAGGCCTTTGAGCCCTGATCTGTAAGCCTGTATGTTATCGGCATGTTTGTATTTTGAATCTATGATATATTAAATGACTAGGTATGCATTTGCATTCTATAATTGAGTTGCTTCCGTTATGTTTACTCTTGCTGTACAGTCTGGACTGTTCACTTTATGGACCCTCCTAACTGTGACTACACTATATATCCACTATGAGATCTTCTCCCCTATTCATATACCTATTCATTGATCCTAAGTGTAATTCATATTCTTGTAAGTGCAATGTTTCTTTATAATTGTGTGCTGATCAAGATATGTGTTTAATACTAATCTATTGTGTTTGGTCAAGATGTATGTGGCATGATTTGATTGAAGATCTATGCCCTTAATACTATATGAAGAGAGAGAGAGAGAGAGAGAGAGAGAGAGATGAAAATAGATAGCTAGATAGAGGAAGGATAGAGAGACAAAGGGAGACAAAGAGATATATATGGAGGATAAAAATAGAGTGATAAATGATAGGTAGAAAGAGACTCTCCCTATATCTCTCTATCCTCTCTTTCTCTATCTCTCCATATCTCTCTTTCTCTCTTCCTCCTCCTCTACCTCTATCTCTATCTCTCCTTATCCATGTCTCTCTATCTCTCCCTCTCTATCTCCCCACCTCTCTCTCTATCTCTCCCTCTCTCTACCTATCTCTCTCAATATCCCTTCCCCCTTTCTCTTTCCTATCCTCTCTATCTCTCTCTATATGTCCCTCTATATATTTCTATCTCTATCTCTCCCTCTCTATCTCCATCTCCTTCTCTATGTCTCCCTCTATCTTTATCCCTTCCTCCCTCTATCTCTCCCTCTCTCCATCCCTCTATCTCTCTCCCCCTCACTCTCCCCCCTTTATCTCTTTCTATTTGTCCCTCTATCTCTATCTTTCCTTGTCCCTCTCCCCTTGTCTATCTCTCTATCTCTCTATTTGTTGTTTTTTCTTCCAGTATTGCCTATAGTACTGGTGTATGTCTAACATGGGCTTAAATTCTGCACTACCTTGTTGCTTGACCATACTAACACCTTAAAACTCTTTCTTATTGGTTGCTCAATTGTCTTTTATTATAAAAAAATATATGTATATTTGAAATAAAAGAGAAAGAGAATTTAACTTTAAGTTTTTATTTCTATAAAGCCATAACGTGAGCGCATTATGGATCAGTAGTGACCAAGCCTAGGCTTGGCAACTACCGAGCCTTAATGCTAACACATTATATCTTGTTGGGACCAAAAGGTAGTTTTGGCTTTGTGCATGCCCTGAAATTGATCCATACTACACAAGATGAGGACACCCCCATGTTTATAGAAGACAAGATTGTTGATTTTGAGAGTCAAGCAAAGGAGCATGCTGCAAAAAGAGGAGACATTGGATTGGATGCAATCATTACAGATGATGTTAAACTTGAGGCAAAAAGAAGTCATTGCCATTCATTTTCAAGGTGGAGCTACAACCTTCCAGTATGAGAGTGGAGTTGTAGCCAACTATAAGGAATAGACCCCAAATTTTCACTAGATCATATATGAGGAAGAGGAAATTGTAAATTGTTGTAACTTGCATGGATAGGCAAATTGTCATATTTATTGGTCGACCTTTGTATTTGCATGATGATTTGAAATTGCACTCATTTTTTATTCAAATCATATAGAAAAATCTTCTACAACATTTTATAGACTCATTTGATACATTTTGTGACTCTATTTTCCATAAAATTTATGGTTATTTTTAAGGAATTTAAGTACTTTTTAAAGTTAGTTGAGTACTTGTTGCATCTAAAATTTCGAACTATGATTTACATACTAAAATGTTTTACTTCAGTCCATCCAAATGTTAGTCTCCATTTCACTCTTTTCAGGTCTTTTCACCAAACCCTTCGGTATGTCAACAAACGAAAATACTGTCTAATAATTGTCTGATTTCAGATTAGTCAGTGGCTACCAGTTTTAGTAGACATAGGAATGGATCATGTTAGTGCATAGCCAATTCAAATAGCTTCTATCCGAGAATACTTCTTTTTCGTATCTGCACATGTTTAAGACTTATTAATAATTCTTTATTATAGACAAAAGAGAGTTTAGTTCCTTTGTATTTACAGCCCATATGTTCATAATGGAAATTTTTCTTGGAATATGGGGATAAGATAAAATTGAAACTCTTTAAAGCACGGGGAATAGTCTAGAATCCTAGATTCAACGTAGAAATAACACATAGTAAAGTACTAGTTAATTATACTTATGCCAAGACAACAGTAATAACAGATTTCAGCCTTTACCCTGAACACCAACAACAGTGGATAGCAATAATTTGGAATATGCAGTAATCTAGATTGAATAGAGAAACAAAGAACATTCTCAATCTCACTGCAAGACAGAAATTAATAACAGAAATAGAATTGAATGATTCATATATCAGAAAGGCAATGAAAGACACAGTAGTGCATACAAGTTACTTCAGAAGATTATTAGGAAAAAATATACAACAAGTAAGGATAGAAAATTCAATATGGGCAGTTTTCTCTCCAGCGATGTAGCCAATAACATTGTGTACTGACTTAAATGCATAGTATCAAATAGAGATCCACTAGTATAGGGCCATACTTCCTTGTCTGTATCAAAATCAAGCTCCATAAAGCCATCATCATTAAGCCAAAGATTGTAAATGATTACTTTTGTTCCATGAGGTCCAATGTCTTCAAACTGCAAAACATATGAAAGAATCAAAATATAGACATTCATTTTCCATGTTAACAGTCCCTGCACTTATAAAAAGAACAAAAAGACAAAATCAATATGGACTCTAAGATTTCCACACACACATAAAATATTTCAAACCACAACAGACTAGTGACAAAATACTAAGTATTGTTCCTTTGTTGTACATCAATGAAAATTGAACATTGTACATATGACGTAAATAATGGATACTTTGCTGAAGGAAACTTAGGAGTCACTTTTGTTTTATTTAAGCTGTTACTTATAGCTTGCTGCGTACATGCAATGCCTGATGCGTGGAGAAATCTATAATAGGTCCATCTTTTCATTTGCATTTAGGTCAAAGATTGTTTTCTGCAGTGTTCTAAGGGTTTCTATATGGTATCAGACACTTTTATCTTTGTTTTTGTTTAACACAGTGTTCTATGGGTTTCTATATAGCCTGCATGCTATAGCTTTGCTTTATGACCATGTGTCCTTGGCTGGAAACAGTAAACCAACCCTTATTGAGAAGACATGGTGCCCACTACCCAGAGGGTGTATCGTCTTGAAGAGGGGTGAACAACTGTCTGAACCTATGATCATGATTCATGACAGTGGCTATGCTGAAAGAGGGAGTTGCATGGATGGTATTTGCAGGATGTTCTTTAGCAATAAGAGGAGGAAGCCTAGTGATTGGGCAAATATTCATGCAAAATGGGCACAGTTGCATATGAGTTTGGTAGAAGGAATTTGCAACCCAAGATTTTACGTAATGGTGGAACAGTTTTGATGTAGGTGATTCGCAAGTGTTATTTGGCTGATACGAATAAAGGAGAGCAATTAATGATTCCAATGTTACATTAAGGAGATCAATTTAATAATTCCAATGTTACATAAAGTCGGGCCTAATATCTGGAGGGATTTATATCATATGTCATTATAATGAAGATAACCCATTCTGAAACTTTGTGTGTTCACGATAATGACGATGCTACAACAAGAATTTGTTCAGTCTGGAATCTATTTTTTTATTGCTCTTGTATACCAATTTCTGTATTGTTGTTGAGTATTTAAATAGTCTGCAATGACAAGAATTGGCCGATTTCTTAAACTCACAACACTTCTATAAGTTTTAATGTAACCGAAGATACTCTAGACTTCACTATTTTTAGATTTCTTATTGCTGCAGGGGACTCGGGAGTGATTCTTTTATATTTTTAGATTTCCCTATTTTTGGTCTGTTTTTCTGTTACCACCTTTTCTGAGGCATCAGTCCTATTTTTTAGTGTGTTAGGTCTTTTTAGGTTGATGGTGGTCTCGTTTCAAAGAGGATTTTTTTTTGGCTTTGGAGGGGAAACTCACGGATGAAACTGCAGATGATTTTGGCACAGTTTTTTCTTCTCTATAATAATTTTGTATTGCTGAATAGATGGACATTATAAGTAAATTTCAGAATTCTGCTGGACCACATGGGCCAAAGAGAAGGAAAGCATTTCTCCAAGTACACTGATTTCCACAAACAATAAACAATGCAGATGGGAAAGTGGGAGAACCTCATAAAGAGGTTATCAAACTGTCAAAAAGAGGTAACAAGCATCATAGAGAGGTTATCAAATTTTCAAAGGATTGTAAAAATACAAGTCTTGATATAATAATAAATTTGGCAAGTAAGTCATTAAGTCATTAAGCTGAGAATAAACTACTGTGCTGTACCTTTAAGTCATTAAGCTGAGAATAAACTACTGTGCTGTACCTTTATGTGACATTGATGGCATTTTTTAATTATCAAAATAACCATTTGAATAAATCATGTACCTGCTTCATTAGTTCAATTTCTGTTGTATAAGGAGACCACTGTAAGATTGTTGCCAAGTTTTTTGTCCAAATATCTGTTGTATAACGAACTAACATTCTTGGTGTTTGGGGACCCATTGGCAGCTCAAAATCAACCTACAAAACATATACAATGCATGAAATCCAATAGTAATTTTCAAACAAAGATATTCTGATTTCACCTTGACATTATATCATACCATAGGAACTATAATGTCATCTTGCTCCGTCTTTCTCAAGAATGTGTAGGAAAGGATCCCAATACTCTGAGTTGAAGAGCTGCCAAATTAAAAATTCAACAACCAAAAGAAATTAATTAAAGACAACTTTGTAGATGCTACCATTACAATCATAAACCCTAAAAAAGTATTTAAAAAAAAAACAAGAATGTGAATGGCATCTGGATGTGTACATATGCTTTCAATTTCTTCAAAGTAAATGTTTAAACTCACACATGATCCTAGGTGCAGGATACGAACCCTTAAAAATAAACTAGAATTGAATGCTCAAAGACTAAACTACACTAAATTAATGTGCAATAGACTACAAAATGAGGGGGATTTTTCTACAATAATTATACTAAGAAAATACATTGAAATGGAACATCATAAGGCAGCTTCAAGTTAGCAAGAATAATCTCAATCATCTTATGGAACATTTTAATAGTCTTGGTAGAGAAAAACATGGAAAGAAACATATCAAGAATAATCTCAATTACAACATTGTCCTTATACTGCTTATGTGATTGAGAGCATTCTTTCTAAAATGATAATATTCAGATTATTATTACACTGACGTGATTGTGATTATTATTGTACTCCTTAGCAAGAATAATATTGTGATGATTTGTGACTAAGAAGAATAATGATGTGAATGGAGAGAAACATATCATAAAGCAGTCTAATATTAGCAAGAATAATCTCAAGAAAAACAATGATGTGATTGAGATTATTCTTGTTTCAATAAAAAACAAACAGCACCTTCCACAAGCTGTCCAAGTAAAAACAATTGCATCTGCTCCCAATCTCATTGTACTTGTTTTGAAGCCATTACCATCTGCATACACAAATGGATAGAAATCAGTTCAACAATGAAAGCAGCCCATGCCTAGTCATGCAATAAACACTTAAATTGTTTTAATAGATATGTGATTATCTTCCAAAAACTACACTCGAGCTTTTTATGCAATGCCAGGTGTGGCTCATCTGCCTTGGAATTACATTGTCCTATGGTAGTGTTTGTGTTCTTCATAGAACATCCCAAGTTCATGCACTGTCGTATACAATCAGGATCCATGCCCCCTCCATCATCTGCAAAAGAAAATACAAGGTGATAATTTCAACTAGTAAGTGCTCATAAAAGTAAATACAATACCAATTTGTACAAATAGTGATAGCAAGCTAAGAATAATTTTCGCACCCTGAAAAAGTAAAGCGTGATTGCAGTCACGAGGGTTATAAATCCGGTCCACTTTGACATAAGTTGCACCATGATGTATCTGAATGTTATTGGACCAAAATAAGAAACACAATAGGGAAATTTCTACCCACGATATAGACAATAATAGAACACTAATCTTCAAATATAAAATATCGTATCATCAAAACATCATATATCAAGTTGATATAGACAATAATAGAACACTAATCTTCAAATATAAAATATCGTATCATCAAAACATCATACATCAAGTTGACAAATAGTCATCATCTAGACAATGCTTTAGCAAACAAAACTGACCAAAATATTTAAAAAATAAACATTAGTTATGAATTTCTCTCATCTCTGTGGTAACTATCACAAACGAGTGATTGTAGCTGCCTCAGCAATTCATTTCACCCAAAAAAAAAGTACAAATCTACATTACCTCATCAATTGCATTATCAAGAAGCTCTGCAATAGCTGCAATGATAAACAAAAATTAAAACTCATTAGAATAAAATTTCAACAAAATATATACTAAAGATTAGGTAAATTGAGATACCAACAATTGGCCATAAAGTGGGAAATACGTCACAAGGAAGAACCACCTTTAAACATATTATTTTGATAACATCATTATTTATTCAAAATTTGAATCTAATAAACATGACTACAAAATGGAGAAAAACAAAGAAAAAGTAGTCACCAAAACAGAAAAAAAGATAATTGTACACCCCATACAATAGAGTAACATTACTTTTTTGCAACAGTCAAAGGTTAATTGTATAATCGTAAATTGGTGCATTCATAAAGAGAATGATTCGAGTTCAAATCCCCACAGCACAATAAAGCATGTTATAACACACCCAGACTGGCGCCACTTTATCCCTAGAGCCGGTCTGGGCTTGGTGATATTCCCATTTATCCTTACAAGGAAAGATATCACCTCTAAAATTATAGATATCACACACTTGCCCCTTAATCTGACAGGAGGGAGTCAGAGTTCTGACAAAAGAAGGTACAAAGAAAGAAACATGCATAATTACTAGCTTCAGAAATGAGAAAAGGAAATCATAATGAATACCTCCAGGATAATAGATAAATGTAGTTCTAGAATCATAGCAAATTCAGAATGTAAACAGATCGTATAAAGGTTGAAACACATCGAATTTAACTTTTAATTGTATTCCTGATTTTCTTTGGAAAAAGCTGGGTAAGGTAATATGATGGATCAACTCATTACAATGTGACATACTTCAAAATCAATTTCCAAAAAAAGAAAATGGTACTGCAGAAGCATTATGTAGATTAACTAAAAATGTTCTCAGGGAAGCAATAGAATATCCAGTATAGTATCTAACTGGGGACTGGCCTTTCTATGGATCTTATACAACCACACTGAAATGGCAGACTCTCTGATAATAACAAAGCTTTAGAACAATAAACTTGATCATCAGAACTGTAAACTTAAAGTAAAGTTAATATCAGTCAAAATTAACACATAATAAATATAAAAGATTTAAATCTGAACCAAAGAGTGCTTTCCCATTGTCTTGGATCTGATCTCATAATCAACATCCCCTGCTTTGCACAACATGAAAAAGGCTTGATTTCTTTTCTTCCAAATACAAAATTTCTATTAATGAAACATCAACACAAGTTTCTCTCTAAGAATGTTACAACTAGAATCCATTATCTGATGACCTTGATAGTTGTAAGGAACAATTTTTCTATATCATGTAAGAAGAAAAATATATATCATTTGGAACTCCAAAGAATAAGCTCTTCGCAGGCATTCATATGCCATCTACATAGACCCATACCATAGACCATTCTTCTGAAAGAAGATGTAGAATGGAGTCAATGGAAAACTTAAAAAGATTGCTTGACTACATAAATGTGTATTTACATGGATAGAACTAATAACTAATAATTACACCATTCATAGAACTAATAACTATATTCTGTAGGTATCCTCTCAACTCACAGCTACCATCCACCTGTAGTTTACTTCTATACAACAATTTGACTTTCAAAGAGCCCCAACTTCTATTCGTTCAAATCAATCATTACAACCATCATTAGGTCCTTCTAACAAGCTCAATAGTTCTTTCCATTGCCCTATCTGTGGAAAAAAAAAAAAAAAAAAAAACTTGCAGTGAAGTAATAAATCATCCCCAAACCAACCTCACAAACATTGATGAAGAAGAATTGTTGGACCAGTCAACCAAGACATTCATTATGTTATGCCACACTCAACGTTTTCTCCATTTTGACCTATGGACTGAAACTTTTGTTGTTCTAAACTTTTATGATTTATTGAACATCTAGACCATCTCTTGTATCTTATATTTATGAAGATGAAATGTGTGTTTTCCAGGAGTATAGGCTATTTTGTGTTTATCTCTGATTGCACTTAGTAATTAAGAAACACAAATGATTTAGTATGCTTTATTGACAATTATCATCATCAATAGAATATAGGATCCTAGTTAACTAATCATATCTGCTGATGCTCCTTTCTCATGATATGATTATTCTATTATCCAATTTTGATGCATTCTACATGTTTGGTGATAACATATGTAGATATATGCACAAACTAAATCACTATTTGAGGATTCTCTATGTATGTTATCTTGATTGGATGTATTGATGGGTGCAATGGGTGCACATATTACAAGTGCAATGAAAGAATGAAGAGGGGATAAGAGGATCCCCTAAACCACATTGCCATGTTAGTCTCACATGTTGTTCCCAAAATCACCTTTATCTTTTTAAATAAGACGCTAGTGATTACTAGTTGGTTAGATGGACTAGTGGTTAGGAACTTAGGGGTCCATTTAGATGCACACTTTATTAATTGTGTCCTAGGCTACCCATGTTGGAGAAAATAAAATAAAAAATAAATAAAAAGTTGAAGTACACTTTATTGTCCCTTTTAAGAAGTGGGTAGGGTTAGAAAGGTGCTTCCTGAGGGGGATAAGTTAGGGGTTATGTCGGTCATTGGTTGGGAGACTTTTCTAGCCATGAGTAAGCTCCTAGGAGCTTAGGAGACTGTATAAAGGGGCTCACGCACGAAAGGGAACGAAAGGGGCACATGTCCCTTTTCCACTTGCAAAGGAGGAGGTTCCTTCTATATAGGCTGAAATTTTTCATTTTTACACACTTATTACAAATTTGGAAAGGAAGAGAGTTGGAGGAGAGAGGAGCTAGAAGAGCAAGTGCAATTTTTTTCAAGTGGTGGATTTAAGTTAGCTCATCTTGGCCATGCAAATTGCATCATTTTTTCTTCTCACTTCATGTGTATCGGTTTTGTTGTGGACTGTTTTCTAAAATTTGTTGTGATTTTCTTCATGGTCTTTCTTGGTGGCTTGTGTCTTTCTTAGTTTGTATCCCATTCAATTTTCATGGATTTTACTGATTTCAGGCTGTTATGCTAGTGCCTTGGAAGAGGATGTGAAGGATTTGGAGCCTATACAAGCTGTTTCTTGATCCCTGGTGCTAATTACCCTGTTGGACTTGGGGTTCTTAGAAGAGTTGCTTGCTGGTCCATAGAAAGATATTGGGGGAATAAGGACTACAAGAGTTGAAGAATATGAGCGGACTTGGAAATTAATTAATTATGCAGCTGAAAACATCCTCCTTCCTTGTTAGCATCCCAGGGGCATGCCTTTGTGTTTCTTTTGGGAAAATTTTCTGTTGTTTGTTATGGCATTTTCTGCTGCAAAAAGAGGGAAAACCCCACATAATTATGAGGTGGCTTCTTGCGTGACTGGGTCTATCCTAAGTGTCATTCTAGTTGGATTATTATTAGACCCTTTTATGTACCCTTGGGAGAGTGAAATGAGAGCATTGTGATTTCTTAGATCCCCTTAGACTTGGTGATGGTAGGGTTGACCACTTTATGATGCCGTATGGCTGTATAGTGAGCCATCCCTCTTCAGATACAAAATTAATCTTTGGATGGCTTATGGAGTGAAGTGTTATGCTATGTCCTATTGTGTACATGTAGCTTGTTCTTCTAAAAGTGTTAAAAAATTATTAGGAATGATTTATTCGGTTGTTACATTTTTTTTTTATAATTTTTTGATTTGTAAAAAAACTATGTACAATGCATTTAGAAATAAATTATACATGTACATTATGACTAAGAGAATTTGATTGTTATGCTGAGATGAATGAATATGTTGAATGATGGGAAGAGCACCTGTTGTGCTTTATGATTACCTTTCTTAAATTTTCAATAATTCATGTTATAATTTAAAAAATCGCATCTCAACAAAACTCAGCATAACCAATTTTTGCTCAAACTCAGAAAAACTCACCAAGACTTGCCTTTATAGGCAGTTTTCTCATTTTCTATTTCAACTCACAAGTAATCCACAAGTTTTTATACTATAATTTTTAATAATGTTGTGTCTAGATAAAAGGTACCCTTGTTGTGTGAATTAACATTAGGGAACCCCATTTTGGGTGGATGCATTACACATTCAATGGTACCATGAAATAGAAATACTAGGCCTTGTGCAAGTGACACATAGATTATATGGTAAAAGTGGCAGCTTGAGATTACAACTTTGCTGATTAGGAGGAATAAATCATTCAACTGTGCATTGACAATCTTCAACATATATTTCATCCTTGAAGATAATGATAAGCATGTAAAATAGCCATAGCATTTTGTTTATTTTTTTTTTCCCATTTTAAATTTTCCTGTTATTCAGTCACTCACTTTGTATAGTTTCTTATACAAAGGAATCTTCTAATATGCCTTGCCTTTTCAGGGCATCATAATTAAGATGAGTCAAAAAGGGTAACTTTGGAATTTTCAATTTCCAAACAGTTCTATATCTTGTATTTATATTTCACTATTTTATTTAGACAACAATATTTTGTTTCAACAACAATAGATTCATCATTTCCTATAACTTCTGACATTAATTGATTTGTCTTCACAGAAAATATTATTTTATAACATATGAACAGAGCTTTGGAGAAAATATCTCACAACATACTATTCAATAAGGCTAAGATAATCTCTTGACTGAAAAATTGAACCTTACAATTCAAGCAGTGGATCCTAATATAAATAAAAAATGATCTACAGATGACCGTAAGGAAAGAGAGTGTCAATAGACATTATTTATCATTCGAAAGAGTGGCATAAGAAGCAAACCTCCAAATGCCCATTTATGGGAGGTCGCATTAGAATGAAGGAACTTCGGATGTACACGAACATGAAACATTCCACCTGCATAAAGAAGAAAATAATTGTCAGTATTATTAAAGTATCTAAAGTTGTCTAACTCCATCACATTAGCAAGAACGTACCAAATCCATGCCATAACTGATTACTGTAGAATCATGTAAATTGCTTCACAGAAACAGTGCTAAAGATGCATGACATTCCTTAGAACCTCAACATTCTTAGTTCGAAGATCACAGAAGATAAGAAAACAGATAACTGTATGATAATTAATATCTAATTTCTAGGACAATATTTTCATAATAAAAAAGATATGCAACATGCAAATTTTCCAAAAGTATAGAAGGACCTGGTATGGATTCTTTTTGTGGATATCGAACATCATAACTTCCTGCTTTCCAAAATTGGTGAAAACTGCTCTTTGAAGAAACATGACGAGATTGATTTGACATGGAAGAACTAACTGCAGGCATACGTCCAACATTTCTTGTGTTTTCATGGTTTACTTGCACACTGTGATTTATTCCAAGTGTATCAGTGCTGTTTTGAATTTCCTGGCCTGGCTGGCCCAGACAATTTGACCTTGATGAAGATGTTGGCAAGGTCTGCCTTCCCTGCTGATTTAATATCTGCTGAATATCTCTTGCACTAAAAGCTTGCTGTGCAGAGCTTTCATGATGAGATGGCGAACCAAGAGCAGAATATGTAATGCCATTAGATTGCCTCGATCCATCCTGCTCCAATCCACTTTCATGTTGTTCATTAGCTAAAGATACAGATGACAGAGTTCTTTGGATCCTATTGTCAAGGTTAGGTTTGGTATCTTTGAAATACCAGTCGAATTCATGACGAGCTGATCTTGAAAATGCAGCATCTTGAACTGTCTGGGTACAAATTGGCTGTTCTAATTGTGTATTACACAAATTTTCAGAGCATTCGTTTTTTAAAATTCCTATAGACGATTGCAATTGTATTTCTGTTGGAGTTTTCTCCTGAAGTGAATCCTCCTCGTCACTACTCAGGTCGATCACACTGGAAGCCACATTACTCACACTTGTGGGCATGTCTTCTATGCCAAATAATCCCTGCATAAGGCAAACAGAGAAAGTTTATTCAACCTTACTACAGTCTGGCATTCAAATTTGTGTGTATTTCTTTCATTGCAAAGAAAGAAAATATAGTCAAACTTCCTTAATCTCATTTCCCTGTAACTGGTTCAGAAACAATGATTTACTAACAGCAAGCAGCAACTATTATGATGTGCTACCACTGTAGGTTTGATCCGAGAAGGTTTTAATTCTTTGATCAACTGCCTTCACTCTCTATTAGATCCATTATTTGGTAAATGGTTTAACAAGATTGGCTTATGTAAGAAAATATATTTGTTTGCCAGATAAAAAGGAGTTATATTGACTTGGCAGCAAAGCCAAGTTGCTATACATATGGTACAAATACAGTAATTGCCTTCGAAAAGGATAACAATAGAGCAACACTAATTATTATTTATTATATTATATCACAATTAACATTC
The DNA here is from genome assembly GCA_027924645.1 of Cunninghamia lanceolata. Lineage (NCBI taxonomy): Eukaryota > Viridiplantae > Streptophyta > Pinopsida > Cupressales > Cupressaceae > Cunninghamia > Cunninghamia lanceolata. The sequence continues at coordinate 126,099 of BSBN01001505.1, read as the reverse complement.
TAAACAAAAGTCTGTAGGTTTAATATTTTATTAGTTGTTTGTCCACAAAGTTCTAGCAGGTTTAACAATTTTGATTGTAAAAAAATTTATATGTGAGAAAATTCATGTTTCATGAAAAAAGCCAAGGGATCAAAAAAGGAAAAGATAGGCATATAGTTCTAATTGATGATTCTAATTCTATAATGTGAAGCCAAAATGAAAATCATTAAATGATTATGGTGGCAAAAGGTGAACTGTAGAAAGGTAAGATTACATTTCATTTACTGAGATAAAGCCAATGTTAAACAAACTCAACTACAGAGAGTAAGCCATAACTCATAGAAAGGAGATGCAATCACAAAGCATGGATGTTGTCAACATTATTTTCTATTCAAGAAGCAGAGAATTCGATGCAAAATCTCTGCAAAGAGGATACAATAGTGTGGTATAGGACATACCTAAGGAAAGAGAAAATCTAGAGCAGAAAAGAAAATCCCTCTATTCTAGATGATAATATTTATAGTTTTGTTTTCATTAAAGTAGAGGGGAACATAGCTTACAACCAGAATTAGAATTTCTGATAACAGCCTTCACAAATATGTCTTTAAAGAAAAGTTCACAGAACACAGATACAAAATAGAAAAACTCAGCACTTGAAAAATTCACAGCTCTACTATGAAACTCTCAAACTCAACAAAATTGTTGATACTCAGACTGAATTTCTGAAACTCCATAGAACCCAGTGAGATATGTAAACAGTCAACCTTTTAATTGTCAGAACTTAGCCTACTTATGTGAAGAATTAAGTTATAATTGCCCCAGCAGTGTTTTTTAAACATTATATGTAAAAAAATTATACTGGACCTTGTTACATTGTTGCATTGAACTTATTGAATACATGGATACTTGTTTATTTAGGTGCGTAGTTATGTGGTGTTGGGTGAAGAAAGTAAATATATGATGGACCTTATTACATTGTTGGATTGAACTTATTGAATACATGGATACTTGTTTATTTAGGTGCATAGTTATGTGGTGTTGGGTGAAGAAAGTAAATATATGATGGACCTTATTACATTGTTGGATTGAACTTATTGAATACATGGATACTTGTTTATTTAGGTGCGTAGTTATGTTGTGTTGGGTGAAGAAAGTAAATATATGATGTGTATCTATAAAAGGGTTGTAATAATGTTCATCCTAGTACTAAGTTAGCTAGTACACCTTATGACTACTCTAGTTAGGTTAGTCATGTGTGCCATCATAGGGGAAGAGCAGTGTTTGAAAGAAGAGCCCAAGATCTTTGCATATGATGCCGTAGTAGAGAACTCACATGTAGGAGAACTAGATGAGTTACAAATGGCCAACATAGAAACTGTAAATCTAGAAAGAGAAATGCTGCCATCGTAAAGCCCCAATCTGAATGAAAAGAAACACAATTTGTAAGGTTTGGAGGTTTCCTACATGCATCAAGCTAGTGCACATCAAGGAGATGAGGGGATGAACCCTTTGATAGATCTATGAAGCTGCCTTTAGAAGAATAAACATAAGTAGAAGGATAATTCGAGGAGGACATTATTTATCTTGTAACCAATCTTGAACACAAAATGTAATCATACACATGCACCTATTTTAGGCTTATTGTAATGGAAAAATTATCTTACCCAGGCCAATTTCTATTTAGTTTTGGGCCCATTTTGATAGAATACTTTAATATCATTACATGTTAATAAATGATGCACTCTTGTGTAGGATTATATGACTTTATAATTTTAATAATACATCATGGTTTGTCTAGATATTAAATTTATTATTATGAAATCTAAGGACAAATATGATTATAGTTTGTCCATGGAAATAACTTTGTTAATAATTTATCCTCGTATAGGAAGTCTACACATGCAACTATAAAAATGTCAAATGTGTGTTTGTGTCATCTTTGCCATCATATATTAAAAATTGTGGTGATGCAAAGCCCATAGGGAGGGGTTCATGTATAACAATCTCATGTGATAGGGGTGTGTGTGTGTCATCCTTGAAGTCCAAACTATCTTGTCCATTTGGTTTAACATCCACTCTTTTTCTACTTGATCTATCTTGTGAATTAGTACATCTAGGATGGAAAATGGGAGATAACTAATGAAGGTTGGGGGCCACTATGGTGTATATAAGAATAAGTATGATAGCTAAGAAAGATAAATTATACCATAGGTTGGGAAATATGCATAGAAGAGGAAAGATAAGTATTTAAATGTGTCATGCCCACCCGTACACACAAGTATGAATAGGTACAAACACAATGCAATTTTTTTTTTTAAAATAACACAATAATAGAAAACCATTTCTATTCTTAGAAGCACATGAAATGCATATGACACAGTTGTACTGAATCGAGTGCATGTAAGCCGTACAAAGAGAAGGTCAAAGGAAACAAAAGCGAGTGGTAGAGAGGGAACAACTCATAGAATGAATTTTCAGTAGGTATTCAAAGTAGAGGGTTGAGGTATCATTAACTTAACATGGCTAGTCTAATATGTTCTAGGGTCAGTTTAAATGTCTAAATTTTCCACTAGGTTCCATCTTACATCTAAAGTCATTTTTAATTGCAACCTAATTGCAATTTATGAACAGAATAATTTAAGTGTAGTCATGGACCAAATAAAAGAATCCATAATTACAATTATGAAAAGGAGATGACTATTTTCCTAAATATCTTATATTTAAGAAATTAAATAATAAAAGGCCTAGCTTAATTAAATTGTATAAAATAAGTAAATAATCATAACATTTCTATATTTTTAATAAAATTAGAGTCTAAAGCTTTTAATTTCTAAATTGAAATAAAACTTCATTTCATAGAGACAAGAAAAAAATTAACATTTAAATAAAATCATATGATTTAATAATTATACAATAACTTTCTGATTTTAAATATCATAAAAGATTCTCCACATAAAACAAAATCTGAAATTCTAATTAAACTACTACACATTAATTTCATTTTAAATCAGGTTAGTTAGAAAATAGGGAGTTGTGGAGGTGTAATTTTAGTAACTATTAAAACTTGCTAAAATGATATCAAAAGTGTATAAAAATTCAAGTTTTACACTACCTTGTTTTAATTTTCTCCCTAATCTACATCTCTCATTTTTATTGCAGCTGCAGGATTCACCAGGAAGATATTATGCATGTAGGTGCTAAGAGGAAGGAAGAGATATTTAGCTGGAGTTTGATTGCAGGGTACAAAAGGTTGCAGAAAATCTGAGATCCAAAAACCCCAAGTTTTCTTAGTGGGGTTTACACATATAATCTATATATGACTAGTTTCTGAGGGTTTTAATTATTTTAGTTATATCATTTTTTTTTGTTATGGTTGTTTTTTTAATTTTCTGAAAGCAATATTTATTTAATTAATTATATATCTGCACAGTATACCAAATATACCCTGTATATTGTTGATGTTTCAGGATCTATGGATTGAAATTGAACAGAATATATTAATTCTATATGTTGATAGAGTCTAAGGAAATACAGGATTAAATCTGTATAAAAACAGATTTAATAAATTGTAGGGGAGGGGGAGGGGAAAAAAATTAAAATAGATAAGTTTTATATAAAACAAAAAAACAATAAGATGTAAAAGCGGAGGCGGCTGCCACAAGAGGGGCATAGCGGTGGGGCTTTCCCACGGCCTCCTTGGCCGCTTCCCACAGCTGTACAGTCAATATATTTATATATCTGTACAGAAAATATACAAGCATCAAGAATATAAATAAACATATATATAGGAATATATGCATGTGCATATGAATCTGTATACAGTTCAAATAAATAACAAATGAACATAGTAATGAGCAAGAGTTTTAATCTATAAAACAATGGTAAAATAAACAGGGATGAAAAAATATAGGTTATATATCAATTGGATTTCTGAGTTCTTCTGTATAAAAATCTACAAATTCAATTGATAATATATAATATAAAGAATATATGAACACAGTAATGAGCAAGAGTTTTAATCTATAAATTATTTCTAGCTGAACAAACAGGGTACATAACACAGTAATTCCATAGATGTACAAATTTGCTTGTAGTTTTCAGTGGTGATCAATGTGCAATAATGAAGAAAACAGACCAATTCAATTCCATTATACTCCTACAAACATAAATTTTAGATGCTTATTAAATTGGTTTACATTCACAAATTGAGAAGATACACAGAACTACAATGCATACACACAAATTTCTTATATTTCCTGTATATGCCTACATTAAAAAAATGACATGACAAGTAATAGAAACTAATGAAAGAAATCTAATTTTCTGTCATTAACTATTATTTATTTCCATTTAGTACTTCTACTCACTTTTTTTTTAAAAGGTTTTGTTAGTTACAACCATACTCACAATCACAAGAATAGAAGGTTCTCTTCAAATACACAGTTTATATAGGATTGACAAAGAGGTCTTTACAATAAGCCATGGGAATTAATTTCCATCAATTTTTTTTTTTTTTTTACTAACAGCAAACATTTTCATAGAATGTATCTTCCCTATTAAGTGTAAATTTGCAACATCACATATTCACAAGTTCACATGACCAAGGTACCTCACCTCACCTCCCAACACCTCCCAACAGAGATAGGAAAACTACCCGCATAACACACACACAACAAAACACAACAGCAAGCTACCCCATATACCAACTCACAAACAAATTAATTTTCACAAAATCCATATTAGAGGGAGAGTCAATGGGACTCACTATACCCAAATCAGGGCATAACACATACATACCAAAACACAACAGCAAGCTACCCCATATACCAACTCACAAACAAATTAATTTTCACAAAATCCATATTAGAGGGAGCGTCAATGGGACTCACTATACCCATATTTTTCCGGCAGATCTTAAGCCAATAAGAAAAGATCAACTCCCCAAATAACCCAAATATTTTTAATCACATTTACACAAATACTTCAGAAAAACAGACAACCAATCTATTTATTTTTTGATCTAAAATGATTCATTTACTTACTTTTCAGAATGGTATGAAAACTTACCTCTTGCTTCCACAAAGTTAGGGGAAACCTTGTTATCCAAATGTTTTTTTGCTAGCTCTGTCCTTTTTCTGTTTTTCAAAACTTTTCCTGCAAAAATAAAAAATTTCTATGATGATAATGAAAGACGAACCTCCACAAAGTTAGGGAAACCTTGCTATCCAAATGTTTTTTGCTAGCTCTGTCCTTTTTCTCTTCTTCAAAACTTTTCCTGAAAAAATAAAGACGAACCCCCAAACTAGATTCAGAATATAAATAAATAGAGAGAAATAAAACTAGGGTTAGGTTTCCCTTCTCATCACTTATTTTTCTCCACCTTTAAAAATTTATAAAATATATTTAAAAAATCCGCTCTTATTTTATATAAAATTATCACTTAAGGGCAAATAATCACACGGCACAAGATAAAACACAATAGTGAATTTCTTAGGAGCCTTCCAAATGTAATCATCCAAAAAATGTATTAACATATACAATTATCTTTGTTAAGAACCTATCATAAACATGTAACAAAAAATTATAAACTTCTAATTCTATATAACACAATTAAAACCATAATTAATAATTAAATACAAGATCATCAATAATCAATAAAATACAAATGTAACATAATATTAATAACAACATTGTGTGTAATGGTAATAATATAAAATGTCATATCCAAAAGGATCGTAAGTAAATAAATCCATGCAAAATCTGGGCCTCACAAAAGGCATGTATAGGGGATAAACATAGCATGGGATAGAATGCTAGAAATTGGAGTGGGTGGACTAAGAGGATTGGCTGTAGGTTGGCTAGTGTTAGATGAAGTAGGCATAGAGGTGTAATACATCATATGAATTGTGAGTATCTTAAGGGGAGTGTAGTTAGGATGAGAGAAATATAGAGGTTGGAAGGTGGAAAAATGGAAGATGCTATGTGGTGGGACACTAGTAGATGTAAGGATAACACCATGATGATGAGTGGTAGTGGTGGAAGGAGTAATGATAGAAGATGGATTAATGGTGGAAGAGAGGGAGGAGGTAGATACACTAACCACAATAGATGAAGTAAATTTAGCACTAACTTGTAAGATCTCTCTTCCAAATGACTTATTGGTAAACTTGACGTGAGCCATATCAGTTAGGTATGTTGGATTTTCAAAATTGGCCAAACTAGCAAAGATCATTTGCAAAATATTGGTTTGCCACATGAGCATCATGATCATAGTCTTGATTATCCTCTTGGTTGTTCACAACATGAGCATCAAAATAGATCTCAATCTCATTGGATTGGGTGGCCATGTTAGGGATTAAACAAGTACTCCTCAAAGCAAGTTTAGGATTGCAAGTAGCTAATGGCATAAAAAAAATAGGAAAGTACAATTCAAAATGTACTTTCAAATTGAAATTTAGAAATATAAAATGTAATGGTGATTTTTACATAAACATATGGGGAATTTATTGAATTGTTCAATGATTGAAGACAAAAAGAAAGTGTGCAATTGACCTAGAATTATGATTCAAGTTGGAGATGTAATTAGGATACTCTATTATGCTCTCATGTGAATTATCTTTTAAAGATTCCTAGTTTCTAGCATATTTCAAATGAATGAATTAATACCTTTAAATACAACAAGATAACACATAAATCCACACAAAATACTGTCTAGGCTAGCCCACAATAGCTAGTAGGAAGGAGTTGGTAAGGTGTGACTTTAAAATTTGAATTTAAAAGTTTGAGGTTTAAATCTATGACTATAAAAACAACCTAAGTCAATTTTGTACCCATGGATCTAATCTATGGTAATGAGTGATAGATTTAGATATTAGGATAAACTTTTGGGAATGTGCAAGGACCAACCATTCTCCAACTCTCATCATGCTCTTCTTGAATACGATTCTTATGCCTTATAGTGCTTTGAGATAGATGCTTGTTAAATAGTTGGTTTGTATGTGTGTATGCAATGGGTTGATGAAGTGGAATGAGTTTGATCATGTATTGATGCTAATCATAAGTTATATCATTGATTGTATATTCTTGAATTATATCCATGCTTTGATAATTATAGTTGAGGGTTATGCTAGGCTATTATAATATCATTTTGAATACTCAAATGAGCATGAATTTGAGAATTATCCATATATTATATTGAGACTAGTTATATTAGTTTAGGTGGAAACTAATGTAGAACATGATTCAAAGACAAAGAAGAGTCATTCAAATGTTGGTCAAGACACTCTAGGTTAATGATAAACTATGATAAGTGAAGAGCAGAATAAAGAACAAGAGGATATGAAGGTTTCCTCATCACATCTAAAGAAGATGATGCAACTCCATAAGAGATAACATCAAAGAGGAGATGAATGTGCTTGATATTGTCCTCCAAGTCTACAAGATGGGACTCACAAAACAAATTTAAAATACATATCAAATACTCATCCCACAAAGCTGTATTTGAAAGACAATAAATATCTTGTTGAACTAAATCATGGAACTCTGAAGAAGTAGGAGGTGGAGGAGATAGAAGTGAAGCACAAATCTCAAGAACCAAAGAGGATGAAAGAATACCAAGGTTCAAGTGACCAAACTTCTCCTCAGAAATATGATTCACATAAGGAGTGTGAATATCAACCAAAGTATCTAAACTATCATCAGAAGAGAAACAAAAAAGATATATAACCAAGATGCATGATCAACCACCCCTGTAGCAATAATCTTTGTCCTCTCCAAGCCTGTAATAACAACTAAATCAAGTGTGAACTGCACAACCTTTCCTGCACCACTATGAGTAATATGATATATGGAAAGATTATTGGTCAAAGAAGGCACACAAAGTACATCATTGAAAGTACCTTCACCAATATTAATAGTTCCTTTCCCAATTACATTCATATATGTGTTATTACCCATCAATATAGGTGTCATATTACAAGGCTCAAAAGTAGAGAACATAGACTAAGATGAAGCCATATGATGAGAGGCTAAAGAATCAAGAAGCAATTTACTTGATCCAGAACTTGTACTTACACAAAGTGCTTCGCCTTTTTGTTTGTGTTCCTTATTATCTTTTATTGCATGACCTATTTTAGAAGATCTTGATTGTTTATATGTAGAAGAAGAAGAAGAAGATGCAAGCAATTGAATGCTATTCTTTGTAAAAAGATGCTTCAATTCATCAATCTGTTTCTTATAACAATTATGTTCATCATGCCTTTGTTGCAAGTATGTGCCTAATCGGTGTTTTCATTGATGTAAACATATCATTGTTGTCAACTATATCTTATTCTATTACTTGTTTAGAAGACTTGTATGTTGCCGATATTGAGAAAATTAGCCTCTCTAGAAGAAACAAGTGAGTTACAAAGAAGTGCAGTATAGATAGTGAGTTGTATGTTGAAGAATAGTTCATGCTAAAGAACAGTCCGGTAAACTGATCTACATTTATTTCTGCTTGAAAATTGTGGTTTATAGATTAGAAGTAAGTTAGAGGTATGATTAAGGATGCTACACTAGATATGAGCCCTCCGCATGAAGATCTGAGTGAATTGTGTTCACTAGAGAGAAACCTACTTTTTTAGTGAGTTCAGTTGCGACAATGAGAAAGTATTCTACTCTGCATTCCTCCACAATAAAGTATTTTTCTCTGTGGTTCTAGAAGGAAGTCTGGGATGATGATAAGTTCCTACAGTTGCAATGGTTCATGGTTTGGTGGTCCATAAGCTATCTTTCTTTTATAACAATCAAAGATAGTAAAGTTCATGTGTTTTGGTGGGAAGATTCTTATGGATAAAGTGGTTAAAGGTTGTGTGGTTGCTCTTGATGATTATAACATGCTTGTGGATACCTCTTGATCATGTTCCCATCATTACATTGGTCCACATGAAAGAATTATGAAGGCGTTTGAAGATTACTTCTGGATAGTGTGTTGTGTAACTAGTTTGGCCAACCTAGTTGATCCCAATGATTACAAAGATCTCTTGAAGATTGTGAAAGCATGTTGAAGTGTGGAAGATCGTGTTTGAGTCCCAGCTAAGGTGAAGTGTGATCCATGTGCACTTTTACTTCATCTCCCTTGCATAATGTTGTAATAGGTCAAGACATATTTTTTAAATGTTTGTAATGCCAACCTTGGAGATTGTTCCAATGGTTGGTGATTGTAATGCAGACCTTGATAATCATTCCAAGGTTGATGTAGTGTATAAATACTTCTAGTTGAATTGTGGAAAAGTTGTCCTTGAGCAAAGATGGGAAGATAATAAGAAAGTTCTAAAAGGAAGAGCAAAGAAGTGGTATAGAAGAGTAGAGGCAAAACATAATAGAGAACACATGGGTGTGATGGGAATAGGTGAATAATAGAGCAGTGACAAAAATTAGTGAGTATGAAGAGTTGGGATTCAGAATTCAGATATTAAATTATTGCACTTGGCATAGTGGCAGATGCTTAAGAAGTATCCAATTTTCATGTGTAACCTAATTGGAAGCAAGCTTTCTTCATCAAGGCAGTGAGCCGCTAGTAGGGTTTAAAAGCCCTTATTGTAATCTTGCTAGGTTTAGGGTTGAGGCAATGAGCCTACTAGACGTAGTTGTTCTTCATGGCAGTAAGCTAGTATGTTTAGGCCCATGGATTGACCAAGCCTAAACATCATTATTTCAAGATTTTAATATATATTGATAGCTAATCCTCTTTGTGGTTTTTCCCCACCTTGGGGTTTTCCATGTAAAATATGGTGTATCTTGTATTTGATGTTGTATCCATGGTTAAATTTCTATTTTTATGCACTCATTGTTAAATCATAATAATTGTGGATTTTAATTGCAGAAAGTGTTTAAGTTTTTGGGACAACTGATTCACCCCCCTCCGTTGTCTAGCGCATAACAACAATTGGTATCAGAGCCAAATTCCTCGGAAGTAAGCTTAACATCTTGAGGTAGATCTGGGAAGATGTACATAAAGGTTTCTCTTGAAGACCTAGAAAGAACTAAAGAAGAAATTGGAGATCTAAAGGAGAATGTTAAAGAAGAAGATGAATGTATCATAAAATTAAGAGAGCAAGTCAAGAAGCTTAAAGAAAAATATAAGGAGGTTACTGAACAACTAATATCAGCAAATGAAACGTTGAACGATTTGAAAATGGAAGTTGTTGAAAGAGAAAAAGAAGAAGATCTAAATCTATTGGTAGAAGACAAATCAAAAAAATGTGCTAAGCTTGAAGAGGAAATTTGGATCCTGAAGTCAGACCTAGAGAAAGCAAAAAATTTTGAAGAAAAGTTTAAAAGTAGCTCTGCAAAACTTGATGAGATGATTACTAGTCAGAAGAGTCCTAATGTCAAAGAAGGCTTGGGATATGAGAAAGGTGAAAGTTCTAAAATAGAACGAGAAACGAATGCTGTCACAACTCAATTTTTGCATTCTAATTTGAAAATTAAAAATACAAATAATATGGACACCATTAAAAAATTGAGGATAAGATTATAATTAAAATAACAAGAGTGGATGATGCATTATCATTAAACAAAGAAGGTGGAGGATGCATTATCATTAAACAAAGAAGGTGGAGGATGCATTATCATTAAACAAAGAAAGTGGAGGATGCATTATCATTAAACAAAGAGAGTGGAGGATGCATTACCATTAAACAAAGAGAGTGGAGGATCATTAAAAAATAGAGATGGAGAATGGACTTTTTCTATAAAATGCCTAGAATTGTAAGGAAGAGGGGACTCATCTCTTGTTTGGAGGGCTGGAGTAAACTGTAAGAACTCTCCTCTCCCCAATCTTGATTCCTTTCCTTTGAATTCTCTTTTTTTTATTTTATTAATATGAATTGTTGTACTAGTATGCTTGTTGTTTATAGTAGTCTAGTAAGAGAGAATTGATGCATAATTTTAATTGTGATGGTTGATAGTTTATGAAGTTGTCATTTTGGTTCATACAATTCACGTGCTTTCTATACACCTTTACATTGCTTGTGTTTTACATCTGATAAAGCTTGTGTTTCTTACATACCCTATTCTGAAGCTCTCACATAGGCCAGGGCACTTGCAATTACCTCTTCTCACCAAAAGCACTCCTGTTATGCTTGGATAGACGTCCATACCCTGTTTCGAGTGCCATTTTGGGCATAGTACGCTGTCCAAGGTTTAACTTTCTAATTTTACACCTGCCAAATCCATTGGCTTGAAAGTCCCTAACTCCATTTCAACGAATCCATTTTGTGTGGTCCTGTAATCGTTGTATTTTAGGAGGCAATGCTTGTTGAGGGATTTCGTCTAACGGTTCACATATCCCTTGATCATTGCAGTCTATGAGACCGTAATTTCTTTTAGGCATTTTGTCGAACAGTTCGAGTACATTGTCTATACTTTCCCATTTCACATGCAGGTCTACCAAGTCGCTCTCAATGACAAGATCTGACAAAGATCTCCTTTCTGTCATGATTGATATAGGCAGGTCGTGGAATCCAATTGAATGTTTCTAAAGCATTTTTATCAAATCCATATTGTGCATATCCTGCGATCATACTTCTTTTAGGGATCCCACGTGCTCTGCCTATACTTCCACAATGTGTTTATTGGTCCACTAGAGCAATTTCAATCATAATATCTGAAAAGAATTTCCCCTTCCATCATGCTTTGACAGAAGTCCATACCTTGTTCTTAATCACCCATTCGGCACAGGAAGGGAAGACTTTGGCATAGGTTTTGGTTTTTGGCCTTACACCGGCTAATTGTATTTGCTTGAAAGTTTTAAAAGCCTTTTTCAAACCATCTTGTGAAATCCTGCAATCATTGCATTCCCTGAGGTGACAGTTCTTTGAAGGATTTTGATGTGCTAGCCAAAATCGCCCCTTCTGTTATGCTCTAAACCCATACTCTATTCTTAAGCGCCATTTTGGCACAGACAGGGAAGACGTTGGCACAGGGTGCTCACCAAGGTTGAGGAGTTGGTCTTTACATAGCCAGTCACGCCATTTTGGCACCTGCTGGGAGCATGCTGGCAAATGAGAATTGAACAGGTTGGAGGCTCGTTCATTGCATTTGGTGAAACACTATATGAGATTTTGTCAAATGTGAAACACTTAATATTTTTCGTCTAATAACCTACATTTTCAAGAACGCACTTTCACAAAGTAAAAAAAAAAAGTCCACTCTTTCATCCCTCATAGGCAATTTACATTTGCCACAGGCACAACTTTTCAGAATAAGCATATTAACATGTATGTCAAGCGCATAAGTTTGATATATGCTCATAAAGTGTTTGACTACATGAAAGAACGATATATATATATATATATATATAGAGTTTGTGGGTAAAGAAGAAGCATCAAAAGCTAAAATATATATATTTACTACAATCCTTTAGAATTTACAGTATACTAAAAATTCTCCCTTCCATTTGATTCAACCTTAAAAAAAATTGATTTGATTTTATTTAAAAAAAAATTGTGCACGGCCATATGACTATTAAATTAAAGCCCATGCAAAGCTGATGCACAGTGTACACGTGCACACGATGTATGTCCATGCTGGTTTGATTGTGGCTACATGTGTGTGTGTGTGTCCTACACATGTCACACATGAATGCATGTAGATACATGGGGAAATTTGTGGCAGTTTCTAAAATACTCTAGGAAGTATTATATTTTTATATATATCTAGTGTATGATGTTTCTCTCTTTAACCATGATATTTCTTAGCATTTGAAGGCCAGATTTGAATGGATTACTTTAAGGGAATAAAAGTGTATATCTTGTATTGCTTTAGCACTTGAGTTGACCTATTTGGTACATAAACCAACTCCTACCCAGCATCCATCAGCCATTGGCTACTTTTAGTCATTACAACCTTAACAAAAACTTATGCACAAATTATCTCTTGAATGATTTCAAATTGTGATAAATTTTCTTTGTAGCTTAGGGAAGAGGACCCAGTAGTGGTGCACCCTAACTTCACGCCTCTCAAAATCAATTTCGAATCACTACGAAATTTTTACAGTAGCTTACTTGGTAATGCCCTTGCTTATAACTATTCTTTTGTGGATCTATAAGAGATAATTTACCATCTATCTCATAAATAAATTTTCTCAATGTCAATGGTATTGGTGGAATTGATTTACTTCTCCATCACAAGCAATCCTTACATACTCAACAAATAGACCCTATCTATTGTACTTGTCATCTAAGGGCTTCTCATCATGTCTATATGTGAGATCTTTAACTTTTTTTTTCTAAAGGAGGAATTATTACCTTATCCTCCCTTTAGTATCATAACATCTATGAGGTGTTTTAACTTAATCATGTTACCAATTGTAGGGATTGACATGAAACTGTAATTTTCACCTATGAGTTTTAATAGGTTAGATAGAATTCTCCCTATCTTTTACTTAATATTGATGTAATGAATTAGACCATTGAAAATATATTTCATATGGAAGCACATCCTTTGAAATAATGTGGGAATCAATTATTGTACCTTCAACTTATATGAGAGTTTTCTTTGAATATAGCTTTGAGTTATCTACTAGCATCAAGTGCATAAGAACCATATGTTTCTTGTGAATTCTATTATGCTATAGGGTACACTTACCACTACAATTACACTATCATAATTATTGTCATGAAGCTCTCTAAAAGTAATGTGTAGTGAGATTGTAGAGTGAGTCTCTAATTTGTAAGGGGAGGAGGAAAACTCATGGTCACACAAATAGCATTGGTGAAGTATGATACCATGTAAAAGTTCCCTTTGACTTGACCCTTGAAAACTATTGTTCCAATGTTGCTATTTAATCATGTCCCTATAATTTGGGATAACCTCCTTTTCCATAATCATGAGTAGGGGAACCTAAGATGCATTCAAATCTTAATAGCATCTTTCTCACAAATAGGTTCCATATTAAAAATCATTTCTTAATTATCATATCATCTTACATTGAAAGCTTAAGTATCCTTTCCAGTTTATGTTTACGAATAACTTGAAGTGAATTATTTGTATGAATAATTGGGAATGTGAAAGTATGAGTGAGTAATTTGGTTTGTGAATGTATGCAAAGATGCCAAATGGTTGAATCTTGTTTCTACTCTATAAATCATTAGAAGAATCCTAAGAATTAGATAAATATTATTATGTGGGATTAGAATTCTAAGTATGAAATATAAAATTTGCTTGAGCTGCCTTGGTCGATAACACTCTTTTCATAATATAAAATTATATACATAATATCTGATTTATGAATTAGCAAGCTTTTTAAGTTTATCTATTCATCAAAAGTCATATTGCTTCCCAAGGATTATTTGGAATTTGTTCATATTGTATTTGGAATTGTATTTGAAGAACAAAGTTATCAGTTAACCCTAATTTTATGAGTGGTCTTAACACTATTAGTTTTGTATATGTTGATATTGTTCTATATATGATACTTGCTCAAGCTAGTTGTTCCCGTTAATGTCCTATAAACTAGTATCTTTTCTTTATGCAAGTTTTTCTTTCAATTTAGTTAGGTAAAGTCTATTGAAATAATGATTACCATGATGCTCATTTGGAAAACACTTCAAGCATACTAACATAAAATGAGGTTTATTGACACGCAAGTATAGATCGGGGAGGACATGTGAAATGTTAGATAGGGCAACTAGGCCGATCTAGAAACACTATCTATCATATTCTCTCACCTCACCCTCGCAGATCATGGTGAAAGTACTAGGCGATTAGGAATGGACTTAGTCATGAAAATTACCTAAGTTGGCTTGGGGGAGTAAATTAGATTTCATGGGTAGACACCTTATAAGGATTCCTCCACACTAGGACTAACTGACAAACACCCGTTTAGGTGTTTGTGGTAGTAGACTAACTTCTGTCCCTATTTCACCGAGTGGGTGGCAGCTGATGAAGAACTGTCTGGGGCAGGGAATAACCCTAGAAAGGGCTGGGTACCCGCTCACAGTTACATCAAACATAGTGCAAAATAGAACTACATGTTTGCATTCCCCGTGTTAGTCACATCCTAAGGAGGGGGCCTTTATCTCGTGGATATAGGGTATGTAGGCAGTCTGGACGGCGAAGGATGCCCCCAATACTCAGGTCCCCTGGATGTAGGGAGTCCTACAATTAGCATCGTGATCTTAATTCTCTAAGTAGTGATTACTAAGTTGTGTTAACATGAGATTGTTAAGTTAATTTTGTGCAGATGATAAGGATACAGTTACTAGAGGAGAAGCAAGCTATCAAAAAAGAATGCAGGATGTAATGCATGACTTAAGGTATGAACTGATCCGTTATTCTTCATGGTTATATTACATAATGTACCTTCCCTCGTAATGTATTCTCTCTTCACTAGATTTAAAATTTGTAATCTTTGAAGAACCTGAAGATTCTAGGAAACTAAATTCAAGTTTCATCGCATTTTGATATCATGCATTAAGCACTTCTGGAAGAATTTCACATTTCCTACATCTGTCAGTCAAAATTTTTATTCATTGGTATTTTTGAAATCAGAGTTTAATGTTATTTGATATAGGATGAGTCGGGTCCTTACAAATGCTGAGATCAAGAAGAACAAAGAAAAACAAATTTAGAATCGAAGGAACAGACCTAGAAGACCACCAGTTAGGCAACCAAATGCTCAAAGGTACTCATCTTTCAATGGTTATTATAATTCATGCAATAAGTTTGGTCATAAGGCTACTCAGTGTAGGAGTAAAATGAATCAAAATATTCCATCATTCTCTAGTCAGTGTTTCAATCACAAGAAAATTGGTTATAGAGAAAATGAATATAGAAATCATATTAAAAAAGGTTTCAACAATGGAAGGAATGATCAATCTTTCAAAGGTAAATGTTTCACATGCAATAAAGTTGGTCATAGAGATGTTGTATGTAGAAGTAAAGTGAGTCAAAATTCTATTAGGTGCTATGCATGCTATAAAATGGGACACAGGGATAATGAGTGTAGAAGTCAAGTGAGAAACAACTATGGAAAGAATAGGACAATTGAATCCTTCAGTGGATACTGTTATACATGCAATACATTTGGGTGTAAGGATAACCTATGTAGGTCAAGGATGAATGGAAGGAACAATGGTCAGAAAAATACTATGAGCTTCAATTGCAACAAGCCTAGACATATTGCAAGATTTTATAGAAGTAAGAACATGAAGAAGGATAATCAAGAAGAATTGAAGAAACTAGTGGAAAAAGTTGATCTAGAAAAAGTCAAAAAGGAGATGAACAAGGTTTGGGTCAAGAAAAAAGTACATGAAGTTAGAGATGAGTCTGCACCAGATTCTGGAATAGATACTTCCTTCGAGAAGTAAACTAGGAACTCTGGCTCAGGGGGAGTTGTATTGAAAATTCTAAATCCCTTAGCCAGATAGTCAGTGCTGAGATTCAGCACAAAGATATAATGTGAAAATTTATATGGCAAATCACTTGAAAGGAACTCTATAGATCAAGACATAAAAGGATTCTGATCTGGAAGCCCAAAGTGACTAAGTATGAGTAATATACAAAGCAAGTGACAGAGATTGGATCAGTATGTCTCAGAAGTTGAAGATCATTATATGTGGTTTAGGTATGTTGTTCATAGATATTTGGTGAACATATTTTCCAGTGTTCAAATTTCTAACTTCCTCTGAAAGTCACATGGTGAATTGTCTATGTCCGGATGAATAGAGTTAACCCTAAAATAGTGTAAATCATCTGAGTATTTTGGTCCGCATTCTTCCACTATTGAGTATTTTGATTTGCAGTTCTGAAGGTATGTTAAGAAGTCAATGATGATTGTTTGATATGAATTCTAGAGTCTCATATGGTGCACATTGGGTGTTATGATGTGACAGGTGAATTGGCCATGTATGTAGTTAAGGAACAAGATGGCAGGTCATGAATTTTGGCTAAGTATCTAACTAATAAAATCAAGAGGCAAGGCTCTGATATTCTGGTCCGCCTGGGTCTACTGTTGAACATAATATTAAGTAGTTTTGGCATATGGTTATTGATCAGTGATTACATTTACATCCATAAGTTTGTCTGATCTTGATAATTGGCTTGAGAATAATGAGTAACAGAAGTTCAAGAATGTTTTCAGTACAGAGCAGTTTACTTTGGAAATGGTTTGAAAATCTATAAATGAACTCAGAGTTGAATGATTATGAACTAAATGACCTTTCAAGGCAATGATTGTGAATGAGATACAATTGAGGATCTAATGCTTAAGGTCTAACAGTGGAGGTGAGTTCACATAAAATGAATTCAATATTTTCTTTAAAAAACTAGGGATAAAGAGACAATCATCTACTAGGAAGTAGAATGAAGTTGTTGAAAGAAAGTATAGGACAGTCCAAGAGGCTGATAGATTAATGATGAAGGAAGCTAACCTAATGGATGTATACTGGAGAAAAGATGTACATTCTGCTATCTACATTCAATACAAAATTCAAGTCAAAAGTACTACAATAAGAGTCTGGGAAAGATCATTGAGAGTGCCAATGTGAAGGTTGATAAAGTCAGAGAAATAATATTAGATTTGAGTAGCTATGAATCAAATGGACCTATTGAACAAGAAGACAATCAAGTTGAAGAAGAAGAAGTTCTGGAAGGAATTCCTGAGATCCCTAGAGATTGTGTAGAAGTACCATATTGAAGACTAGTTCTTTGGTAAAAAGATCTAAGGTACATTGGCAAAGAAAAAGAATTCTAGATGAACAAGTAAATCTCTATTGAATCTATGGATGAGGTATGCAAGGCAATGGAAAAAGGAATTAATGCAAAATATGAAGAATCAAACTTGGGAGCTTGTCTCAAGATCAGAGATTAAATTGAATGAGAATAGAGAAGTGGTGAGGAATAAGGCAATGTTGTGTGTAAAAGGTACTTGCAAGTGGAAAATGTTGCTCGGATGGCATAAATGGATGCTATTAAGTTGTCTCTAGCCTTTGTAGTACATAAGGATTTCAAATCAGATGTGGTGACCACTTTATTGAATTCCAGGTTGAAGAATACATTGTTTCAACTAGACTGATGATAAGGGAAGCCTGCAGAAGAAAACTTGCAGTCAGAGTCAAGTCTGAAGCTTTAAGATAAGATATGTTACTCTGAAAGTGATAGCATGTGAACTAGATACGGTTTGATGTGTACTCCTAAGGGGGAGTAGTTAGAGAAATAAAAAGAAAAAGGTGTAGCAGTGCAGGTAGTAATTAGAGATGGTTGTTGAAATCAAGAGGATTATAAAGCTACCTCTCAGGGGAAGTAGGTAGATGATGTTAATATGAGTTTCTAATAAAGAGCAGTAAGTACTATAGTGTTGCTGACAGAGGAAACAATATAGTAGTAGTTGTTGATAACTGAGAGGGGGGGGGTGAATCAGTTATCCTAATTGTTTCTTCTTTTGAACTTTCTTATTAAGCAAAGCAACATTGAGTTAAACAAACAAACATTATCATGAAATGAGAAACACATGACATAGTATTTTTGACGTGGAAACCCGGTTAAGGGAGAAAACCACGGGGTGATTAACCAAAAGATTATTCTCTGTTAGAAGAATAAGGAGTTACAAAAATGGCACTTGCCAATTAGGGCTCACTGCCCGAGCACACTGCTCACAAAGAGGCCCACTGCCTACAAGGAGACACACTATCTACAAAGAATGTTATACAATACTTGAACTGATTGGAAGCACCTACCTATGCTAGGGTTCAGTTCCGGTTAGGCTCAGTACACTGATCTGCTGCACTTCATCTTTCCTCTGTTCTTTATTCTGCTATCTTTTCACATACCGGATCTTTCTTACTACTTCTGCTCTGATCTGTACTTATTCGCATACACTATCACACAATCACTCCTTTCACAACTAAATCCATCCTCTATATATATCCGCACAAGTAATTTCATCACCTTTCTAGTCGGCATCCGGAACAGTCTGGTTTCTTACAAGCTCTGTTCTGTCGGCTGAATCCTTGCTCACCAAGCAATGCGGATCAAGCATATACTTGTAGATATCATTAGTCATGTTGGCCAAACATGATTCATGCCTTCACAACCTTTACCATCAACAGTAACATATCTGGAAAAGATTCTGATGCTCTGTCAGTCAGTTCTTCCTTATGTTCTCATTGTCTTTCAGGAATCCGGTACTCAGCTATTCATATCTTTTTCTTTGTCCATCACCGGAGGCTAAATCCTTGGAATATACTACTCAAGGTAGTCCTCTTGACTTGCCCAAATCTGTACTGCACCAAGACACTTCCTCTGAGAGGTCCGGACCAATCTGTCGGACCTTGCCACATGCTCTGTTCTTGTTCACCGGACCATAACAGTTCTTCATCCTGACTTCCGGTAGAGGCACACCATGACTTGCGGATATGTGGGATGACCTTTGTTGCCATCAATGACAACAACCATGAATCCATATAGTGTCTCTTGCCAACAATCTCCCCCTTTGGCATTGATGGCAATACTTAGTGAAAAAATGACTAAGTGTTTACACTATGCTCCCCCTTTGCTGATGCTCTATCTTTATATACAATTTCTGGAACTCCCCCTTAGTTGGATTCCTCATTTTTAACTGCTCCTCACTCCCCCTTTGACATCAATGGCAAAGGGTGAGGTCCGCACACCAAAATTTTCAAAAATTTTCTATACATAGCCGCATATTTACATACTCACATGAACTGAAGAATGTCTGCAAAAGATGTCTTCAATTGGATCAGTTCTGTAGCCCAACTTTGCTTCATTCTATCCAAAATTGAAATGTGACCACTCAACAAAAATGCAAAAGCTTCTGCCCTCTTGAGATCTGTCGGATCATTTGTTTGGGCGGTAGTTTGAGCATCACTGATGGCCTCATGCATAGTTTCTAACTTAGGGATTATAATCCTTCTAAGTTCTCCCATCTGGTTAGTGATATTCTTCCTTTCCTTCTCAAAGTTCTTTATTGCATTTGTGATTGCAATAGTTTGACATTCTTGATTTACTATGGAAGAGAGAGGATCAAAACTTTGAGACAAACTTTGTAGTTTGTCCTATTCCGCTTTTATTTTCTTATCTATTTCTACTGTTGCCTTTGACCAGGAGATACAAAATTTGTAAATATCACCGCCATCCTTAAGAGCATTTTCTAAGCTCTTTATTCCAATACTCATATTTCTCCTATAGTTAGAGAGTAATCTTAATACTTCTGAAAATCTTTTATCCAAATATTCCTTCCGGACCTTTTCTTCAGCTGATTTTTCTAGAGAATCAAAATGTGTATCAACACTGCTGACTAAGGTTTTGAGATTACCGGAAGAGGAGGCTGTCAGATCTATCTGGATTGATGGCATGATCTTTTCAAGCACTCCGGAAGCAGCCTCTATCAACTCACAGTCTTCCATATGAGACTTTAGGAGTTTTTCATTTGCCTTAGCATTTGCAAATGAAGCTATCTTCATTGTCTGTACCGGAGAGAGAGAGTCAAAGTCGAATGGGCCTTTTAGAAGCTCTGGTTCATCAATCTCTAAAGTTTCTTGGCTTAGAAACTTTTGAATAGTTTGTGCAGTGTCTCTTGCCGGAGACAAATGTTTCTTTTCTTCTGCAGTTTTGTCCTTAGGAGTCTTATCTCCTTCCACATTCTTACCACTTACAGTTGTGGTTTTCTCTGTTGGATTCTTCTCTTTCTCTGTATCCTTGGTGCTGTCAACCTCTTTTTCTTTTTCTGCTGCTTCTTTCTCTTGTAATTTTTCTTCTTCTTGGGATCCGGAGACTGTAGGAGAAGCCAGAGAAGAGATGTTAGCCTGTTCTGGTGGCACTTCTTCCGGAGCAGATGATTCCAAGTCCGCAGCTATTTCTGCACCCGAGTCCTCTGTAATAGGAATATTAAACCTTTTGTATGTATTCCGGAGGATCTCTTCAGTGTCCTTGGCTACTTTGTCTGTCTCACCAAGCATAAGCTGATTCATCCTTGCTTTGCTTCTGAATTCATCCTTGCAGTCCTTGAATACCATGTTCATGGTTTTGTGATCAATTGAGGGATATAGCTGAATAGCTATCTGTTCCCTGATCTCAAGGTCTTTTGCCATGGCATTGTTCTTTCTTATTTCTAGTTCCATCTCTAGGCTCTTTGGGATTTCAGAGATAATCTCAATAAAAGCTTTATTGTAGATGTTCAAGTACCTTATTATAGCTTCCTGCAGGATCTTTTGATCTGCCTCATTGTAGTCATCATAGAATTCAGCCACCGGTTGAAGGTTCCCATCCACAGTGACTGATTTGACTACACTGTCTAGAGACAGGGTGGGCTTTTCAGAAAATTCTTCTATCATTTCTTCCTTGTCTCGGCCAGAAGAGGGTTTACCGGATCCTTTCTTTTTCTGTTTCTTTATTTCTTTCACTCCCTCATCTGACTCAGTTTCTTCTTCATCCTTTTGGCTTTGATAAGCTCTTGAGGCTTTTGTCTTGGATCTCTTACCAGATCCCTGGACTTCCGGTTTTGAGCTTTTGGTTTTGATAGGTGTGGATCCTTCAGATGATCTGGTCCGGGTTGAGGATTCCACCGGAGCACTTTTCTTGCTTTTCTTTTCTGCCTCTTTCTTTTCTTCCTCAGATTTTCTTCTCTTTTCCCGGCCGGCATCAAGTGCCTCTTTTGAGATGCCTAGGCCTTGAGCAATATGCTCTACTTCTTTTCTCACCTTCCTCTTTATCTCAGGTTCCCTAAGTTCTACATGTATCTTTACACTCGGCTCCTCAAAGGTTCCAAACCTTTTTGCCTTTGGATCTTTGGGCTGACTTAGCATGTGTTGAACATGCAGCTCCACTATTTGTTCATCCACTTCATACCCCATGGGCATGATCCATACAGTTCTTGGTTCTACTGCCTCCATTAGACACTGATCTGTTTCTACCATGAAGCATACTGTGTCTTTGTACTTTTCAACAAGGGATTGGGGTATTCTTTCTCTTGCATGCATCATGCTTTGGAAGTTCTTGAAATATCCCCATAGAGCTGTATTTCTTGCTTTAGCATCCGCAAGTCCATGCAAATAGTCTCTGATTTGGATGGCAACCGGTCTGTCATTCTACCATATCCATCCACTGGATCCGGGAAGCTCATTCATGTAGTAAAAGAAGAGACAAAGGATCAGATTACCATACTTGAAGGAGTTTTTCTTGTCCTTCTTAATCTTCTGCAGATTTTCAAAAAGTTGGTTTACAAGAAGCTCACACAAGTCATAGTCTGCATTCTCCTTTAACATTTGATAAGCTATGTAGATTGCAGTTCCCGGTACTGAATTTTCCCTACTGGAGTGATAGATTTTGTAACCAATTATCATAGATGCAAATTTGACATCCGGTTCAGTGATGTCATCAACTGTCATAGCTCTCTTGTCAAACTTGGATCCAGTTGCATCACTAACTATCTGATTTTTGACAGACTTGAGAACAGGTAATCCACCGGATGAGTGCAGACCGGTTACAACCCTAATTGCATCTTTGGTGATCTTGAAGGGCTTGTTCAACCATAAGAAGTTGTCATGTACTCTACTTAGTACATACCGAACCCATTCATCTTCTTCAAAACAGGGGAAATGAATGCACTGTGCAAAGTGTTTGTCCCGGATGGCTTTGTACTAAGGTTTGATCTCGAAGGAGTCATCTATCAATTGTTTGTGATAGATATCCATCAGTTTTGATTCTCCAAAGTCTTCAAAATTCGCATGGATGTAAACCCTAATGTCTTCCGTATGTAATACACCATGTGGAACACTAGAGAAGGCTCCTAGTGGATCTACCTCCAATGACTTGTATGGATGTTTCTTAAATTCAGGTCGGGGCCTGTCTGAGATTTTTACTATATTTGGAGTAGCCATTTCTTCAAAAGATTTGTAGCAAGATATCGGAGGTGAAAAATACCTTTTGTATCTTCGGTTACACGGAGTGGCTGGATTGATTTCTGTATGTAATGACTTCGGCAGGAGATCTTCGGTGAACTTGATGAATTTTGTTGTAGAGCTCCGCTTTTCGCTTCTTCTTGGATGTGGAATGATCAAGTGATGGTTGAGAAATCCCTTATATCATTTCACAAACCCTAATATCTGTTTGCAATAAATGCTCCACCTATATTATTCTGGTTTGCCTTATCCAGATAGCTTGGAGTATCCTGGATCAGTCCTGATCTATGAACATCATACGGATCTTTCAATCATGAATAAATCGAGGTGACATATTACAAGAACATCCCAAACGTTCTGTCCAGTCCGCAGAGTAAAATAATGTACTTCCGGATCTCTCCGGACCCTTTTGTAGTCCTCTATCATTCCGGAGCATCTCCCAGAACAGGTCTTACTTGATCGATCACAACTTCTTTACATCTTCATGCGGACCTCTGAAATCTTGTCTGGATCATCTCAGGACTTATATCTTCAAACCATTTACTCCGCATCTTGTGTCATATCTAGCATCACTTGATTGGCTGGGGGAACAGGATTTTCTTTGAGTCTCCCCCTGAGCTAGAGCTCACTTTTTAATTTCCGGAAGGAATATCAGCACCAGAATCTGGTGCGGATCTAGTTTCTATATTCTCTGAACTTTTCTTTACCCAAATCTTGCTCATCTAATTCCTAACTTCATCCGCATTCATCTTTTGTTTACCCTTGTCTTGATTCTGATTATACATCGGACCTCTTTTGTCCTGATTCTTGCTTCTGCAGACTTTAGCATTATGACCGGACCTATTACAGATTTGGCAAATAACATTTCTTTGCATATTTGACTGATAACCTCTTGATCTGCATTGATTAGCCATATGACCTACTCTATTGCATGTAAAGCATCTACCTTTGAATGATTTGTTTACTTGCATATTTCTGCATTCATGAGACTTGTGTCCATACCTTTTGCAGTTAAAGCACTGTCCGGAGAAGGATGGATTAGTTTGATTCATTCTTTTTCTGCACTGATTAGCTTTGTGACCAAAGTGATTGCAGTTGTGGCAGTATCCATTGAAAGATGGATATCTTTGAGCATTGGGATGTCTTATCGGAGGTCTTTCAGGCCTATTCCTTGGATTTTCTGATCCAAAATTCTTTTGACTAGATCCGGAGCTTTCTCCTTTCTCATATCCCAAACCGTACTTGTCATCTGTCTTCTTTTGACTTGCAAGAAGTACTTCAAGTTGGGCAGAACTTATCTTGAATTTATCTTTATATTCATTTGCTGTTTGAAGATCTCTTTTGAGAGAGACAATTTGATTCTCAAGTTTTTCTTCATTATCTTTGGCATCTTCAAGATCAGATTCAAGATGTCTGATAATCCTGTCCATCTGGTGGCATTCTTCTGATTTCTCTTTAAGAGATTGTCTTAGATTGTCTTCAGCTTTTCTTTTTTCTTCAATCTCTTGAGTAAACTTTATAGTTCCTGATTCCATTTCATGTCTTAACATAATGACTTCTTTTGATAACTTTTCACATAACTTGGTTTTCTCAGTCAATTCTTCATTAGTATTGCTTTCTTCAGTTTGGCTTGCCAATTGTTGGAGCAGCTCCTTTCTCTTTTTCATAGAGTGACTTAATTTGTCTTTTAGTTCTCTCATGAATTCATCAGCCTGTTTGAGTCTTTCCTTTAATTCATTGACTTCAGAATTTGATTGTTCAAGATCCTCAAGGGCAGTCTTGAGTTGCTCCCTTAAACCATATGCATCCATTTGAATTCCCAGATCTTCCTCAAGCTGTTAGGCTCTATTAGGAGGAACCTTGCTCTGATACCAATTGTTGATAACTGAGAGGGGGGGTGAATCAGTTATCCTAATTGTTTCTTCTTTTGAACTTTCTTATTAAGCAAAGCAGCATTGAGTTAAACAAACAAACATTATCATGAAATGAGAAACACATGACACAGTATTTTTGACGTGGAAACCCGGTTAAGGGAGAAAACCACAGGGTGATTAACCCAAAGATTATTCTCTGTTAGAAGAATAAGGAGTTACAAAAATGGCACTTGCCAATTAGGGCTCACTGCCCGAGCACACTACTCACAAAGAGGCCCACTGCCTACAAGGAGACACACTGTCTACAAAGAATGTTATACAATACTTGAACTGATTGGAAGCACCTACATATGCTAGGGTTCAGTTCCAGTTAGGCTCAGTACACTGATCTGCTGCACTTCATCTTTCCTCTGTTCTTTATTCTGCTATCTTTTCACATACCGGATCTTTCTTACTACTTCTGCTCTGATCTGTACTTATTCACATACACTATCACACAATCACTCCTTTCACAACTAAATCCATCCTCTATATATATCCGCACAAGTAATTTCATCACCTTTCTAGTCGGCATCCGGAACAGTCTGGTTTCTTACAAGCTCTGTTCTGTCGGCTGAATCCTTGCTCACCAAGCAATGCGGATCAAGCATATACTTGTAGATATCATTAGTCATGTTGGCCAAACATGATTCATGCCTTCACAACCTTTACCATCAATAGTAACATATCCGGAAAAGATTCTGATGCTCTGTCAGTCAGTTCTTCCTTCTATTCTCATTGTCTTTCAGGAATCTGGTACTCAGCTATTCATATCTTTTTCTTTGTCCATCATCGGAGGCTAAATCCTTGGAATATACTACTCAAGGTAGTCCTCTTGACTTCCCCAAATCCGCACTACACCAAGACACTTCCTCTGAGAGGTCCAGACCAATCTGTCGGACCTTGCCACATGCTCTGTTCTTGTTCACCGGACCATAACAGTTCTTCATCCTGACTTCCGATAGAGGCACACCATGACTTGCGGATATGTGGGATGACCTTTGTTGCCATCAATGACAACAACCATGAATCCATATAGTGTCTCTTGCCAACAGTAGTAAGATCCTAAGGTGAGAATTGACAAAGAATGAATGAGAGAACTTCACATGAAGAACCAAAGTTATAGTCAGGGAAAGCATCAAGTAAGGGGGAGCAGTCAGTTGAAGAAAGTTTAGAAGAGAGATTGGATCAGAGTAGAAGAGTGCAAGTATGTGCCCTTTGCCATTGATGTCAAAAGGGGAGAGAAGTCGTGTGAAAAAACTTAGAGAGACAAAGAGTGTAGATGTGTAAAGTGAAAGCGAGAGAATCTTGTAGAAAAAAATAGTGCAGGTGTGTAAAGAGAAAGGGGGAGAATCTTGTCTTGATGGCTGTTGCAGTTTTTCACATCATATGTTTCTATCAATGAAAAAGGGAGAGATTGATGCAATTATGTGCCTAATCGGTATTGTCATTGATGTCAGCATATCATTGTTGTCATTGGTGTCAACTGTATATTATTCTATTACTTGTTTAGAAGACTTGTATGTTGAGGATATTGATAAAATTAGCCTCTCTGAAAGAAACAAGTGAGTTACAGAGGAGTACAGTATAGACAGTGAGTTGTATGCTGAAGAACAGTCTTATAAACTACTCCACATTTTTTTTCTTGAAGATTATAGTTTGTATATTGGAAGTAAGTTAGAGGTATGATTAAGGATGCTACATTCTAGATTTGAACTCTCCACATGAAGATCTGAGTGAATTGTACTCACCAGAGAGAAACCTGCTTTCTCAGTGAGTTCAGTTGGGACAGGGAAAAAGTATTATGCTCCGCATTCCTCCATAATAAAGTATTTTTTTCTATGGTTCTAGAAGGAAGTTTGGGATGTGACAAGTTCCAACAGTTGTAATGGTTCAAGGTTTGGTAGTCCGTGAGATGTCTTTCTTTTATAACAGTCGAAGATAGTAAAGTTCATGTGTTCTAGTAGGAAGATTCTTATCGGTAAAGTGGTTAAAGGTTGTGCGGTTGCTCCTAATGATTATAACATGCTTCTGGATACCTCCTAATCATGTTCCTATCATTTCATTGGTTGAAACAGAAGAATTATGAAGGTGCTTGAAGATTACTTCCAGATAGCATGTTGTGTAACCAGTTTGGCCAACCTAGTTGATCCTAGCGATTGCAAAGATCTCTTAAAGATTGTGAAAATGTGTTGAAGCATGAAAGATTGTGTTTGAGTCCCAACTAAGGTGAAGCATGATCCACATGCCCTTTTACTTCATCTCCCTTACATAATTTTGTAATAGGTCAAGACCTATTTTATCAATGTTTGTAATGCCGACCTTGGAGATTATTCCAATAGTTGATGATTGTAATGCCAATCTCGATGATCATTCCAAGGTTGATTTAGTGTATAAATACTTGTAGTTGAATCATGGAAAAGTTGTCCTTGAGTGAAGATGGGAAGATAATAAGAAAGGTCCAAAAGGCAGAGTAGAAAAGAGACTAAGAATAGTAGAGGCAGAATAGAATAGAGAATGCATGGGTGTGATGGGAATATGTGAATAATAGAGCAGTGACAAAAATCAGTGAATATGAAGAGTTGGGATTTAGAATTCAGCTAATAAATGACTACACCTAGCATAGTGGCAGATGCTTAAGCAATATTTAGTTTTCATGTGTAACCTAATTGGAAGCAAGCTTTCGCCATCAAGGTAGTGAGCCGACAGTGAGCCACCAGTAGGGTTTAACAACCCTTATTGTAATCTTTCTGGGTTTAGGGTTGAGGTAGTGAGCCAGTATGTTTAGGCCCGTGGAGTGACCAAGCCTGAACATCATTATTTCAAGATTGCAACATATATTGAGAGCTAATGTTCTCTATGGTTTTTCCCCACCTTGGGGTTTTCCACGTAAAATCTGGTGTCTCTTGTGTTTGATGTTGTGTCCATAGTTAAGTTTTTGTTTTCATGCACTCATTGTTAAATCATAATAATTGTGGATAAGTGATGAATGTTTAATTGCAGAAAGTGTTTAAGTTTTTGGGACCGCTGATTCAGCCCCCCTCTCATTTGTTCAGTTTATATAAATTGCCTTGATTTCTTACAATAAACACAAGTAGGCCCTTCTCCTTCTTAGATGAGTTTCGTGCTTAATCTCTGTGTGGATTTTTGTTATATTTCTTTGTTTCTTGTTAGAAGGACTTGACTCTTTCTATCCCTTAGATTGACCAACCAACAAAGCATGAGATTGTGATGGTTTAATGAGATCCATAGAAAGAAACTTCTATTGTTCACACATTTACATTTTAGAAAAGGATGCAAATGAAGGCATAATGTATGTATATCTTATAGTTATTGTACCCATTTTTCACTTACAACTCAAAATTGGTAGAGCTGATGCAACAAATTCATTTTTAGAATGAAGGTTAACATTCTTCTATTATAAGTTATTTGCATAGTTATTGTGTTTCAGTGATAATTGCAGTGTTGTTCAGGATAAGAAAGAGAAGGTCATAGCCATCATTTCCTTGAAGATCTTCAATCTTCGAAGTTGTCTTCTATTCCTGCTCCCAATCTCGACATGAACCTGCAAAAATGTGGGAAGGTCCTATTAGAACTCTGGTTATGAGATCTCTATATCCTATTAGAAGAGGCATAACATTTTGTTTATAATGCATTGATCAATGAACATCATCCACATGCAAGAAGAGCTGAGAAAGAAACAATCATGGAATTTCAATGTTTTATTCTAATATGTTTGTTTCATGTGCAGGTATAGGATAAGTCATGTAACTTTTTGATGACATATCATAGCATGTGGAGT
Source organism: Cunninghamia lanceolata (assembly GCA_027924645.1). NCBI lineage: Eukaryota > Viridiplantae > Streptophyta > Pinopsida > Cupressales > Cupressaceae > Cunninghamia > Cunninghamia lanceolata. The sequence continues at coordinate 97,501 of BSBN01001505.1, read as the reverse complement.
AGAATGTGCTCTCACAAGGGTTGAGCTCATCATGCTGCCCCCAAGTCTTAAGAGGATTGTGGAAAGAGTCTGAAAGAGCAATATTGTCACATAAAGACCCTACAAAATAAAGACAGTTGTCATGTGTTTTAATCATATCTCAACAAATATGATCTAGGTTTTTGTGAGTTTTGGTTAAAGATGGGATGACAATAATATGAAAAAACCCTTTAAATTTCTTACCAACCCAGTGTACATTTTTTGAGGAATAGTCATAGGCACAATACACCAAAAAATGAAGATAGCAGTCACATATTTAAATCATATCTCAAAATATATGATCTAGGTTTTTGATATTTTTGGACATAAATGAAAATATTATAAAGAGAAAAAACCCTTTAAATTTATCACTTACCCAGTTTGGAATTTGTGAGAAATATTCACAATGGCGGGCCCTCTTTCTTTTTGTAAATTTGAAGCAATATCCTATAAATTGGTTATAAATATTTATTATTTATACAGTTAAAACAAAGTAAAGAAAACAATATATTTCTTTTTTTAGTTTTCTTTCTTTTAGGAAGATATGGACAAAAATAAGTCTTGTATTATTATTTTGTAAAAGAAAATCAAAAGAGGTAAGATTAGGCAAATCAGAAGGAAAAGCTGTAGGACCTATTGTAAGACAAATATTAAAGTAATATTCTTTATAAATTGCTTTTGTATACACCTAAAATTGGCATGACTCTACTTAAATAAATATTTTTATATTTATTTCATCATTCACATTCTTCTGTCAATAAATAAATAAATTCATTTATTTATTGATTCATTTCCTCTCATTTAATTAAATAAACACATTTATTTAATTAATTAAATTCATATACATCACCTTCATTCTGCTAAATAATTAAATAATTTTAATTATTTAATTAAAACCTTTTATTCTTCCAAATTTAAATAAAATGCAAATTTTATTTAAAATAAAATCTAAATTCTCCACTAAACAAAATATATTTTTTTATATTTTATTTTATTCCTCAAATATCTTCACAAAAATAAAATATATTCTTATATTTTATTCCTCTCATTTATCTACAAAATAATTAAATAAATCTTTTTATTTAATTATGCATTCTTATCTTCAAAAATGATTCTTATCTTCTAAAAATACTATCCTCTTGTCATACAAAAGCAAAAGCAGTTTTAAAGCATGTTTAAAACAAACTTTCTCTTAAATTAGAAAAATAAATTCTAAATTAAGAAAAGAAAATCTCATCCTAATCAAGAGAGGAGTTAACTTCACAAAGCTGCTTTTCGAATGACACATGTCTTTCTTCCATTTGTTGCACATTCCTCAACAACCCTCCTCCGTTGATCTTCTCTTTTTTTCTTCTAAACCATTGATCTTCCCTCACCTTTTTTTATAAATACCACCCTCTCCTTCTTCATTTCATATCGATCATTTGTGGAAACTTATGCTACAGAGATACCGGTGCACCTTTAGCACCCCCACTTCCATAAGCATTTCATATCCATTTGTTAGTGTGTTTGAAGCTCATCTTCAACCACACGAATATCTCAGTCATTCCATTCTTGTCACCTTCAACAAGCAAGGGAACAATAGCTTCTAAGGGCTTCATCAACATCAAGGTCAAGGAAGGATAGGTGAACTATGGAAGACACAAGGTGAAAGAGGTTGTAAGTGTTGTTCTTGTTTATTACTTTAAATCTCCTTTTTTATCTTCAGATGTCATAGATGTTTGGGTTCTTATTATCATTGATTTGATTAAACTATTTTCCCCCTCACATTTTGGCACCCACCGTGGGGCCCTTGTCCCTCTATCTAATCAAAAAACTCAGTGTTTTTAAGTGATAGGTCTGTACAGGTGCAGGTATAGGGTTCTGACAGCAACTTTTGGTGCATTTGCCCTCTAAAATGATGCTTTTACCTCCCAAATTGGCGCATGCAGAAAACTAGCGTATCTGACCTCCCAAGTGACGCATCTACCCTCTGTTTCGGTGCTTACGACATTTTGGCACATCTGTCCTCCACAATGGTGCATCTGATCTCTGTTTTGGCCTTTGCGTACTAGTTGCGCATATACCTTTTCTTTTGGCACATTCATTCTACACAATGATGCATCTACCAGAATTGCGCTTATACCCATTTTTTGTGCATTTACATTGTAAAATGACGCATCTGATATAGTTGCGCATATACCTCACATTTTGGCACATTTACCTTCTATTTTTGCGCTTTTGTACAATGCCACATGCGAGTCCTATTTTTGCGCATTCAGACTGCAGTGCGATGCATTTGATTCTACTTTCTATTTTTAGGGTTTTTGATTTTGTGCGTTGGATCTAATAGTTGTTTTGTAGGGTTAATGGCTGGATTAGGTCATTTAGATGCTTTACCTAGTTCACTTAGGCTAAGTAAGGGAAAAGTAACCAAGTGCATTTCATACAAACTCCACATAGTTCATAACTAGGAAGGAAGTAACTAAAGCCAATTCCTATCTTTGCATTGTTCATTTATTTTCCTAGATTAGACCACTGCTATCTTAACAAACGGGAAAATGAACATTGCTATGTCTTAATCACTTCCAAGTTAACAAATGGGAAAATTAATATTGCTATGATCTAAACACTTCCAAGTTAACAATCGTGTGAGTGCACAAGTAGAGTAGCCCATTTAGTTTTTCTACTTTTAACTAGGTTGGATTAACAAGTGTTTTCTATGCTTACGAATGACAATAGGCTTATGCTCTCCCCTTAACTGGGTGATCAAAGTGCCAGACTTATCATTCTATTTGTTAAACCTTTAGGGGGGCCTACCCTTGGATGCACACCTATCCAAGTGGGAATGACCCTGAGTGGTAACAGGCTAAAGCCAAGCCCTACCAAGCCACTTAAAATAAATTATGTTTTGAGGTGAAAACCTCAAGCAATGAGTGCTGCTGTGTTACACCGATGGCCAACCTCCCCCAAAACCCTCTAAGGCGTAACCCTTTGAGGCTAGGAGACTCCATAACAGAGAGTTACACATTTACTCCGACTCCTAGCTCATTTGACTTCTATTGTGACGCATTTAAATTATTGCGCATTTAAACCAGAGAGCAAAATTCAGTACCTTCCAAGAGCAAAACTGTTGAAAACTTTTCAAAAACCATCTCCAAACCTATTCAGTTTCCAAAAATCTGATTAAGACCTTACAAATCAACCATTTCTCCTTCTTTTCCATACCATATCTACTTTTTTCATCCAAAATCTCACCAAATATTCCCAAATTCCTACAAGGTTAGAACCAAGATTATTTTAGATCACAATCAATACTCAAACAAACCTAGTAAGTGTCCAATATCAAGGGTTACTTATCCTTTCTCTCGACACTCTACTAGTGGCTTATATAAGACTAGTCAACATCAAGTATTTGGATTTCTAACATCCCTACTTTGACTACAGCTTTTGTATACCCAAACTTGTTTGATACTACATAGATCTCAGAAGAACCTTGGTAAAACCTTGTATCATCCTAGCATCTTGATCAAGAATCTTTTTCACTACATCCCATTTCTTTACTACCTTGCATGGTCTTAACAAGATTACAAAAACAAAAATAGTTAGAAATGGCAGAGAAAAGTGTTCCCAATGGTCATGAAAGTGATGAAGAAATTTCCATGGAGGAGATCCTTCAAATGCAGCATAATCCAAAATCCCAACGCCTACTAGAAAAAGTGCTTGCCCAAGACCCAACAAAATTCTTTTTACATCTAGCAAGTCTAGGAGTCAAACTCCCTAAGGATTATGACGTGGAGGCTCTCAAAGAAATTGACGAAGAAAGAATCCCTGAAGGAAGTAGACATGATGAAATACCCACGGATAAGAGCAAAGCAACAATTGTCTCCTTGGATGCCCTAAGTCTAATAAACAAAAAATATGAAGATCTCCAACAACAAATTTCAGACATGAAAATGGGAGCATCAACAAAACATTACACCCTAGAGGATATTTCATTGTATCCTTTTGATAGGGCCTTGGTCATGATACCTTTCCCCTCAAAATTTGAGGTGCCTACGTTTGACAAATATCGAGGAAAGGGTGACCCAAGGGATCACATCAGAGAATTCAACGCTACTTGTCTCGAGGTCGCACATAACGACACCTACCTTATGCGACTCTTCCCACGAAGCCTAGGTGGGAAAGCCATGGAATGGTTCTCTAGATTGCCACCTAGTATTAAAACCTTCAATGAGCTTGTAGACAAATTTGTCACCCACTTCTCTTACAATATTGAGCACGACACCTCAATATTGGATCTTTGTAACACCAAACAGAAAGGAGGAGAATCTTTCGCTGCCTTCTTACAAAGATGGAGACAACTGGCAAGCAAGTGCCCACACCAAATGCTGGAGAAACAGATGCTAGAAATGTTTGTCCACAATCTGCAAACGAACCTAAGCTACCAAATCCAAATCCAATGTCCTACTTCTTTTAGAAAAGTCATTGAGATGGGCCTCATCATAGAAAAAGCTCTAATCGTGAAAGGTCAAATCAAGCTCTATAAAGACACTCCTAGTACTAACACCAACAATGACAAACCTAGATTCTGGACAAAAAATAAAAACATTGTGAATGACGGGGTAGTAGATGCCAAAAATGTGGCACCTAAGCAACCAATTTTCAACCTCTCAACACCTCAAATTAACCCCACACAAGACAAACAAAGAAATACCGAATCTAGGTTCACCAAATTTCAGCATAGGAGAAAGTTCACACCTTTGGATGAGTCACTAGAAACTACCCTACGGAAGCCAATCGCCAACAATCTCATAACGCTTCCCTCAGCACAAGAGTACAAACCAAAGGTGAAACCCCACTGGTGGAACAACAATGACTTCTGTGAATACCACCGAAACAGGGGGCACAAGACAAATGATTGTATTGCACTCAAGCATATAATCTAAGACTTAATAGAGCAAAACAAAATATCCATTAATAGACAATCTCATGGACATACCTCCAACAGCGATCATCAGGGATTCAAGGATCCTCTTCCTAACTATGAGTAGGGAGGACCTTCCAACAGAAATAACAGTGGCTCTAACAACGCAAACTACACAAATGTTGGCTTTGACTATGTTGTTAACTATATCTCAAAAGGTGATTCACACATCAATGTGATCACTATCAACAAGGATCCAGATTGCAATGTTACTACCCATAGTAATAGGGTCACCCTTAGAGGAGCTTATGCTTCCCCGTCTAGTTAATACAGTATCATGGATTAACTCCACAAAACACCTGCACACATCTCCATGTTAGAACTTCTGCGTCTGTCTCCTTCTCATAGGTCCATACTTGACAAAGCCTTAGCAGAAGCCTCCATCCCCACGAACTTAGCTGAAGAACAATTCCAAACCATGGTCGGTCACATCACCTCACCACATTCCCTATCATTCACTAAGAAGGATGATATGTCAATCACTCAACCCCATAACGCCTTCCTCCATATCGAAGCTTTCATACACAAACACAAGATCAAAAGAGTCCTAATAGATGGAGGGGCTGGTTTGAATATTTTTACATTAAAGCTAATCCTTACATTGGGGTTTTTAGAGAAGGCTATAGATCCAAAAAGAAAGATCACAATAAAAGCCTATGATGAGGAAGAAAGAACATCTAAAGGAATTGTTACCCTACCAATCAGGGTGGGCCCCATAGTGAAAGATGTAGCTTGTCAAGTCCTTGACATGAAGCTAGCATACAACATTCTTCTTGGACAACCATGGATACACGCTTTGAAAGTAGTACCTTCCACATACCATCAATGTATCAAGTTCCCACATGAAGGTCAAGAGATCACCATCCAAGGTGACCCTAACCCCTTTCAATACTGCAACTCTATTCAGCCCAAACCAGAAGTTGTGATCCCCACCAACCATGCTTCTATCGCCTCTTCATCTCGTGTAGATCTAGCTACACTTGCTTCCTATTTCGGAGTGTCTCAACCTAAACTCCACCTCAAAGATAAGGGCTTGGGTGAGTACACGGTCTCCCAATCCCTCTATTTGGCACAACTACCTCTATCTCCTAGATCCTATGGGAGACCCATCCTAAGGACAACCAAAGCAGAGAGAACCACCAAAGGACCATTTGTGAAATGGGGAAGCCTAGAAGATGAAAGTGATGAAAAAGATGTCCTATAGTGGCTATACAAAGATGAAGGTAGTTCCTCAACACAACATAACCATCCCATTATACAACGGCACAATATGGTCAAGGCTTTCAAATGCTACAGAGAATGGGGTATGAAGGACATGGTCCACTTGGTTCAAGAGAGGATGGCATCACTGAACTCATCCAACCTCATACCTTAAGAGCCTGAGACACTACAGGGCTAGGGTACACTGGACCATCAAGAAACAACAGAACCAACAAGAACAAAGGCAAACAACCAGAAGCATCCACTAGCAATCTGGTTGAATAAATTTAAAGAATGCAAATGGGGAGCAAAACTGATTCTAATGAGTATGAGTGGGATAGCATCTCTGAGATGTCTTGTGATGAAAAATATATTGACGTTGTCCACGAGTACGACCCGACCCATGCCAATGAGAGACAAGGTCCAAGGGCTAGACCGCTAGAGTCTGACCCGCATAGAAACAATAGTGAAAATCGTGAGGAAGGAATGATACCCCCTTGATGGATCCACTAATAGAGGGTACCATTGCAGACTTTGTCCATGCCTTTAATAATTCTATCCTAACCATCAACGCCATTAAACCAGACCAACCTAATGACCCCTTACCTTTGGTACACCCTAAACTAATCAACTAGGACCTAGAAGGTACCACCCCTGAACTAGACACCTTTGAAAATGATGACTCCATCATCGATTACCTTGAGCTGAGAGATCACATACCTGCAAGAGACCACAGGGCTGGCTACGCTATTGAACTCAACGAGAAGGCCTATTTTGGAGAGAGTGCTAAGCCTTTCAGTCATAAAAATATCAAGATGAAAGAACGATCTAACGGTGAAAACCACTCTGCGGCAGTGTTAGATCATCAAAATAGTAAAAATAAAGACGTATCCAACAGTGAAAACCTCTCTGAGGCACCCGAAGGTTGGAAGGCTTGACCCTCTCCCCAATCTTATGCATCAGGAGAGATTGTCGATCTTGATAGAACTGGTAGAACCAATCAATGTCAGCACAGGAGATGAGCCCAGAATGATCCACATTGCAAAAGCTCTCACAGAACATGAAAAACTAGCATTTACAGATTTTTTCAAGAGAAAACAAATCAACTTCGTATGGACATACGCTAACATGCCAGGGCTAGATCTGAATCTTATCATGCATCATCTATCTCTAGCTCCAGCAGCTAAACCGGTCAAACAAAAACTCAGAAAGATGCATCCGCATGTGGCCCTCATGGTGAAAGAAGAGCTAAAGAAACTCTTAGATGTCAGATTTATTAGGTCTATAGACTATCCTGAATGGGTTTCGAATATAGTACTAGTGGCTAAACCAGATGGCAGAGTCTAAATATGCAATGATTTCAGGGACCTGAACAAAGCTTGTCCAAAGGATGACTTCCCCCTGCCAAACATAGACATGATTGTAGATCTCACGACAGAGCAGACTATGTTGTCACTCATGGATGGTTTCTTGGGATATAACTAGATAAAGATTGCACCCAAAGACCAACACAAGACGACATTTACGTGTCCTTGGGGCACCTACTGTTGGTGTGTCATGCCATTTTGCTTAAAAAATGCTGGGGCAACATATCAGAGAGCCATGACAACAATCTTCCACGACATGATGCACACTATAATGGAAGACTACGTCGACGACATTCTGGTGAAATCACTCACAAGAGAAAGCCATCTAGTAGTACTAGACAAGATCTTCAACAGGTTAGAATAGTTTAATGTGCGTCTCAATCCAAAAAAATGTGTGTTCGGGGTTACATCAGGCAAACTACTTGGATACATAGTGTCTGGAAACGGTATCGAAGTCAATCCAACTAAGGTGAAAGCCATCATGGAGATGCCACCTCCTAAGAATCTGACTCAACTAAGTTCCCTACAGGGAAAATTGCAATCTATCAGAAGATTCATCTCTCAATTGGCAGACAAGTGCCACCCATTTTCCCACCTTCTACACAAGAATGTCCCCTTCAAATGGAATGAGCCATGTGAACAGGCATTTCAGCAATTAAAGGAATATCTCATGAAACCACCAGTATTGATGCCACCAATTCAGGGCAAGCCTCTACTACTGTATATCTCAGCTACACCAACCGCTCTAGGAGCTCTCCTTGCACAACAAAACTATGATGGGAAAGAACAGGCTATCTACTACATTAGTCGAACACTCGTCGGGTATGAATTACAATACACACCTATCGAAAGAGCATGTCTAGCGGTGGTCTTCGCCTCACAAAAATGGAGGCATTACATGTTGTCACATTCTGTCAAACTGGTGGCGAAGATCGATCCACTCAAATACCTACTCAACAAGGCAGCTTTAATAGGTAGATTGTCCAAATGGGTCATGCTTCTCAGCGAGTTTGATATCGAATACGTAGATGGGAAAGCAATAAAGGGACAAGTACTAGTAAATCAACTGGTAGATGCACCTCTAATGGATGACAGCCCTCTGAGCTTTGAGTTTCCATATGAATCTATCTTCCACATAAATACAACAACCTGGAAAATGTACTTCAATGGCTCATACACCCAACATGGATTGGGGGCAGGTATCTTATTGATCACAACTAATGGTGATACAATCCCTAAATCATACAGATTAATGTTTCCCTGCACTGACAACATGGCAGAGTATGAAGCCCTAGTCATTGGTATTAAGCTAGCAGTTGAATGGAACATCAAAGAACTTCAAGTATATGGCGATTCACAGCTAGTCATAAATCAAGTGAATGATGACTACCAAACAAAAGATGAGAAACTAATCCCTTACAAGAGAATGGTAGATGACTTCAAAGAATACTTCATCAAGATCTCTTTTGAGAAGATACCAAGGATTGAAAACAAAGCTGCAGATGCTATGGCCACAATTGCCTCTCTCCTCGACATTCTGGAAAGTCAATCACATTATGAGTTCTTGGTAGAGCCAGTGTCCTATCCTGCATACGACACCCCTGAGTCCCATATCATCTGCCACATTGTTGGAGCTGATTCCCCCCTCTACGGAAAGATCTTTGCCTATCTTAAAGAGAATACCCTCCCGCCCGATCTCTCCAGTAAGCAAAAGAGAACCTTTATTCGTCAGGCATCCCGGTATGCCATTATCACCAATACCTTATATCACTGAGGTCTCGATGGTACTCTCCTTAGGTGTCTTGATAGTGAGGAATATCAAACTGCCCTGAGAAAAATGCACGACGGTATATGCGGGACCCACTCTAGTGGCCCTACCCTAGCCAAGAAACTCATACGCATGGGGTACTACTAGCCAACCATGGAATAAGATTCCTATCATTTTATAAAGAAGTGCAAGAAATGCCAAATCCACGGGAACCTGATACATGCACCAACATAGGAGCTATAGCCAATAACAACTCCTTGGCCTTTCTGTCAGTGGGGACTAGACTTATTGGGCAAGATTCATCCTCCCTCCTCAAGCGGCCACAAATTCATTATCACTGCCATAGAGTACTTCACGAAGTGGATTGAAGCTATGCCCTTAGCCAACATCACAGGCAAGTAGATTGCCTCTTTTATCCTAAACTATATCATTTGTCGTTATGGTGTCCCTTCATCCATTATCACGGATAACGGATGACCCTTCAAAAACTAAGATGTTAGGGAACTATGTGACAAATTCCATATCCAGCATCGCTTTTCAACCCCCTATTACCCACAAGGCAATGACTAGGATGAGGCATCAAATAAAACCATTCTAAAAATACTAAAGAAGACTGTCAATGATGCCGGTCGTGATTGGCATGTCCAACTGAATCCCGCACTGTGGGCCTACCACACAAACATCCGTACACCTACAGGTGCAACACCATACTCCCTAGTCTATGGATCTGAAGCTATCTTGCCCATTGAAGTCAAGATCCCATCCTTGCGAGTCTCATTAAAAGGCCTCATATCAGATGAAGAATACAGAGTGACCAGACTTCAAGAGTTAGAGTTCTTCGAAGAGAGAAGGCAATAGGCCTTTAACCTCCTGAAAGCATATCAGCAATACATGTCCAGAAGCTACAATCATAGAGTAAAGCTCCAAATATTCCAAGTCGGTGACCTAGTCCTAAAAGAAAATCCCAGAAATCAACAAGAGAGAGAAAAGAAAGGAAAGTTTGAACCTAACTGGCTAGGTCCCTATGTCGTCATCACAGCTTATGGATCGGGGGCATATCAATTGGCTATGTTTGAAGGTGAATTATTTGATGATCCTATCAACAACATGCACCTTCGTAAGTTCTATAACTAAAAACCCCAATGTAAGGGAGTCCTGAAAAAATCCAAAAAAATTGAAAAAGTGATAAAAACAAGAGCAAAAAAAAAATCAAAAAAATGAGAAAATAGACAAAAAAATCATCCTATGGTGAAAACATGGCAAACAGGCGTCATGTGTACTTTTAGCTTCTCGTGCAAATAAAAAGCAAGTGGTGAAAACCTGGTAAATAGGCACTATCTGCGACAAACCACTTCCTCCATCTATTTTGACTTCATGTCTCTTGTGTCCCTCATATTGTTCATCTTGAACCAGTCCTTTGAACTATTGTCAAACTACATCGCCTCTGAGTTATCACGTAGGCCAGGCCATTCTCAATGCACCCCTGAGGCTCCTCTCCACTCCACTGTCCCATCCATCCCATATCTAGTCCTTCTGTCAATCTAAGTCCGTGCTATTTCTGCCCCACTTTGCCATCGCCTAGGTCTTAGGTCTGCTAGGGTTTACCCTGAACTATGTTGCCTCTGCATTGTCACGTAGGCAAGGCCATTTAGCAATGAGCCCTCGAGGCACTAGGTCAGTCCCTTAGGGTCAGTCTCTCCATGTCTGTCTGTCGTCTCACTCATAATAAGTCGATCCTTGTCTAAACTGGGGGCAACTCCTCGACCTAGTTATGTATTTGGATTCTTGAATGCCACTATTCTAAGAGGATACTAATAAGGATTGTGATACCTTTCACTAAGACAAGCAAGCACAGCAAAAGCAAGCTACCCAAACCAAGAGTCTTGATGCAAAACATCAACCTATCCAAAACAGAGCAGGATACCATGCCGAAACACTAAAACTGATTCTATATCAATTATGGTAAAAGACACATCTAATGCAAGAATGTTTTGTAAACAGGTTAATTTACAAGGTCTTGAATTTTTGTCATTATGTCTTCCTATGCTACTCAAGGATGCCAAAAAAGCTAGAGATGCTATGATGGGGGCATAATCTTTTTCTATGTCTACTGCTTGTGGATTAAACTATGGTAATGGGACGACTTTTGTCTAATGACATGATCAGCAAAAAGATCATCGAGGACTCCGAGGTCTAAACATGAAAAGGGGCAATCCTTGTCTATTGAAATCCAAGAAGTACTCAGGTCATCTAGATTCAAGTTTGACTAGATGCTTGTATCAACTTGCTATATCAAAATCCATGTAAGAAGTACTCAGGTCATCTCGGTCTAATTATACCTAGATGCTTGTATTTCCTTACAACATTTCAAAAAGTGAAAAATACCAAAACAATGCCCAATGATGAAAGCAACAACCTTGCAAAAATCTAAAGATGACAAATCCACATCCATTTCATAACCATACCCATATCAACCATGCAATCAAAAAATCCTGCAGTCTATCAAATGAAAGTCAGTATTTCTTCATCTCTTCTTCCTCCTCTCTATATCATCACCTGTGTAGATTGAGTACATTTGGACATATCAAAAACATAGCATAGATTGCATATCACATCACATGAGATAGTAATTTACATGATTACATCATTTGCATACATCATAAAGCCCATTAGGTCACCCACATGCATTTTGCATCCATATATCATCTCAAAAGGATCAAAAACATAAACAAAAGCATCATCAACATACATATAGAGTTGTATACATCGTATCCATAACATATCACATTTGCATTTTACATATCAAATCATACAAAAATCCATCTAGTATGCATCACATAGGCACAACATCATAAGATAGATCACCTCCATAAGCATATCAACCTAGGGGCACGCTAATCTGCTGCCACTGCCCCATGATATAACCCTCTATAGTACTGAGCCTATGCCTGGGCTCTAGTAAGCTCACTCTGCACCTAGACCACTTGTGCCTATGCCTACTGCACCTGTGAAACCAAAAAACTAGATGTCACATCTATGCCCATGGCCATCACAGCTGCATCTCTCTCTGCCCTCATAGCCCGCATGCTAGCTAAGGTTGCGTCTCTCTCTCTAGTCAACTCTGATAACAGAGTCGCATCTGACTCTCTCCGTGACTCTACTGCTCTCAGATGAGCCCTCAGCTGCCTAACTTGGCTCTGTAGTGCAACAATAACCTGCTACTGCACATCAAGCTGTGGAGCCTGCTCTGCCTATGTCACCTATTGCACTGGCACCTGTCCCTATGTCAGCTGTGCCACCTGCTGTGGTGGCGGCATCTATCTCTGTGCTACCTCTGGCTAAACTGGCACCTGGACCTATGCCTGTCCAATGGCTTGCTGGCCTACAAGTCCCTCTCTGACCCTCTGCCTCAGTCTCAGTCTCCCATCATCTCCCTGATCTCTCCTCCTCCTCCTCCATCCTCCCCTCCTCCTGCCAGCTGCACCCTCACCGTCTGAATCATCCTCGTCTATATGAGGAGCTAACTCTCCTAGCCCTGAATAGCTTGGGAATGGGTGTGCCGCAAACCACTCCTCGTAGTTTGGCATCATGCCAGTGTCCACTATCTCTCTCCGCATGGGCCAAGCTGCATAAGGAATCTGCTAAAAGTCTATCAAGGCCTCCTCATATGATGCCACAGGACCCCACCTATACCTCTCTGCATGAGTCCTGGCAAAGCGTACCTCCCCTTATGGTCTGCCCTGGACTCAACCAAACTATCGCTGCACTCTACTCACAATCTGCCTCTCCAGAATGTACCTAGTCCTGCCAATAAGCCACCACGTCTGGAAACAATACGGAAGCTCATCTGCTTCATCGTCCCATACCTCACAGTTTATGTAAGGGTGCAAAATCACTGCATCCACCCCATCAAAAGCATGTCTCGAATACTCTAACTTCCTCAACCTGTGCTGGGAAATAACACCCGCATAGCCATAACTATAGGGCTCACCCCTCTGCATGTGGAATACACATATCAGGCATGTGATGGCAATGTGCTCCCACAACCAAAGCTGCAACAGTGACACACCCACTGACAAACTGGCTCCTCTATGATAAATCACCTGGTACATGTCTCTATATAAGTGTGCAAGCACACACACACACCCCACGCATACTGGGTCCCGTCTGTGATCATGCTCTCCATCACCCTCCCCCAGCCGATCGGGAATCCATGCGACCTCCTATCAGGGCATATCATGCCACCGATCAGTCCAGCCACTATGCCCGGGAAGTAGTCATAGCAATCATGCATGTCTTGCCATGAAATCTCCTCCCCCACCAACTCTGGGTCATCAAATACACATCTACACTCCTCCAAGGCATCGTCCCATTGTGACTCATACTCAACTAGCTCTCCCTAAATCGGGAGGTGCAGAATCCTGTACACATCCTTGAGAGTAACTGCCATCTCCCTCGTCAGTAGATGGAATGTATCATCCTCGCTGTGGAATCGCTCCACCACTACCATCAACATAGCTCGATTCGCATGAACCTCGGGCATAAAGCAAACATAGTGCAGACCCATAGTGCCTAGAGCCTCACGATCTATCTCAGTCAACATATACCAAAAGAGTGTTTCGGCGCATCTGTCCTAGTTGGATTTCCTAGCCATTAATATGCATAAAAATTGACTTTTGACAAGTTTTGAAGAAATACATACCAGGGGTCCTGCCTCCGCTGGCTGATCGAACCGTCGAATCCGCTCAAACCGGTGCTCCTCATGAGCAATATCCATTTGTCTAGCTGCCATGCTCTCCTAAGCTCTCTAGAGGACTAATCAACTATGGGCAAGTGTACAAATGATTAAAATATGTGGACCCAACTCCTTTATATAGCAAATGACCCATACCTAACTGCATGACAACTATGGCTACTTCCCATGTCCTTTTCTCCGAAGCATATCCCGTCTTTCTCCATCCTAAACTCATTTTTCACTTTCTTCTTCATGAGATTGTCTATGTCAAGCCTTCTGCCTTCTTCTCGTCTAATCTCCTGAGGGGGCATCCTATCATTAAACTTGTATCAGGGGCAAATTGGGGCATGTATCACCGCCAAAAATTCTTTTTGTTTGAAACAACGTGATAAAACACATTGCATCAAAGAGGGGCAAAATGTATACACCTTAAATTGGCATGACTCTACTTAAATAAATATTTTTATATTTATTTCATCATTCACATTCTTCTATCAAAAAATAAATAAATTCATTTATTTATCTGATTCATTTCCTCTCATTTAATTAAATAAACACATTTATTTAATTAATTAAATTCATTTACATCACCTTCATTCTGCTAAATAATTAAATAATTTTAATTATTTAATTAAAACCTTTTATTCTTCCAAATTTAAATAAAATGCAAATTTTATTTAAATAAAATCTAAATTCTCCACTAAATAAAATATATTTTTTTATATTTTATTTTATTCCTCAAATATCTTCACAAAAATAAAATATATTCTTATATTTTATTCCTCTCATTTATCTACAAAATAATTAAATAATTTTTTTTATTTAATTATGCATTCTTATCTTCAAAAATCATTCTTATCTTCTAAAAATACTATGCTCTTGTCATACAAAAGCAAAAGCAATTTTAAAGCATCTTTAAAACAAACTTTCTCTTAAATTAAAAAATAAATTCTAAATTAAGAAAATCAAATCTCATCCTCATCAAGAGAGGAGTTAACTTCACAAAGCCGCTTTTCAAATGACACATGTCTTTTTCCATTTGTTGCACGTTCCTCAACAACCCTCCTCTGTTGATCTTCCATTTTTCTTCTAAACCATTGACCTTCCCTCACCTTTTTCTATAAATACCACCCTCTCCTTCATTTCATATCGATCATTTGTGCAAACTTATTCTACAGAGATACCGGCGCGCCTTTGGCACCCCCACTTCCATAAGCATTTCATATCCATTTGTTAGTGTGTTTGAAGCTCATCTTCAACCACATGAATATCTCAGCCATTCCATTCTTGTCACCTTCAACAAGTAAGGGAGCAATAACTTCTAAGGGCTTCATCAACATCAAGGTCAAGGAAGGATAGGCAAACTATGGAAGACGCAAGGTGAAAGAGGTTGTAAGTGTTGTTCTTGTTTATTACTTTAAATCTCCTTTTTTTATCTTCATATTTCATAGATGTTTGGGTTCTTATTATCATTGATTTGATTAAACTATTTTCCCCCTCACAACTTTTAATATTTTGTCATTTTATGTAGTTAAAAATATTAAAGCAAATCAAATATTTTTTTCTAGATTTGCTTTATTTTGAGGCAGATGAGGACAATAAAAATTAAAAAAACTGAGCTTTTATTGAGCAAATAAAGCTTGTTTTAAAGTAGATTTTGGTGAGGTCTACCTTGAGGAAGATTTTCACAGCTTTCATATACAGATTGGAGGTGATTTGAAAGCTTTATTTTTGGCTTTTTAGTGGAACTCGAAAATGGATCAAATTTTTTATTCTAGGAAGATTTCTCAGCTTTTTCTTTGGGAGATTTTTGGAGTTATAAATAGGGGAGAAAGACTTAGTTTTTCTCAGTTGATATCTTTGTTTCTTCTCTCTTGAGCACAGGCAAAGAGTTTGTAAACTGATCTTGGCTCATATTTTTTAGAGTTAGATGCGCCCTTTCAGTTCAATACAGCAAAGCATTCATGTTTCACATTTGTTGCCTCTTTTATAACTTTGATTTGATGTTTTCACTATGATTATGATGTCTAATCCTCTGATTATGTCTTGATGTTATTGAAATATAAGGATCTATTGCCCATCTAATCCAGGTTGTGTGTTGTGTTTTAATTAAACTTTCATACAAAGTACTTTTAGATTGTTGGACTTATGTGAAACTGAGGAGGTTACATGCTTGAGAGTTGTTTGTGGGTAAAATTTTACATTTTTAGATCATCTTTAGATAAAATAGAATTTTATTCCAGTTATTCGTCATCCCTTTTCTTAGACAATTGATTAGTTTAGAAAGATCTTAAGGAGAACCAACCCACTCTGGAGATTCACTCTCACTATAGGAAACCCACATCTTGAGAGTGTTTCCATGTGTCAATAAGTAGCTAAGTCTTCTGTGAGCTTAGCAGGGTGCATACTTGATTGATAATAGTTTTTGGCACACCCGGTGGGACTCTGAAAGTGATTTCAAAGAAGTTTTATACCCTCACAGCTATTGTTCTAGTATATGCAATAATATTCCAACCTTTGGAGGCTTTCACAATATACCTGGCAACTCGTTATCTCTGATCTTGCATGTAGATTAGTGTTATCAACTTATGAAAAGCAAATCCAGTTCTAATCCTTTCGAGCATTTACAACTGTTGCCACCAAGAAGAAGAGGTAGATCAATAAGCAGAATAGCCAATTCAGCGAGGAGATCAAAATCAACACCTTTAACTTCAACATGAAGAAGTAGAAGTCCGGTGCTGATAGTTCAAATACCCATAATGGCTAGGCAGTATGCATTTGCCACCTTTAACAGAGGCAACCCACTGTAACTTGCTCAATGTGATGATATTCCAGTCGTAGCCCTTAAAGGTCTGCCATATTTCACTAGAGAAGACCATACTACAGCTGCTAAGTACATTTAGGATGTGGCAACCGTTTGTTCCATACACAATGTCACCCAAGAAAATGTGGTAATCAGACTTCTGGCTGCATAATTGAAAGGGAAAGCCTTGCAATGGCTCAGAGGACTTGCTGAAAATTTAATAACATCGTGGGATCTACTGGGAGATGGATTGCACAAGCACTTCGAAGACAAATCTGATCATCTCTCATTTTTGGAGCAGTTGAGCACCATCAAAAGGGCACCCCACGAACACATGGCAGATTTCAACTATTGATTTTATAGAACCTGGGACTAAATCCTCGCAATAGTAAAACCCTTACCAAGGCATGCATTTTTGTTTTACCTTAAAGCTTTGAATAGTGAAATTTTTGTAATGATCTAGTCTATGGGAGGAACCACCCTTCCTGATTCTTTTGAGATTGTTGTTAGAGTAGAAAACTGCCTCATCCAAGCAGGGAAGATAGCCTCGTGGCCTACCCTACCCATTTTCCTAGAAATCTAGCCATCTGTGCCAATAGCAGTGCCTCGTTTGGCTACTATCCCACCTGTTCCAACAATAACTTGTCAACCTACAACCAAGAAAATCATGCCCCAGCTCACCTCCAAGAAATCCAAGAGTTGTAAGGCATGATTCAGTCCATGGGCAAAACCTTTGGCAATGAATTTGTTAATATTAAAAAATAGATTGGTCAAGAAACTAAGACTTACCAAGCCCCGTATCAGCCCATTCAATAATATAGGCAGTCATTTCAAGCTGATCCTCAGGGTCAAAGAAGAAACTACAACCCTCAACCTTTCCTATCTTACAACCCAAATATTGCTAGGACCTCGAGGGAGCTTGTACCCACATAGAATAACTTAGCCCAAAATAGTGACTGGTGTTATCCATGTCACCAACCGCATAATCAAGCTACGTGCACAAATGAAGTAAGAAATCAGGCACTCAAGGTACATAACAGTTATGCACGTTCAGAAGGTGCCCCTGGTGAAGTTTCATCTCAGCCGAATAATGTTGATGTGGCCTTGATGAACTGGCAAGAGAGTGATTTCTATGGTATGAATTACCATCAAAGCCAAAATCAACAACATACACCTGTTTCAACCAACACAAGGTCAAAACAAAGGGCTGTAGACCTTAATCAACAAGCTACAGTGGTACAACAACAGCTTGTGAGAGATACATTTCAAACTTTGCCATCACAAACTACCCATATACCACAGCAAAAAGTGCAAATTCTGCAAAGGGATCAAACTATACTAGTAAAGGATCAGTCCAAAGTACAACAACAGCTTTCACAAAGGCATGATGATGCTGCTGTTGTAAAAGGATAGAAAAAGGTAAATCTTGTTTCTTTCAACATAGTGGATCATCTTAAGAAAGCTACAATGAGCATGTCAGTTATGGATGCATTGTACATTCCTGGCCAAAAGAATCTGCTACAAAAAGCATTGGCTGAACTTTCAATTTCTGAGTGTTCTAATCAAGGAAAAACCAAAGTTGTACTTGCCAACAGCTCAGAAATCAAGAGTGGACAGCCATCAAACGAGGTAAAACCTCCTCCCTTTTACTTAAGTTTGATTATTGGTGACAAACTTGTTCATAACTACATGATAGACTCTGGGGCAAGCAGTTCAGTCATGCCCAAAAATCTAGCTGATTCACTAGGATTGATTTATGAGCCCCTTGCAAAAGGAGTTGTGTAGTTAGATGGGTCTGCACTTAGTACTGTAGGAACAATAAAAAATCTGCCACTTACACAGCATGCTTGTTCTAATTTTTCCATCCATCAGGACATTTACATCATTGATCTACCACCTAGTTTTGCAATATGCCTTTCTAGGGAATTCACTACTAAATTGGGTGGGTTTCTATCTTCTGATCGGTCCCACTTATTTTTTAGAGTGAGATATGGTATGAAAGTAACCATACAGTCTGAACCACTTGCAAAGGACCATGTTGAGCCCTATGTTCCCAGCCCAATAAACACTAACCTCTACATCACCCATGGGCAGTAGGATGAACCCATGAGCCTAGATCCCAATGCACCTATAGAAGACATAAACTTAGATGATTGGGTAGCTAAAGATCATGAAAGTGATCCTTTCCATCACAGGAATGAGGTAGGATTAGGCATCTATATGATACAGGAACCTGATGCAGTGATTCCTAATCTGATTAAGGACCAAAGTCAATTGGAAAAACAAGAAGACCAGCTTTGGAAGCTGTACTTTGATGGATCAAGGACCAAAACAGGTGCCGATGGAGGGAATATATTAATCTCCCCTAAAGGAGACAAATACTATGCAGCCGTGAGGTTCACCTTCAGTTGCACAAACAATGTGGCTGAGTATGAGGCCCTGATCCATGGTTTAGAGTGGGCCTAGAAAAGAGGTATCAAATCTGTACAAGTTTATGAGATTCTGAATTGATCGTTAATTAGGTTAGGAATCTAAATGCTACTAAAAATGACCTACTCAAAAAGTACAAGCATAGAGTGTGGGATTCAATTGAATTTTTTGATGCATTTAATTTGTTTTCGATTCCTAGAAACCAAAATAAGTATGCAGATAAGCTTGCATCTTTGGGATCTCAATTTGAGGTTCCTGATCAGATTCAGAACATTGAAGTATAGCCATATGTCAAAGTAGTTGTCATGCCTTCTATACCTGACAATAGTGTTTCCTGGCAAGTATTTGATAGTGATGACCAAATCTTAAGTTTTTTAAGTACAGAGGCTAAATTTGCAGCTGATAATCAACATAAATACCAATAGCAATTTGAAGACCAAATTGTACAGTTGAGATCCAACAAGGTGCCCAAGGCACTGGTGATAGTAGAATTAGTGTTTAACTTAAATGATTAGTTTAGAAAGGATGAGTACAGCATGACGGTGACACAAGAACACTATGAGGCAGTGGAGATTTTTAAAGATAAGTTGTTGAAGCTCGGAAAGGTATGCATGAAAGTGAACAATAGTCATTTATTTAGTTATGCCAAGATTTTTGTGATGTTTTTGCATGGGAGTATAAATACTTAAGGGGGTTTGATCCCATTTTAGCCCAGCATACCATTGAATTAGAGCCTAATGCCAAACCTATTATGTAGAAACAAAGACCCCTGAATCCAAAACTTGAGCATTTAATGAAGGCTAAGTTAAATAAATTGATTGAGAGTAGTATCATATTCCCAATAAAACATACCTCCTGGGTTTCCAATTTGGTCCCAGTAAAAAAAAAGAATGGAGAAATCTAACTTTGTGTCAATTTTTGTGATCTAAATCAGGCCTCATTGAAAGACCACTACCCTCTTCCTTCCATGGAACAAATATTGCAAACTATTATTGGTTTTGATAGATATTCCTTGTTAGATGGTTACTCAGGTTACAACCAGATTCTAGTCAAAGAGGAAGACCAATATAAAACAACATTCATTACTAAGTGGGGTACCATGGCATATATGAAGATGCCATTCAGTTTGTCCAATGTAGAGGTAACCTTTCAACGGGTAATGGACATGGCCTTCCATGGCCTTATGAACAAAATAGTGCTAGTGTATTTAGATGACATAACTATTTTTTCTAAAAATCCTAATGATCATTTTGACGACTTGAAGCAGATTTTTCAGAGGTGCAAGGAGTTTGGGGTTTCATTGAACCCCAAAAATTGCATATTTTTAGTTCATGAAGGTAAACTTCTCGGCCATATTGTTTCAAAACAAGCTATTTCTATTGACCCTGAGAGAGTTTCAGCCATTCTAGATGTACCACTGCCTGCACATAAGAAAGGCTTGTAAAGCTTTCTTGGC
Source organism: Cunninghamia lanceolata (assembly GCA_027924645.1). Taxonomy (NCBI): domain Eukaryota; kingdom Viridiplantae; phylum Streptophyta; class Pinopsida; order Cupressales; family Cupressaceae; genus Cunninghamia; species Cunninghamia lanceolata. Next base: position 76,758 of record BSBN01001505.1, on the reverse strand, counting down.
AGAATTAATTTTGTGAGAAGATTCATTCCAAACATTGCAACTTTGTTACAACCTCTTACGGCCATGTTGAAGAAGATTGTGCCATTCAGCTAGACTAAGGAGGGAAAAGAAAGCTTCGAGCAGATTAAAGAAGCCCTCACTGCTGCCCCTACCCTCATTAATCCTAATTATGAGAGGGATTTTATTTTGTATGCTTTTGGAGGAGCTGACACTATCTCTGCAATGTTATGTCAGCAAAATGATGAAGGATTAGAGTAGCCAATAGTATTTTTCAGCCAGGTACTGCATGACTATGAGGTAAAGTACTCTTTTGTGGAAAAACATATTTTTTTTGTTGTTAGCCTCAAGAAATTTAGACACATATGTTGTCTAATAAAAAAATTTACTTAATGGTTACTCATCCTACTATCAAGATTTTTTATTAAATAGAGATATAAATGACAAGAGAGCTAGTTGGATAACCAAAGTTGTGCAATTTGATGTTTATATCAAAGTGACCAAGTTGATTAGAGGCAAGGGCTTATACGAATAGCTTGTTGAAAGTGAAGAAAATAGTCAAGAACATGTAGAGGACACAGAAACAGTATTGAATAACAATCTACTAGCCACTGTACCAGCTCCTACAATCAGCTGGGTACAACAGGTGATGCATTATTTATAGTTTGGTCAATGTCCCAAAAGTTTGGATAGGGCAAGAAGAATGTATTTTAGGCTACAAGCTACTCCTTATGCTATCATTAATGGTATTTTATATAGAAAAGATTTTAATGGTGTATTTTTAAGATGTATTGGACCTAATCAAGTTGACAAGCTGTTAGAAGAATTTCAGAATGAACCTTCAGGAGGTCACTTTGCAGCTAGAACAACTACTTTGAAGATTATGCAAGTTGATTATTATTGGCCTGACTTGTTTAAGGATTCTTTTGTTTGGGTGAGAAGATGTGAGAAGTGTTCATTGTTTGCTAGTAAACAAAGGCTTGTTGCCTTACCTCTACATCCTATTAAAGTTGAACAACCATTTGCAAAATGGGGTCTGGATTTTATAGGACCAATAAACTCGCCTTCAAGTGCAGGCCACAAGTGGATCTTGACTGCCACAGACTATTTCACCAAGTGGACCAAGGTTGTTGCTTTAAAAGAAGCAAATGAATCTGTTGTTCTAAGTTTCTACCAAGATCTAGTATCAAGATTCGGTACACTAGATTCAATCATCTCAGATAATGGTTTAGCTTTCATTGGATTGAGAATTTTAGATTGGTCTATCAAAAATAATATCTTTTTGAATGCTTCTTCTAACTATTAGCCATAGGGTAATGGGCAGGATGAATCTAGCAACAAAAATCTGATAAGGATCATCAAGAAGATTGTTGAAGACAACCAAAGAACATGGCATGAGAAGTTGAAGTTGGCTCTTTGGGCTGACAGAATTACACCCAAGAGAGCTACTGGTTATTCTCCATATGTAATTACTTATGGTAAGGAGGCTAGATTGCTTGTTTTAGTTGAATTAGCAACTTTGAATTTCATCAAAGAGCATGAGCTTCTAGAGGAACAACCTTTAGTAGTCAGGCTAGCTCAGCTTATGGAGTTATAAGAAGTCAGCAAAGAGGCCTTGAAGAAGCTTGATACATCAAGCTCAAATGAAGAATGCTTTTGATAATACGGAAAGACTGAGGAGCTTTATTTTTGGTGATCTGGTGTTCAAATGGAATGAACTGAGAAGCAGACCTGGAAAGCATACCAAATTTGATGCAATTTGGGATGGGCCTTATGTAATCACAGAGTGCAAAGAAAATAATGCATTTTAGCTGTCTAAGTTAAGTGGAGAGGTACTGTCTATCCCAGCTAATGGGATGCACCTCAAACATTGCCTCTAAGGATAAGTACTACCTTTGTATATTGTAGAGTAGAGTTGCAATTAATAAGTCCTCATGCACATTTGCTTTTAGTATTTTTGTTTCCCTAAGTGCTGCTACATAGGTTTTCTGGCCGTCAGAGCCTATTAGTTTGCTTAAGTTTAGTTTGTTTTCAGTTTTTTGCTACTGTTTGAACTAGTTGGAGAGTTGAACTTTAGTGTGTCTGAGTTTGAGAAGAGCAGAGTATGACTTAATGACCACTGGATACTTAAGGCAATTGATCCGATGCTTAGCAAACAAGCATATAGCGGAAATCACCAAAAATATTACCATTTTTTACTTACAACTCAAAATTGGTAGAGCTGATGCAACAAATTCAGTTTTAGAGTGAAGGTTAACATTCTTATGTTATAATTTATTTGCATAGTTATTGTGTTTCAGTGATAATTGTAGTGTTGTTCAGGATAAGAAAGAGAAGGTCATAGTCATCATTGCCTTCAATGTTTTCAATCTTCAAAGTTATCTTCTATTCCTGCTCCTGATCTCAACATGAACTTGCAAAAATGTGGGAAGGTCATATTAGATCTCTGGTTATGAGATCTCTATATCCTATTAGAAGAGGAATAACACTTTGTTTATAATGCATTGATCAATGAACATCATCCATATCCAAGAATAGCTGAGAAAGAAACAATCATGGAATTTCAATGTTTTATTTTAATCTATTTGTTTCATGTGTAGGTATAGGATAAGTCATGTAGCTTTCTGATGGCATATCATAGCATATGGAGTAGAATGGGCTCCCACAAGGGTTGAGCTCAACATGTTGTCCCCAATTCTTAAGAGGATTGTGGAAAGAGTCTGAAAGAGCAACAGTGTCACATAAAGACCCTACAAAATAAAGACAGTTGTCATGTGTTTTAATTATATCTCAAAAAATATGATCTAGGTTTTTGAGATTTTGGATAGAGATTAGATGACAATAATATGAAAAAACATTTAAATGTCTCACCAACACAGTTTGCAATTTTTGAGGAACAATCATAGGCACAATACATAATAAAATGAAGATAGCAGTTGCATGTTTAAATCATATCTGAAAAAATATGAACTGGGTTTTTAAGATTTTTGGATAAAAATGAGAAGATTATAAAGTACAAAAACCCTTTAAATGTCTCACTTACTTAGTTTGTAATTTTCAAGAAATCTTCACAATGTTGGGCCCTCTTTCTTTTTGCAAATTTGAAGCTGTAAAAAATTATTGTAAAATGATATTTAAAACAATATCCTATAAATTGTTTATAAATATTCATTATTTATGCAGTTAAAACAAAGTAAAGCAAACAATATCTTTCTTTTTTTAGTTTGCTTTCTTTTGGGAAGATATGGACAAAAATAAGCCTTGTATTATTATTTTGTAAATGAAAATCAAAAGAGATAAGATTAGGCAAATCAGAAGGAAAAGCTGCATGACCTATTGTAAGATAAATATTAAAGTAATCTTCTTTATAAATTGCTTTTAATATTTCATCATTTTATGTAGTTAAAACTATTAAAGCAAATCAAATATCTTTTTCTGAATTTGGTTTATTTTGAGGCAGATGAGGACAATAAAAAAAAAAACTGAGCTTTTATTGAGTAAATAAAGCTTGTTTTAAAGTAGATTTTGGTAAGGTCTACTTTGAGGAAGATTTTGGCAGCTTTCATATACAGATTGGAGGTGATTTGAAAGATTTATTTTTGGCTTTTTAGTGGAGCTCGAAAATGGATCAAATTTGCTATTCTAGGAAGATTTCTTAGCTTTTTCTTTGGGAGATTTTTAGAGTTATAAATAGGGGGGAAAGACTTAGTTTATCTTAGTTGATATGTTTGTTTCTTCTCTCTTGAGCACAGGCAGAGAGTTTGTAAACTGATCTTGGCTCATATTTTTTAGAGTTAGATGTACCCCTTTCAGTTCAATACAGCAAAGCATTCCTGTTTTGCATTTGTTGCCTCTTTTATAACTTTGATTTGATGTTTTCACTATGATTATGATGTCTAATCTTATGATTATGGCTCGATGTTATTGAAATTTGTGTAGCTATTGCCCATCTAATCTAGGTTGTGTGTTGTGTTTTAATTAAACCTTCATACAAAGTACTTTTGGATTGTTGGATTTAGGTGAAATTAAGGAGGTTACATGCTTGAGAGTTGTTTGTGGGTAAAATTTTAGATTTTTAGATCATCTTTAGATAAAATAGAATTTCATTCTAGTTAGGGAAAAATCACCTCACAAAGTTGATCTGCCCAAAGAAGGATTGAACACCCTTGACTTTCTTAGGCTAAGAGATGAGGTTAATGGCCTTAACTCTTTTAGGATCAATTCTAACCCCATCCCTTGACATAATATGCCCCAACATCTTTCCTTCTTCTACTCCAAATTGGTATTTCTTGGGATTCAAAGAGATCCCATACTCCAAACATCTGTCAAAAATCATTTGCAAATGCTTGCAATGATCATTCCTATCTTTAGAGAATGTAATAAGATCATCTTGGTAGACAACCATGATTTCATCAATGAGGCTTGCAAAGGCCACATCCATTTCTCTTTGAAGTGTCGATCCTGCATTCTTCAACCTAAATGGTATTCTCAAATAAAAATATGTTCACCAAGGAGTGGACAATGTTGTCTTGTACTATTTTGACTCCTTGACTAGTACTTGATTGTAGCCTGAGAATCCATCCATCATAGAAATAAGTTTTGAACCAACCACATTTTGCAAAATATGATCCATACTTGGAAGAGGATAATTATCCTTAAGGGATCTAATGTTTAGTGTTGTCATAAAGGATTGCATCTTAAATGCTAAGCCTTTATAAGCGTGGAAATCCTATGCAACATGGGAATGCTCTCAGATGTCGGTCTGTCTATTTTGAGAATGAACCTCTAGAAGAGTCGGCTCCCTTTTAAAAGCCCTTTTAAATCTGTGACTTGATGGAGAAAAGTGAAAGAAGAAAATTTAATAAACAAAAAAGTGAAATACAAAATCTATCCTAAAGGGAGGGATGCACCAATATTTTGATTTAAAACTGCAATATAACTCACAAACATTCTCAATAAACCTGCTCTTACAAACCAAATTAATCAGATTCACCACATAAGTATTTCACAAAAAGGCATGAATAATCTTGCTCAAGCTTGTGACCTGTAATAAATTGAAATTTGTATACTTGCTCTAATAAATGAGACAAAGAATCCAGAAGTTTTGAAGCAAAACATAGAAAGCTCTTATCAAATCACTCAGTTTATTTGTACATTCCACTACGACTTCTAAACCGTTGTTAAGCCATCTAGGAAACTAGAAAATTGTGGTCACCTTATGTTTAGATGTGGTTAAGCCATCTTCTAAACGGGTGCTCATTGTTAGAGGTCTTCCACCTTCTTCTCGACCTCTTGATCACATTTACAACTATGCTAAATAAATAGCACATTAGAATTTACAACAACTTAATCATAATATGGTTTCTCATGCATATAACACTCGAAATAATAATAAAAAAAAATAACAACTAAGCATTCCGTTATCTTTACTAGCTTCTCAACCTATGCTTCCTCAAGCACCTCATTTAACACATAAGATTAGTCAAAATTATGATATTGTAGAGCAACTTCGTGCTACTCCTCCTAATATATCTCTTTGGGAGCTTATATAGACTTCTCCTAGTTACCATGGAATGCTCCAAGAAGCTTTACAAAAGGTGATTGTTCCACCCATTGTCAATCCAAATGATGTAGCAGCTCTATTAGATTGTATGCATGCAACAAAAATAGACATTTTGTTTCAACAACATGAGTTTCCATCTCTTGAAGTTCAGAATCAGTATGATCCTTTAATTATCTTCATTACAATAAACAAGACACTGGTTAAGAGAGTTATGATTGATAATGGATCAGCTCTTAATGTTTGTGACCTTAACTTTATGCATAAGATTAAAGTTGATACATCTTTGATTAAACTGGAAACAATTAGTATCTTTGGCTTTGATAATGTTGGACAACAATCCGTGGGCACTATAACTCTTCTGGTATAGGTAGGACCTGTGATTGTGCCTTCCCTGATTCATGTCATGCCTTGTTCTCTATCTTACAACATGATTCTTAGTAGACCTTGGATCCATGCATTGGGGTAGTTCCTTTTACTTTACATCGTTCATTTAAATTTTTATGCAAAGATAAGTTGCACACTATTCATGCTGATCTTGAACCTGATAATTGTTTACAAATTGACTCACAAAAACAAGTCATTTGTCCTAAAAATTTAAATAATTTGAAAGTTGATTAGTAAACTTCTCTTGCCTCAGACAATGTTGTGCAAGAGTCCAAACAATTGAATGCATTTCTTGGTGATGATTGGGGTTCATTAAATTTTACATCTTCTTCCATGGGAGAATATAGAGTTAATAACCCTGTCCCCGAAACATCAAATATTGCATCAATGTCCTCTCATGCTTTGAATGTGAAGAATAAAGATTCTTTGGTGACAAATTCAAATAATACTTTTACTTACACTACCGATTATGAAACTTATGAAGCTCCACCTTCTTCCAAAGAAATGTCTTCTCTTTATGGTCAAGGATTTTAGATCCTTTATAAAAAAATGTGATTATGTAGGTAATGGTTGTGGTATTAATCAACAAGGAATCAAAGTCCCTATAGAATCCGCTTCGTAACATTACTCAATTGGCATTGGATATAATCATTTCAAGGAATCTAAATCCCGTAGACGTCCTACTCTTAATGTGAATACAATATCAACACTTAACTTGATATTTCCTAAGATGATTGACACTAGTTGTCCTCTAGGAGAAATTCCTTTGGATATATTTTCAATAGACAAAGCGATAATGAAATTCTTAGGTACTTATGCCAATATTCCTTGTTACCATCATAAACATGGCTTACCTTATTGTTTGAACATTAGTGCATATTTTGGAAAAACTACTAGCATGATAAATGCCACTCTAAAGTTTGATGAAGAATTTGAAGACATACCACAATCACCTAATCTTCTAGACCACACTACTCTACTTAATGGAAAGACTGTTGATGTTTTCATGGAGAAAGATAATACTAAAAAAGTTATCCCTATTGGTGATTGCTTACAAATAGAAGAGAAAGAAGAAATGACCAAGTTATTACATGAATTTTCTGAACTGTTTGCTTGGAACTATTCAGATATGCCTGGTATTGATCCTCAGATTATAACACATAATATCATCTTGAAACCAGATGTTACACCATTTAAACAAAATATTTGTAAGATGAATCCTAAGGTTGCATTACTTGTCAAAGCTGAGATAGAAAAGCTTCTACAAGATGGCTTTATCTGCCCTATTGACTATTCACCTTGGATCTTGAACATTTTCATCATCGCTAAACCTGATGGTCATATAAGAATGTGTACAAATTTTTGAGATTTGAATCTTGCATCTTTGAAAGATGATTTTCCACTTCCCAACATTGATATGATTGTTGATTCTATAGCTGGCCATGAATTACTCTCTTTCATGGATGTTTTTTCAAGATATGATCAAATTTTAATTAACCCTCAAGATTAGTATAAAACAACATTTATAACACCTTAGGGTACATTTTGTTGGGTAGTCATGCCCTTTGGACTTAAGAATGCAGGAGCTACTTACCAACGCGCCATGACCCTTATATTTCTTGATTACATGCACATTATTTTAGAAGATTATGTTGATGACATCTTGGTGAAGTCCATTCATTGCCAAGATCATGCTATGAATCTTTGACAAATCTTGGAGCGCATAAGGAAATACAACATGTGATTAAATACTCGTAAGTGTGTTTTTGGTGTAGACAGTGGAAAACTATTAGGGTTTATTGTTTCAAATCATGGAACTGAAGTGGATACAAAGAAGATTGACACAATTGTTAATATGCCAATACCTAAAAACATCTCCCAACTTCGAAGTTTGCAAGGGAAGATACATGCTATCCACCAATTTGTTTCACAACTTGCGGATAGGACACACCCTTTTACGCAATTATTGAAGAAGGATTTGAAGTTTCAATGGAATTCTAAATGTCAAAAAGCTTTCAAAGATTTAAAGGCTTATGTTGTGCCTTGCACACATGCCCCATTTTGCCAAATGGAGACCCCCTCTTTTGCTTTGGTTTGAAGTCTCAACGTTTGTCACTTATGATGATGAGAAGGTGGATTTGTGCTTAGAGTGCATGATTTGCTTCAAATTTCAGTATTTTGCATGTTTGGAGTCATTTGATGTTTTTCATGATTGATTTGGAAGTATCTTGAGTGGTCTTGTGCTTAAAAAATAGCCATTTGTTGCCTTCTGCATTGGAATTGGGTGTTATTGCATTTTGCTCAAAAATCCTGTCACTGAATATTGCCCTTGAGATTGCTTTTGCAGGATGTGTCATGTTGAAATTCTTAGTTTCTAGATCTTACAGTTGCAAAACTATGTCAAATTCCATTAGATTTCACTAAGGGGTTCATGTGCTTTCACCTCGATGCATGGTCCTGAAGCCCTGATTTGGCTAAGTCTGAAAGCTTGAAGATCCTGAAATATGGCTAAGTCTGAAATCTGATGGAACCACAAAATTCTAGAATCTGCATATGAAATCCTATGGATCTAGAACCTATCTCAAACATCCTGTTGTGATGTTCACAACATGCCCCATTTTGCTCCTCGGCAAAATGAGGACCCCTGCTGTTGCTTTGCTTTTGTGCTTCTGCTTGTGTTTGTTCTGTCTAGTGGTAAAGGGGAAAAGAGAGTCAAATTTGCAAACCTTGTTAAAAATATAGAAAATTTGCATTTTTTAGTACCATTGCATGATATGGTTGGATTCCTTGTGAAAAATGAGCTAGGATTGCTTTTTGAACCATCTTAAAATTCATCATATTTTGCAAGTTATGATCATTTAGGTAAAATGTACTATTAGGTTTTGCATGATAAACAGTCTATTGTTTGCGTTTTTTCTTGTTGGCATTCGTTTTAAATTTTGAAAAAATTTGTACTTAGCAATTTTGTCTGGGTTCCACTCTGTATGTTGCATTTGATTGTTTTGCAGAAAATACATTGATTCACTTTAATCACCATTACTCATTCGTTGGAAGTGTTTTTACAGGTTCGAACTTGCGCTTTGAACCTTTCGCTTGAACCTTATGGCTGGGTTCAATGGTTCGATAGTTCATTAGTTCAAAGTTTAGAGTTCAAAGTCTTGTTTTTCTCTCTTCTAACAAAATCATGTCAATACGGTTGCTCTGCATAAAGGATATATCATTGAACCACATGATTGAACCACCATATTGAACCTCTTTTTGGTTCAATGGTTCAATGGACGGAGTAGGCCTCGGCAAGACTGTCGCTGATGGTATGCCATCGGCATAACATTAACTATCGGAGTATTGTTTTTAACTTTTGCCGATGGGCAAAGTCACGCGGATAAATAAAAGGGACTTGGCTAGATATAAAACGAATGACATCGGCGTAACATTTTGAATCGGCGGAGTTTGGTTTTCTCTCGCCGAAGACTGCGATCTCCCCGATGGCCTTTTGCCATCAGTATAACTATTACCATCGGCCATTATGTTTTGGCCCTTGCCGATGGAAGAAATAACGAAGCGATAAAGGGGCATCAGCCAAGGTAAATGCCATAAGGAGGAAGAATTTATGAGGCGCCGATGGGCCGTCTCACACCGATGGAACATAAGAAGAACGGTGTCGGTGAGACTTACGCCGATCGAAGGAAACAAGAGGTATCGGCTAGAGAACGGATATTGGTGAAAGTTTTAAGTAGCTTCACCAATATCGTTGGTCACGCCGATAGATGAGGGAGGACTTAGCCGAAATGCGAAGGATGGGAAGATGGATATCGGCGAAACTCTCGCTGATATCGGGTAACAGCGAAACTCTCGCTGATATCGGGTATCGGCGTAGCGTATGCAATCGGTGGTGGTCGAAAATCCTTTGCCGATGGGCAAGGTTGGGCTGATACAAGGAAAGGTAAGGATGTGGAGGTCATCGGCCGAGGTAGAGGCATCGGCGGAGGAAATAAGGAGCTCGTCGACAGTGGAATCTCTCGCCGATGAAACAAAGCAAATGCCATCGGAAGGAGGAGTTTGTGAGTTGCCGATGGGCGATCTCACGCCGATGGAGAGCAATGAAAGAGCATTGGTATAAGGTAAAACATCAGCGGAGGAAATAAGGAGCCCGCCGATAGTATAATCTCTCCCCGATAAGAAGAAAATGCAATCCGATAAGGCTATATTGGTAACACTTGCGCCGATAGAGGGAAATAAGAGCATCGACCAAGGTATTGTGATCGGCAAAGAAGATTTAGAGTTCACCGATGGCGAATCTCTCGCTGATGGAACAAAGCAAAGGGGTGTCGGTGGAAAGAATATGGAGTTCGTCGATGGCGAATCTCTCGCTGATGAAGAGGAAATAAAGCGTAAGGGGCCATCGGCCTAACAATGAGGATCGGCGAGGAAGATTTAGAGTTCGCCGATGGTGAATCTCCCACCGATGAGAAGGAAACGAAGGCCAATATGACATCAGCAACACTCTCGCCAATACAAGGGTATCGGCATAGCCAACGCGATCGGTGAAGGAAATTTTGGGCTTGCCAATAGGCAAACCTCACACCGATGGAGAGCAACGAAGAAGCATCGATGGAAGAGAATGATCGGCGAGGGAATTTTGAGGCTCGCCAATAGTACAGACTTACGCCGATGGAAAGAAATAAGGAGGAAATAACGAGAAAGGCCATTGGCCAAATAACGAACATTGCCCAAGTATTTTTTGGACCTGTCGATGGCGATTATCACGCCGATGGGTGGGAATGGATGAAGCGGTGGGAATTTTAAAACACATTTTTAGCGCCCGTGGCATTTTTCTGGTCAGCGATGGTTGACCCGTTTGGTTTTGGGCAATCTGTATACATTTTGAACGCATTTTTGAGGGTTTTTGACCCAGATTTCCACATTTTTGCAGTTACCCTGATTTAAATAGATATTTTGAGTTTCCTGCTATTTATTTGATAAATGTGATACTTATTGCTTGTCTTGTCTTACAGGCTTGAAGTTGAGGAAGCAGCTGGAAATTCAACACAGTGACCTCATGGAAGAAGAAAATCTGATCTCAGGAGAAAGAAGTAAAGATGAAGTGCGAAGAAGTCAAGGCTGACCAAATGAAGGACAAAATTGCAACTGAAGGTGTTACTACAACAGACAAACAGAAGTTATTGCTAAGCTGCCAAAGCTTCTCAGAAGGGGCAATATTTCACCCAGATTTGACACTGCTCAGAGATATTTTTGAAGAACTGGTTCACCTATATTTATTGCTGTAACCAAGGGTTTGAACCAGAGGTTTAGTTAGTTTTTTTTGCTGTAGTGAGGACAATCAGAAAGTATTTATATTGTGCCTCTCTACACTGTAATATTTTACACAGGGATTTTTAGTATTTTTCCAGAATTGTAGAGTCTTTCTGGGCATAGTTTAGTTTAGAGGAGGTCACCTGTTGTCTGTAGTAAGGTGCGCGTGGAATGTCTGGCTTCCTTACTGTATCTATAAAGCTTGTAAGTTCTTTGTAGTTTGATCAATGAAACTAAGAGTCATTCCTACATTGTAAATCATGTATGACTATTTGTTTCTAATACAATAGAATCTGGAGTTCTGCATCTATCTTCTGAGTGTTCTCCTGCTCTTCTTTGTGTTTTGAAATATTATCTTTGAGAGCTTGCAATTTTAAATGTATGTTTGTGAAAATACTCAGAACTTGCATTTAAGGTTTTTACTGTGGATTTGATCAAATTACTGTAGGATTCACATAGTGCATAATAGAACAATTAGATCCTTTGGTAGAGTAAATGAGGTATAGATTAGATCTTTCTAACTTTTCCCAACCCATCTGAAATATTTAGCTGAAAACATAGAAATCTAAAGAAAATTGTCTCAAATTTGAAGAAGCATGTATAACAGAGTTAAAGGTAGACAGTTTTTCATAAATATATGAAGGAGAAAGCTGCAATAATTCAAGAAAACCATCTAAAACTTGCAGCACAGTAACACTTTGATGCAAAGGAATGAAAAGCGTTGACATATCTCATGATCTTTTGCATAATCTTAGTCCAGTAAACCACAAAGAAACTCTAAACTACGTAAGGCCCCTTGAACATTACAGCTTCACATTGACCAACTGAACTTGACCAACTAAACCATTGTAGACCTGGGATTAGTTGAATCTTAAATGATTCCTTCTTATCTTTCAAGTATAGTTTCGGTTTATTATATGTGAATTTTAACTTATTGTTATGATTGCATCAAAACAATCACCAACAGTTTTCTGGCGCTAGAAGGAGGGCCTCCCTGAGTTAGAGTTTATTCCAAACTGGCTAATAACAGTAATAGAGTGACTAGGTCTAGATCCAATTCAGGGGATATATTTGTGCAACTACCTGATATTAGGTGAGGTAGGAACCCTTTAATTTGGAATCCAAATATTTCGCAAGTAGGAAGTTCATCTAGAACACCTCCTGGGTCACCTTTTAACATCCGTAGTATTGTGAGTCCTAATAGATCACTGTTCAGATCTTTAAATCTTGGTTCAGGCACTCCTGGACGTCTCAATCCTGCTGTAAATCCTAATCCACCAATCAATCCAGGTATTCCTACAAGTTCAGGTCAAGCTCAAACACCTGTAATGGCTTATTTCGATGTCAATTCTCCCATACTCTTCAATGATTATCATGAGATGCCTAAAAATCTGGAAAAGATATGTCCCAAATACCAGTTGCATCAGGACCCAGAAGATCATATTAGAATATTCAAGGAAGCATGTTTTAGAGCTAGGTTAGAGCACAAGGATGTGGTGTGTAGATTATTTCCCTACACTTTTAATGAGCAAGCCTCTAGCTGGTATGTAAACTTACCCAACAGTTACATTTCTTCCTGGCCACTTATGGAAGAAGCATTTCTGTCAAGATTTAGGGGACCCATTGACCCTTGTGCTTTGTATCATAAATTAGCTGCTATAAAACGAGGAGAGGGAGAGCTGATTGATAATTTCAATGACAGATTTCAAAAGGCCTATTCTAGGCTAGTAGCCCCTTATACCATAGATGATGATCCCTTGTTGGCTATGTACTATGCTGCCTTGGATCCTTTAACTGCCATGTTTGTCAAAAGAAAACCTGACATAGATTCAATATCCAAAGCCTATAAAGAGGCAGCCTCAGTAAACCAAGAGATGAGACATACAACTTATAACCCATTTGTTAATGGAGGAAGTTTTGGGGTGCAGAATTAGACACAACCATGGAATGGAACCTCTATGCAACACACTCCACTATTAAATCTGGTTCCTTCTTACACACCTGTGTATAGTCCTACCCCAATTCAAGCTATAACTCCTTACACGGCTAGCACTTCCAACAACAGTCAAAATAATGGTCAGCCTTTGTTCCAACCTCCTAGGGATACAACTGTGGCAAAAGCACAAGAGGATAGGGAAGAAATCAAAGAGATCACTGCACATCTGAAAAGATTAACCACTGAAGTGACACAACTAAGAAATGAGAACCTCTATGGAAGAGGCAACCAAAACTACAATCAACATCAAAATCACAACCAAGGCCAAAATTAGAATTATAGTTTCAATCAAAATCAACAGAACAATCAGAACCAAAACTATAATAAGAATCAAGGCCCCAGCCAGGGGCAACCGATGCAAAATAGGGAGCCAGTGACAGATAATAGGACCTGGGGCAATAATAATAGAAATCAGAATCAACCTAGGCCACCCAAGACATGGAACACTGGGCCCAACAACGGTACTCTAGCTTCTCCTTTTGAGTATATAGATAATCATGATGCAAAACAGACAACTGGCATACAAATGGCCAGTATAGCACCCAAAAATTGGTGCAGATTTCACAATACCAATGCCCATGCTAAGCACGACTGTCCGCAATTCCACCTAGCAGCCAGCATTTTCAACATAGATGTGCAACCTCCTACCTCCGAATTTCTCATTCCCAAGGGTAATGAGGTAGTACCCTCAAGATATGACACAGCATTAGTCTTAGAAACGTTTACCTTTGCAACTGCAGAAGAGAAAGAGGATGAATTGCTGGAAGATGAACCATACTGTTGTGAGAATCTTTATCCTGAATCAGCCTTTGTGTTAAATGCTTTTCAGTTTCCCTTTGAATTTGAAAATGAGATATTAAATGAAACAGAGGAGGTGCAGGGCTTTCAATAGACAAATAAAAGCCACACTTACAATTTGAGGAACAACCCTAGGCTAGGAGGGCCTTTTACCACTTCCGTTCCTCCGAATAACATCAATACACCCCCAGATTAGAATGCTAGCAACAATCCTGCCACACTTAAAGCTAATCACCACACAGATAATGGAACAACAATACAAAAGGATCAAACAAGTAAAACTGAAGCAATAGAGACAACAAGAATAATGAATTACTTGTCAGAGGAAATAAAGAAAATTAAGGTTAGTATACCTCTAAATGAATTATTGAAGATCCCAGGGATCAGAAATGCTTTTATAAAATCCCTGGATGCATCCATGATGAGCGAGATGTCTGCTGATATAACTGTTCCTAATAGAGATTCACCACCTAAAGAGAAGAATAAGAAAGTTGAGCAGCCTTCCAATACAAATGTAGTAATACATGCGGATAAGAGGGATACTCCCCCTTTCTTGGTTACTGTTAGATTGTGTGGGAAGAATATACACAATTGCATGGTAGATTCTGGTGCTTCAGCCAACATAATGCCCTTAGGAATATGTAAAACTCTCAGGCTGACTCCCACCAAATCTGCCAAGGTTGTCACACAATTAGATAAGACTGAGGTTAGCGTGATAGGAGAGCTCATGAACATTCAAATGCAATTAGCTTCAGACCCTAGGGTAAGCCAAATCATTGATATTCAAGTAGTGGATATACCCGTCAATTATGGAATGTTGCTGAGTAGGGATTGGTCCAAGACATTAAATGGATATATGACCACTGACTTTTCACACATGTGGTTACCTTGGAGAGGCATCCCAAACTAGATCAAAATAGAGGCAGAGCCTAGAATGAAACATATGATAACAGAGTATAATCGAACTAATGAAATATTATATGCTGCTGTTGAACCGGGTGTCTATAGAATTACCAACAATGGGGTACAAATTGAAGAGATCATGATATTAAACAGTAGAAAGAAATGTGTCAGCAATAGGACAGCATTATTCATTGAGTCTGATGAAAATTCCTCAGATGAAGAAAACAATGCAATAGACAAATTTGGTCATGCCATCAGACAAGAGGTGGAAGAATGCGTTAAGCACAATCTGCCGGTCCAATGTAAATTGTACAAAAACAGGTGTAGAGTCCATGATAGGCAACATTCTGAGGAGAGTTGTGAAATGTGCAAAGACATCATTGAATACGAATACAAAAAATGCATAAGGGGGGTAGAATTACAAGAGGAAAATGAGAATCTTGATCCAACACAGAAATATGTTCAGGATAATATAGATGCCTTGATTCCAGATTTAAGAGAAGAAATAAAAGACAAGGGTAGTTGTCTTTCTGAGTTGCAAACTAAAAACCCATGTATAAACAGGACAACACCCCACAAGCAATAAAAGAGGCAATGCATGCTAAGATAAAAGGTTAGAAAAGTAAAGATGGCACGTGAACGTTAAAATGTGATCGGTCTAAATCAAAACAGGGTGCAGGTGCAGGTGTTGAACTCATAAATGCCCAAGGTAAATCACATCTGGCAGCATATAGATTACAATTTTCCTGCACTAACAATATTGCTGAATATGAGGCCCTAATTTTAGGACTTGTCATGGCCATCAAGAAAAGGGTGAAAACCATCAGAGTATTTTCGGACTCTGAATTAGTAGTCAGACAAGTGAGGAAACTATATGCCTGCAATTACAAGAAAATGATTAGTTACAAACATAGAGTATGGGGTTTAATAGATTCGTTTGATGCTTTTAACATATAACACATCCCCAGAGAGCTGAATCACAGGCCAGATGCACTAGCAGTTGCTACTAGTACATTAGAACCATTGGCACTGTCATGATTGAGGCGATTTGTTGTTGAGCTAGTTAACATGCCCAGTATACCAAACAACGTTACACACTTTCAGGTATTTGGAGGGGATCAGCAAATTATTGATTTTCTGACTTGTAATGAGGCATTTGAGGCTCAAATCATTGATGAACAAGAAAGGCCTGAAGTAACATGGGACAAAGAGGATATAATCAACTTAAAGAGCAACTTCTTACCAAAAGGAGTAATTGAATTAGAACATATCTTTGATTTCGATGGAGTAATAAGACAAAAGGACTTGCCCAAAACAGAAGGGGGTAAGTCTGATTTACATAACTTAGGGACTGAGCAAAGTCCACAAAATGTACTAATTGGGAAAGCTTGCTCTGAGAAAATTAGAAAGGAGGTTTTAGACATTCTGAAAGAATATAAACACGTCATAGCATGGACTTATGAAGACTTGAAAACATTTGATGAGTCCATTAGAACTCACATAATACCTTTGAGAAAAGAAGTCAAACCATTTAGGCAGAAATAGAGGCCTGTGAATGCCATTCTAGAGCCTCTAATCTTTGAGGAAGTTAAAAAATTGCTGTCTGCTGGAATAATTTTTCCAGTCAGACATTTTGTTTGGGTAGCTAACTTAGTACCAGTAAGGAAGAAAAACGGAGACATCAGGTTATGTGTAGACTTTAGAAATTTAAACAAGGCATCTAAAAAGGATAATTATCCTCTGCCCCCAATAGATGAAGTGTTGCAAGCAGTAAATGGCACAAGGATGATGTCTTTTTTAGATGGTTTTTCAGGTTATAACCAGGTCTTAATTGATAGAGAAGATAGATTAAAAACCACTTTCACTTGTAAGTGGGGAAATTATGCATATAGAAGAATGCCGTTTGGTCTGATCAATGCAGGTGCCACTTTTCAGAGGGCCATGGACATTGCATTCCGTGGATTATCAGGTAAGTGCATTGTTGTGTATATGGATGATTTAACTGTGTATTCCAAGGATGCATCCACTCACGCTGAAGACCTCAGGAAAGTACTCAAGCGATGTGAAAGGTATGGGATTTCCCTTAATCCTAAGAAATGTATATGTGGTGTAACTGAAGGTAAATTATTAGGCCATGTCATTTCTGAAGGTGGAATTTCAATTGATCCGGATAGAATAGAATCCATAAAAAGTTTACAAATACCAAACAGTAGGAAAGAGTTGAAATCATTTTTTAGCAAAATTAACTTTGTTCGGAAGTTTATAACAGGTTTTGTAGAGATCGTGCAGCCGTTAAATGCCATGTTGAAGAAAGATGCATAGATGGAATGGACGCCAGTGGCCAGAGCCACGTTTGAAGATATTAAGGAGGCAATTTCTGATGCCCCTGTGTTGGCAAGTCCAGACTACACAAGCCTGTTTTACATCTACTCCTTTGCATCTTCTCATTCAGTCGCGGCTGCCTTGACACAGAAAGGTGAAAACAATGAAGAGAGGCCCATAGCATTTATGAGCGCGCCTCTGAAGGATGCACAGCTGAGGTATCTAGACACTGAGAGGTAGGCATTTGCATTAGTAAAGGCTGTTAAAAAATTTAGACACTACATTCTGCGCAGCCAGGTCAAAGCCATAGTGCTAGACGCAGCAGTAAAGATGTTGCTGATGTAGAACGAGCCTGGAGAAAAAAGAGCCAAGTGGATCACCACGCTGCAAGAATTTGACATAGAAATCATACCTATGAAGCTGGTCAGAGGGCAGGCATTGGTGCAGATGATAGCAAATACAGATCCCGATCTAATAAAACAGCAATACGTATTGAATTCCCAGAGCACATCAGGCTGGTATGATGATTTAAACACCTTCTTGATAGCTGGAAAGTACCCAAATAGGATGAAAGCTTATCAGAGGAGAGCTTTGAAGATTAAGGCACAAAATTATATGGTGCAAGGAGGTCTTCTATTCAGGAAGAACCATGATGGAATTTATCTGAGATGCATAAACAGAGCTGAAGCTGATAAAGTGTTGACAAAACTACATGACAAGTACAGAACCGGCCATGGTTCCCATCTAGCCACAACACACAAAATACTGAGGGCAGGCTATTACTGCCCCACGATGTTCAAAGACACTAAGAGTCACATCAAAAGTTGCCACATCTATCAGACTGCAACAGACAAAGGGAGAAATCAGGCCAATCCACTACAACCTGTGATTGAATCCAGACCGTTTGCATAGTGGGGCTTGGATTTTATTGGAGTCATCAATCCCCCATCTTCTGTAGGACACAAATTTATACTGACGGTAACAGATTATTGTACAAGGTGGATTGAGGCCACCTGCTGCAAATTTTCCACGACTGAGGTAGTTATCAAGTTTCTTGAAGAAAACATCATCACCAGGTTTGGAACTCCCTATTCATTAGTATGTGATAATGGCCCTACTTTCTCTTCTTTAAAGTTTTCTAAATGGGCATTTGAATACGAGATCATTTTAAGGTTTTCTTCAAATTATTACCCTCAAGGTAATGGACTGGTTGAATCAACGAATAAAATTTTATTAGATATAATCAAGAAGTTAATTGCAAAGAGTCCTCGAGAGTGGAATACCTTGTTAAGATATGCATTATGGGTAGATAGGACCAAGTTTAAAACAGCCTTAGGTAGCACACCTTATCATTTAGTTTATGGGACTGATCCCATACTTCCAATAAATCTGAGAATACCAACCTGGAAGTTTGCTAATGAGTATCTAGGCTTTGATAACCATAGGGAAGCCAGAATAGTGCAAATGCTACAACTAGATGAGAAAAGAGGTCAAGCCATCGAGAAGTTTGCCAAGCACCAAGCGATTGTTAAGAGGTGGTTTGATAAAAGGGCAAAAGTCAAAACATTTGGGATATCAGACTTAGTGTTGTGCTGGGACAAAGCACATGAAAAGAAAGGAAGCCATGGAAAATTTGATAAATTATGGCTCGGTCCATTACAAGTCTCAGAAATAATAGGAGATAACACATTCAGACATAAGACCTTGATTGGAGAAGATGTGCCATTACCAGTTAATGGCTAGCATTTGAAACACTACTTCCAGGCTTGAGGTCATGGGCAGTCCATTTTAGTGTAAAGTGTTGTAAAGTAATGTACAGTTCTTCTTTTGCTGTTTTCTTTTTTTGGTTGGCTGTTTGTACAGTTTGTCTTCTGTTTGTTTCTATTTTCTGTTTCTTTTTGTTTGTTTTATTTTTGTTTGTACAGTTTTTTTTACTTTTTTACTTTTTGTACAGCCTGTTTGTCTGGTTGGTTTTTTTTGTCTCCTCAGCAGGGATCTTTGTTTTACTTTAGAGTATTAAGGAGAAAAACTAGCAACCATTCAAAACAGTATAAAATTTAGGATATTCAAGTTAATCATTTACAATTTACGCATAACTTGTTACTGTCATGAGTGTAGAGAGTTATTTATCTTCTGAAGTTTTGTATTCAATAAATGTGATTGAGAATTTAAAGCAAGTTTCTCATGATGACACGCCTAAAATCCTTGGGTTTGTTGAACCTACCAGTGTAGATATTAGGTGAAAAATCAGAGGTTGCCCTTGCTACCATTACAATTCTCAGCTTAATTTTAGCAAGTGTCCACTCCTTGCATCATGAATTTACAAATTGCTATATCTTGTGAAATCTTTCAAAATCAAAAAATTAGAAAATAAAAAATAAATAAATAAATAAAACAGATTATACTGAAAATCTAGATTAAGCCATCTAAGCAACTCTATCAAGGCTATAGACGCTCGCTGGCAGTGGGGCTCTACTTAGGAGAATTGTAACGATAAACTTGCTGGGGCTATGGACGCTCACTGGTAGCAAGGCTCTATCCAGTCGGCTATGAGGGAATATCCTCACCTACATAGGCTAATGTCAGTCACTGGTTTGTTCAACCGATCTTCAAGATGAGGATAATTAATCATGTGCACACAATTAAACTGAAAATGGAAATTCATGCACCCTTATTGAATACCTTAAGTCTAAAGCTGAATAGCAATTTGCAGGAGGGATAGTTGGAAGTTATGAGTTCATTTCATCTAGTTTTCTTGAACACTCTAAATTTAGTTGTTTTGTTTGGTTTCTAGTTGTTGTGATGTTCACAACACGCCCCATTTTGCTCCTCAGCAAAATGAGGACCCCTGCTGTTGCTTTGCTTTTGTGCTTCTACTTGTGTTTGTTCTGTCTGGTGGTAAAGGGGAAAAGAGAGTCAAATTTGCAAACCTTGTTAAAAATTATAGAAAATTTGCATTTTTTAGTACCATTGCATGATATGGTTGGATTCCTTGTGAAAAATGAGCCAGGATTGCTTTTTGAACCATCTTAAAATTCATCATATTTTGCAAGTTATGATCATTTAGGTAAAATGTACTATCAGGTTTTGCATGATAAACAGTCTGTTGTTTGCCTTTTTTCTTGTTGGCATTCATTTTAAATTTCAAAAAAATTCATACTTAGTGGTTCCGGGTCGTGGGCAATTTTGTCTGGGTTCCACTCCGTATGTTGCATTTGATTGTTTTGCAAAAAATACATTGATTCACTTTAATCGCCATTACTCATTCGTTGGAAGTGTTTTTACAGGTTCGAACCTGCGCTTTAAACCTTTCGCTTGAACCTTATGGCTGGGTTCAATGGTTCGATAGTTCATTAGTTCAAAGTTCGGGGTTCAAAGTCTTGTTTTTCTCTCTTCTAACAAAATCATGTCAATACGGTTGCTCTGCATAAAGGATATATCATTGAACCACATGATTGAACCACCGTATTGAACCTCTTTCTGGTTCAATGGTTCAATGGATGGAGTAGGCCTTAGCGAGACTGTTGCCGATGGTATGCCATTGACATAACATTAACTATCGGAGTATTGTTTTTAACTTTCGCCGATGGGTGAAGTCACGCGGATAAATAAAAGGGACTTGGCCAGATATAAAACGAATGACATCGGCATAACATTTTGAATCGGCAGAGTTTGGTTTTCTCTCGCCGAAGACTGTGATCTCCCCGATGGCCTTTTACCATCGGTATAACTATTAACGTCGGCCGTTATGTTTTGGCCCTTACCGATGGAAGAAATAACGAAGCAATAAAGGGGCATCGGCCAAGGTAAATGCCATCGGGAGGAAGAATTTATGAGGCGCCGATGGGCCGTCTCACACCAATGGAACATAACAAGAACGGTGTCGGCGAGACTTACGCCGATCGAAGGAAACAAGAGGTATCGGCTAGAGAACAGATATCGGTGAAAGTTTTAAGTAGCTTCACCGATATCGTTGGTCACGCAGATAGATGAGGGAGGACTTAGCCGAAATGCGAAGGATGCGAAGATGGATATCAGCGAAACTCTCGCCGATATCGGCGTAGCGTATGCAATCGGCGGTGGTCAAAAATCCTTTGCTGATGGGCAAGGTTGGGCCGATACAAGGAAAGGTAAGGATGTGGAGGTCATCGGCCGAGGTAGAGGCATCGGCAGAGGAAATAAGGAGCTCGCTGACAGTGGAATCTCTCGCCGATGAAACAAAGCAAATGCCATCGGAAGGAGGAGTTTGTGAGTTGCCGATGGGCGATCTCATGCCAATGGAGAGCAATGAAAGAGCATTGGTATAAGGTAAGACATCGGTGGAGGAAATAAGGAGCCCGCCGATAGTATAATCTCTCCCTGATAAGAAGAAAATGCAAGCCGATAAGGCTATATTAGTAACACTTGCGCCGATAGAGGGAAATAAGAGCATCGACCAAGGTATTGTGATCGGCGAAGAAGATTTAGAGTTCGCCAATGGCGAATCTCTCACCGATGGAACAAAGCAAAGGGGCGTCGGTGGAAAGAATATGGAGTTTGCCGATGGCGAATCTCTCGCCGATGAAGAGGAAATAAAGTGCAAGGGGCCATCAGTCAAATAATGAACATCGCCCAAGTATTTTTTGGACCCTTCGATGGCGATTATCACGCCGATGGGCGGGAATGGACGAAGCGGTGGGAATTTTAAAACACATTTTTGGTGCCCGTGGCATTTTTCTGGTTAGCGATGGTTGACCCATTTGGTTTTGGGCAATCTGTATTCATTTTGAACACATTTTTGAGTGTTTTTAAGCCAAATTTCCACATTTTTGTAGTCACCTTGATTTAAACAGATATTTTGAGTTTCCTGTTATTTATTTGATAAATGTGATACTTATTTCTTGTCTTGTCTTACAGGCTTGCAGTTGAGGAAGCAGCTGGAAATTCAACACAGTGACCTCATGGTAGAAGAAAATCTGATCTCAGGAGCAAGAAGTAAAGATGAAGTGCGAAGAAGTCAAGGCCGACCAAATGAAGGACAAAGTTGCAGCTAAAGGTATTACTACAACAGACAAACAGAAGTTATTGCTGAGCTGCCAAAGCTTCTCAGAAGGGGCAATATTTCACCCAGATTTGACACTGCTCAGAGATATTTTTGAAGAACTGGTTCACCTATATTTATTGCTGTAACCAAGGGTTTGAACTAGGGGTTTAGTTAGTTTTTTTTGCTGTAGTGAGGACAATCGAAAAGTCTTTATATTGTGCCTCTCTACACTGTAATATTTTACACAGGGATTTTTAGTATTTTGCCAGAATTGTAGAGTCTTTCTGGGCATAGTTTAGTTTAGAGGAGGTCGCCTGTTGTCTGCAGTAAGGTGCGCATGGAATGTCTGGCTTCCTTACTGTATCTGTAAAGCTTGTAAGTTCTTTGTAGTTTGATCAATGAAACTAAGAGTCATTCCTACATTGTAAATCATGTATGACTATTTGTTTCTAATACAATAGAATCTGGAGTTCTGCATCTATCTTCTGAGTGTTCTCTTGCTCTTCTTTGTGTTTTGAAATATTATCTTTGAGAGCTTGCAATTTTAAATGTATGTTTGTGAAAATGCTCAGAACTTGCATTTAAGGTTTTTACTGTGGATTTGATCAAATTACTGTAGGATTCACATAGTGCATAACAAAACAATTAGATACTTTGGTAGAGTAAATGAGGTATATATTAGATCTTTCTAACTTTTCCCAACCCATCTGAAATATTTAGCTGAAAACGTAGAAATCTAAAGGAAATTGTCTCAAATTTGAAGAAGCATGTATAACAAAGTTAAAGGTAGACAGTTTTTCATAATATATGAAGGAGAAAGCTGCAATAATTCAAGAAAACCATCTAAAACTTGCAGCACATTAACACTTTTATGCAAAGGAATGAAAAGCATTTACATATCTCATGATCTTTTGCATAATCTTAGTCCAATAAACCACAAAGAAACTCTAAACTACGTAAGGCCCCTTGAACATTACAGCTTCACATTGACCAACTGAACTTGACCAACCGAACCATTGTAGACTTGGGATTAGTTGAATCTTAAATGATTCCTTCTTATCTTTCAAGTATAGTTTCAGTTCATTATATGTCAATTTTAACTTATTGTTATGATTGCATCAAAACAATCACCAACACATCTTGAAAGTATATTTAAAAATATTTAAATTTGAAATCTAGCGCTAAAATTGACCCCAACTGCAAAAAGTGCTAAAAATAGCCTCTACCGACCTTAGCGCTAAATATTGAATCAACTGAGTTTGCTCTAAAAATAGTCGCTACCGACTTTCGGCACTAAAAACCTTGCTCGCGGACTTCTGCGCAAAAATCATGGTCAACCGACTTGCGCTAAAATGACCTCCAACTGACTTCCTTCAAACCACTATTAAGTCGATTGGGACCAAAATCCCCGCCGGTGGCATCTATCAAAGCTAGCGCTAAAATCATGGTCAACTAACTTGCGCTAAAATGACCTCCGACCGACTTGCAAGCCATCAAAGGTTGGGTGAACCCAAAATCTGTGCTAAGGTTGGACAAACCCAAAATTCACACTAAGGTCAGACAACCCCAAAATCCGCTCAAAGGTCTGATGAACCTAAAATCCCCGTTGAGGTCGAACAACCCCAAATCAGCGTTTTTTGGTATTTTGGGCCAAAAATTGGGTTTTTTAAGGTGTAAATGGGATTTTCTTGATGGGTTTGAATTGCATATCTATTTGTTATATCATGATGAACATTTTATCAAGTTTGTGTGGATTTTTGGCACGTTTTACAACAATTAATGCTACTGCATATGAAAGGTCAGACAACCCCAAAAATCTCACTTTTTGCAAAAAATGCTAGAAAAACATGAAATTAAAGTCTGCAAATGGATCCTAATGACTACAAAAACTTCCTAGATCAATATATTGGCCAAATAAGTACTCAAAAATGATGAAAAATGCAGAAAATCATGCAAAAATCACTAGATTTATGAAGTTGTCTATAAGAAGGCAACATTGACAATGAGTTGTTTTTGACTGATTCGTGACTGCAAATGGACATGTTTTGATCCAAATTGATGAAAAATGACTTGTTAAGATGAAATTGATGCTTTGCATTGTGAATTGTAGGTCTTGGAGAGCACAAAGGAGCCAACTAGAGCCATCCTGGAAGGATGTACATGCAGATATGTAGTACTGATCCAGAGATGCAGAATTGACATTCTATTAACCAAATTGCTGCTGCACATGCGAAAGGAAGTCAGTATAATGTCCAAGATGATAAAGATGAGTCTCAGGAGCTAAAAGACATAGAATATCATGCCAAATCATTGTTGTTCCTGCAGATCCAGTCCAATGTCTTAGTGATCCAGTCCGGGGGTCATAACTCCTAGCTATTTTATCAGAATTTAAACTTCTTGGACTCATTGGAAAGATAAACCAGCCGTCTAGTTTGAGCTATCGGCTACTTAGGATTAACACCAAGCTACCGATAGGTTTCGAGCCCCCATTCCACTCTGAAGGCCTCCAAAAATGCAATTTACTACGATGTAGAAAATACCAAAAATTATATTTTTGATATTTTCCCCAAAATGCCACTCAAATGACCTTGGATCGGATCACCAAGATATGCATACAGCGGTCCCAGCAGGCCAGTCATCAATAATCAGTCCAGCAAGCATCCAATTGGATATATCTTCACTAATAAAGTGCCAAATACTCCTTTTTGATCCAGTCAGCACTTGGAATCCCGTGGATACACATCAGCTCAAGTTTTCAAGTGTCATGTGACTCTATTTTGGCTTTATTAGGCCTTGAAAATTGACTTTTCATCATGTATAACCAAATGGGTATCCATTTTGTCTAGATTCAATGTATTTGCAACCTGTATTTTGTCATTTTCCTACTAGACAAAGGCAAATCCGAAAATGTAACAAACTAATGTATCTCATTAAATTCCATGTAATCTGGACCGTCGGTGTTGAGTTAATCTCCACCGTTCATTTGAGAGCTAGGGTATGCTGCTTTCTATATAAAGGGCTGCCATTTCCACTTTTTGTAAGAGAGATTTTGATGCCAAATTGTTGACTCTGTGCCATTTGAATTAATACAAAGCAAGTTTCTGCGGTATTTCTAAGAATTTGTATCTTGTGTTGATTCATTGTGGTTTTCATGGTTTGCTTCTTGCTCTCCCATAATTAGATTAGTTGTGCTTTTATGATATTAATGGTTTGCTGCAGTATTTGATGAATGTTCTAAGTCCATACTTTTAGTTGTTTGTTGATGGTAAATAGTTGTGTAAAGTTAGTCTGGGCTTATTATTTGTGCTGAAGTTCAAATGCATTTTATGAGTTAAGTTGCGCCATTTTTTGGGTATTTAACAAATGAATGTCGTCTGAAAATCTTTCAACTTCCATTGAAGATAGCACCGTTTTCTGCAGTACTATAACACCCATTTCAGTTTGGTAGTTCAAAAAACTGGTTTAAAGTTTGGGAATATTTGTCTACTGAAGATAACCCTTGCATCATGAATGTCACTTAGGATCCTTCTAAAACCCTAAACCTTTTGCATTTTCTTTAAACCCACTGATTAGTTTTTAGACTAGAAGTTTCCACAGCACTTTATCTTGGTTTATCAGCTGAAAATCATAATAGGGTTTATGTGTATTTGCTATCCCAAACCTAAAGATTTGCAGATTACATGTAAGACCCCTTTGTAGGTACAGCTAGAATGTAACCATTGAGAGATTCCAAGCAAGCTAAGACCTAGCTGTATTATCCTTGGAGTCGTCTTACTTAGGGTAAGATACTTTTCAAGAGAGGTGTGAAATCAGCAATCACACCTGCGTTGTTGTGTGCTAAAACCACCATCAATAGCTTATTTAAATAATCCTTCTATTTTACAACCTGCTATACCTGACAAACCTTTCCTATTGTCTATCTCAACATCTAATAATGCCCTGGCAGTCTTGTTAGTGCAACATAATGCTGAAGGCAAAGAATGCGGTATCTATTATATCAGCCAAACTATGCTCGATTATGAAGTGTGATAGATTGTTATCAAGAAGCATTGCCTAGCTTTAGTGTTTGCAACACAGAAGCTTTGAGATTATCTTTTGAATGCTAAAATACATGTGATGATAAAATTTGACCCTTTGAAACACCTTTTTTGCAAAAATAGACTTGTCAGGTCATGTTGCTAAATGGGTTATGTTTTTAACTAAATTCGATCTTAAGTTCATTTCTCAGAAACCAATTAAAGGGTAAGCATTTATTGATTAGTTAGTTGAAGGTCCTTCACCTTTTACTACACAACATTAGGACATATTTCTCGATGACCAAATTTTAGCAATTACTGAGGATGATAAATGGGAATTGCACTTCGATGGATCAAGATGTCAAACTACTTCTGGTGCTAGTGTTATATTAATACCCCCTGTAGGTAAGTCGATTCCTATATCTTACCACCTAGATTTCTCATGCACAAACAACATTGCCGAGTATGAAGCTCTCATTGTAGGACTTCATGCTGCCTTGGCTCTTAATATCAAAAATATTACAATATATAGTGACTCACATCTTATTGTATGACAACTAACTGGATCATATCAAACCAAGAATGACAAATTATCTCAATATCGTGAGTTTGCACTATCTCTCTTAAAACAATTCACATCATTTTCAATAAATATTATTCCTAGGAAAGATAATTGACATGCGGATGCAATGGAAAGTGCAACTTCCCTTATATCCCCTGATGATTCTCTTGAGGAATTTTCTTTCATTATCCATAATCTTAAAACACTGACAATTCAAGATCTTATAGTTGCAAATTTAGAATGAAGTGATAATACATATATTGATGAATGGTTCTCCTATATATTCAATTATTTGTGTGATGGAACCATTCCTAGTTCAACATCTAAGAATGCCTAAATCCGTCTATGTAAACTAGCAGCACGATACATTATTGTGTTGAATGTGTTATATAGATGAAGCTATAATGGAGTTTTACTCTGATGTTTAAGTAATTCAGAAATCTTGACAGCTTTAGGGGAAGCTCACTCTGGTGCCTGTGGAGGACATTTTGGGGGAAAATCCTTGATACAAAAATTGTTACGAATGGGTTATTATTGGCAACACATGGGACAAGATTCCTTTGCTTATGTCAAGAAATGCTTGCAATGTCAACAACATAAGCACCTAATCTGAGCTCCCGCTCAAGAACTTCATGCCCAAGTTTCACCTTGGCCATTTTCTATTTGGGGCTTGGACCTAATTCGTAAAATCTCTCCACCCTCCTCTCAAGGGCATACATTCATCATTACTAGCACTAATTACTTCACAAAGTAGGTCAAAGTTGTCCCTTTATGATCCACGACTACTGACGTAATTTGTCAGTTTATACAAGATAACATTATTTCTCAATTTGGAATACCTTCCTCCCTCATTTCTGACAATGGTACACCATTTAGAACAAGGATGTGAAGAAATTTCTCAAAAATTATCATATTCAACATCACTTCTCTACACCTTATTATCCTCAATCAAATGGCCAAGCAGAAGCTTCAAATAAAATTATTGGACAGATTTTATGAAAAACTATTAACAAACATCAAAAGGATTGGCGCATTCATTTATCCTATACATTATGGGCCTATAGAACAAGCATTCGTATGGCTACTAGCAATACACTGTATAACCTTGTCTATGGCACAAATGCAATAATGCCCTTAGAGTTAGAAATTCCTTCATTGAGAATTTTCTTCAGAGACATTATTAATGATGATACCGAATGTCAAAAAAGATTGTAAGAACTTGAGATGCTTGATGAAAGATGAATAAATGATCTTGAGCACCTCAAGGATCATCAAAAAAGCATACAACAATTGTCTAATGAATATGTTATACAACGTTCATTTGATGTTGGAGATTTGGTACTTTATTAAAATCAACGCAATATGTGAAATTTTAATCATTGTGTCTATTAATATATGTTCTACAAAGAATTGTTAGTATGTCACATTGGCATTAATTACATTTCCATATTAGCCTTCAATAGTCATCACTAGTTGCACTGTACAAAAATCACGTGTGATATAGATTAAAAGCATTACACATAGATAGAAAAGTGAACATCATATATATACCATCATCAGTTTTAAATATACATCTGAATTGACTATGCCTCATAAAAAAATGGGATGTCATAGTGCATAATATATACATATCATATAGCAGAACCTCAGTCACCTATACCCTCAGGCCCTCATGGTGTGCATGTGATAGAGGCTTGACAATGTGTTGCTATGGATCATGAATGACTCCTAGAGACACTCCGCGGTTGTAACCCTTGATCTCACCTCTTAGCCCTATCACCTCCTCGTGTGCCTCCTGGTACATCTGATGGTACTGGTCTCTCTCAGCTTGAGCCCTGTCTCTGTTAGCTCTCACCTGACGGACCTCAAGTAGTAAGAACTCACTAATGACTGGCTCTCTCTTCGATGTAGGTACCACTACCATCTTCTCTCGCTGTGCTTGAAGCTCATCCTTGATGTGCTCAGCTCTCTGAAGTAACTTCTCTCTCTCCTATGTAGACTACTCTGGAATGCCCTCTATAGCTGTCCTATATTTGACAAAAGACATAAATATATCCACATGTTGCCCAGCGGATGGCCATGGTGAATACCCAGCCCGCACCCACTACTCAAATACATCTAAAGGTACTATGTCCATAATGACATGACTCACAAAGTCTTGCCAAGTGTTAGTCCCAACTGCAAAATAGAAATAAGATGGATATATTAGACTTTTGCATAACCATCATAAATAAGAAACATAAATATCATCAAACTAATGAAACCAAGTTAACCTATATCTCCATCTTGCCAGGATGGTTCTTAAATCACCGAAGGTGTCACAAGCTCTGTAGTCTAATCTATAGCTAGGGACACAGACCTACTACACTCCCCCTTCACACTCTAACTTGGTCTCTCAACACCTGTAGGGACTGGACCACAAGCTCTAGACCGTCATCTTGAGTTAGTCTCCTTGTCAGTGGCTACCTCTTACGATGGAACCTCCTCCTCATCATCATCATCATCCACATCCTCCTTGAGATCGTAGTATCCTACAAAGTAAGACACATCATCCTCTACCCCTGTGTCACTAGTGTGACCAGCCCAAGGTTGAGCATCACCTGTAGGGTGACCGGGAGGAAAGATAGGAGTAGATTGAGCTATATACCACTAAGTCTAATATGCTTGGGTACAACCAACATCCTCTATATTTGATACTAGTGTTGCATCCCCAAGACCATCATCATCACTAAGAAGTATATCTGCTACTATTAGTTGTTGGGCATTGTTCACCCTAACTGCATTGTGTATAGTGTGCACATAGCTCAGACACACTATAGGAACATCTTGTACCTATCTGAACTATCATGCCACCCTATCAAAATAGAACCAAACCACAATGTGATCAAGGCAACCGACCATCAGCTAATCCTTCTGCATCCTCACTAACTATCTTAGTTGGACAGGCCATAAGATATAGCCACGATACGGTCTCTAGATAATATTGCTAGGCTGCAATCTATCAAAGACAACTCTCCAGTATAATAGATCACCATTTCTCCAACATCTGACTAGTGGATAGTCATGAACACGTGGATGGGTGAATGCTGACTCTATAGGAAACCTTGTCAATCATTTGCACCTAATATGCTCAAAAGCCCAAACCTTTAATAAAGTGTAGATCATTAGATTGTGTATCTCATAATGGACATACCATCCCAAGTCATGATAGAGGTGCGCAAGCATACTGCTCCCCCATGCATATACAGTCTGGTGCTCCTTCATCGCTCTAATGGTGTGAACGAGACCCCATGAAGGTGACTGCCTCATCCATCTAGTGTGATAGCTAGTATAATAGTGACTATCATGATCCTTCGAACCAATAGGATGTCACCACATCCCTGCTCTAGAAGTTGAAGCTAAATATGTCCTCGCTCTGCCCATGAAACTATGTGACCCAGACAATACAACTGACTCTTGCGAGTATACTCCACTGTGCAATGTCTCATGACCCTCACTGTCTCTCCTCAGATAGATAGTTGCAGGATCTTGTATACATCCTCCAGTGTGATAGTCATCTCTCCTATAGGCAAGTGGAATGTGGATGTATTTACATTCCACCTCTACATCAATGCCATCAACATGTTGCAATGAAATCTGATTGTCAGCATATCAAACACCCACCATAAGCCCACCACTTGTAAGTGCTCTCTCTTTGTGTTAGACATGGTACTAGCACTCTCTTAAAGTAGTGCTATCAGGTGACTGCTTGTGTGCTTTCGTGTCTCTGAGACATCCTATAGGTCAAAAAGCAAGTGGTATTATCAGTATTTCATCATCAAACCAAAAACTACTATCTAAAATAGTAACAAGTGCCTATACCTAGGGCCCTTGTCCTCTGTGGACTCACCCCAAGAAGACCTAGGCACCCCAGAGGGATACTAGCACCCCTGAGGGACTAGGGTGCCCCAGTGAGACTCTGGCGCCCTAGGTGGACCCGAGCGCCCCTACTAGGGACCCCTGTCCATGATGCCTCCCTTGGCATGATATATGATAAAAACAAGTAAAACAAAATAGAAAGATGATAGAAGCATATGATTAGGACCCTACCTTGGCCTTGACATGCCTCTCTGCCACTTGGGATTAGACCATCTCTAGTCGTGGGGGCTGATACGGGCGTCATCTCGGCATGGTTGTCCTCCTCTTTTCCTTCTCTCTATCTCCTCTAAACAATGACAAGACACAAGAATGAGTAAGTGCTAAGTAAAAACTCCCTTTACATAAAGTAATTGGATGAGAATTCCTATCCCTAACTAGGTGCAATATTGATCTATTTCACTCTTGAGCCTCTATCCTGAGCTGTCAAACTTAGATTTCTGTGTCGTTTGTTGCATTGGAATCCTAGTTCCGCTCTCTATCTCACCCAATGTGTTGTGCTTATGTGTTGTTTCTTCAAACAACCCTCATAAAACATTTCTCATCAAGTTTCCCTCAAAATTGAGGCATGTTGATATCTCCTTGTTTCTCCTTTTTGGACTAAGCAAGCAGAAACAAGGGGGGCATATATCTCCCTTGATTTCCTCCCTCATCATGTCTCATCACTCAACCCCCTTAGTGTTTATGTACTAATTCATTAGCGGTGGTTGCAAGTTGATTTGATTTTGATTTTATGACAAGTGTTCTTTTGTAGGTTGCAATTCCTAACTTTGTGGTCTTGCAGGATTGTAGACTTGGGGGCTTCTTCCTTCTTAGTGAAAACAATTTTTCTTCCCCTATAGTATCCTTTTGGTTATTCTTTTCATGATTGATGTATTTACTCTCTTTTAGTTGCATATCCACTTAGTGTCGTATGGCCACTAAAGTGTGGCTAAATGTTACATCAGAAATTATCCTCCTGTATGGAATGGTACAATTTCCCTTGGTTTATCTCCTCACCTTTGGTGACCTTTGAACCTCTTTGTTTTTGGCCTTCTTAAAACCCTGATTGGCTGGTCTCTAGTTGTAAAATGTTCATTTTTTTAGATGACTATTGATGGTACCTAGAAAGAGAATTTGGATTATGGGTCCCTAGGACCCCCTAAATACAGATCTGATCAGAAATTTGGGAGAATGGACTCAAGTGCTCATGCCCTAGTCTTGCCCCATTTTTGGGAATTTGAATCTTAGCGAGGTGTCAACTCTCACCATACACCATGGGATTCTGTTTTCAAATTTTTGTTTTCACACGATATTGAGATGTTATTTCAAAATTTCAATTTCCTAAGGTTAGATATAAAAAGACATTTAAAAATCATTTCATCACACACAACCTTTATGCAAGATTTATGCCAAAACTCTACTGAAATTGCCATTGAAGATCAGTGATTTGTTGAAACTCTTGAAAGTGATTTGATTTTGCTATCATGGAGACAATGGATGGAAATTAGGAATCAAGATCTTGAGACTATCTTTCTCTTGCTAGGGTTTGTACACCTTTTGCATGATCGGGAGAAGGGTTGAAGCCTCCAACATCGAGCTTAGAGAACCTTCATAAACATTTCCGATTCGCCTTCTTGTTCATACAAGTCTTCATTTGTTTTCATCTCCTTGAGGTGAAGTTGTATGTGTTTATTGAATTGAAGAAAGTTATTTATCTTCCCTTGATTGATACATCTAGGGTTTGATATTTTTGCATACACTTTGTTAGGTTTACACACACTTCTGCAAATCTTTATCTCTGGCTATTCTTGAGGTAGGAATACCGAAAATGGGCCTTGACTAAGGCAAGATCCATTATAGCCACAGCATCTTTCTCCTCATTTTGTAGGTGCAGATCATGTTTTAAAGGATACGACAAAAAGGAGCAACAGGAAGATAGATATCATGAATATAGTTGTCATTGAATTTTAGAATTTTGGATCTCGACACTTTTAGGACTAATGAGTGGGCACCGTAGTCCAACTAGGGAAACTTTTTGAGATTTGGAAGCTCTTCGGGGTCACCGTATAGCTGGTGTGGAAGATTTTCATGGACGAAAAGTTGCAGGACTAATGAGCGAGTGCCCTAGTCTAGTTAGCCCTCAATTTCTGTGTGCATGATCTCTGAACCTTATTCTTTGTGTTTCTAGAATCTATTTTGCCTACTTCATTTTTGAATTTTGTTAATTTTTGTTATAAGGTTTAATTAGGGTTTACTTGACTAGTGAATAAAGACACTTGATAAAACCTTAGTTAGACACCTTAATCAGACCTAATTAGCATTAGGAAATAGACAAGTAATCAATAGCTTGATCCCAAGCTCGATTCTTGTCTTCCTAATGTTTAGTTAGGTGAAAGAATAGGACTTAACCTTGTTTAAGAGAAACCTACTTTTTCACCCTAAACACAAAGAATCTAGTGATGCATTCAAGGACAAAGCATATCTCAATCCGGTATCACTTTTTGAGAGAGAAGGTTGTAGAGAATGAAGTGAAGCTTAGATATGTGTCTACAAAGGATCAGGTTATTGACATATTCACTAAGGCTCTTCCTAAGGATACTTTTGAGTATCTTCAGGAGAAGTTGGGGGTTATTGCCCCTCCTTCTTTGAACTAGATGCATAAGGAGATGCATCAGTCTAGTGGATCTCAAGATTCATTCCTTGATCTAGACTGATGTTGGTGGCTACCTCTCATGGAGACTAGGTAGTGGAATTATTGGTTGTTGTAGTATGGAGGAGTGAGAGTTGTCATTATGCAATGATTGTTGATTGATGCAGTTTGGTGTGTGTTCCTAAGGGGAGTATGTAGAGCAGTAAAAGAAAGGAAGTTGCAGTAGAGTAGTGGTAAAAAGTATGATTAATGTCAAATGAGGACAATGAGAAATGCAAATATTTTGTCCTTTTCCATTGATGTCAAAGGGGGGAAAGAGCAATGTGAAAAAGAAATGCGATAGTTTTGATAAAAGTAACCGAGAAGGGCTCAAACCCATGTACATAAGCCAAAAAGGCGAGATGAACAAGTGTCACAAGAAGTAAAACAATGAAAAATAAGAAAAAATAGAAAAGCAAGCAAAAAGGGCCAGCAGAGCTAGCTAAACCCAGAAGAACCAACAACGGGCTAAGCTACTGCTTAGCCATAGATTTCAGGCTACTAATAGCAGCTTAGCCATAGATTTCAGGCTACTAATAGCCTACCATTCTCTATTAAGGAATTCCATCTTGTCCTCAAACATGTTCTCCTCCTTGTCCCAGTCATGCATATCTTGAATCTTGATCTCCTTACCCTAGGTGACCTCAATCTCCAAGCTGACCTACTTGCCTTTGTTGTTCTTGTTCTTATCCCTAGTCCTGTTGGTCGGGCCAACCATGCTCTGATTTTGCACATCCTAAGATTCCTTACATGTTCTAACATTCCTCATGGATTTATGTTTTTCCAGCTCTTCCTTAAGCACATAAAGGGTTGTAGCAGATTTTTTCACAGTCTCTGTACTAAAGTTCACCAACTCTACCACATTCTTCTTGAGCTTCTCCTGGTTATCTTTTATCATCACAATCTCATCTTCCATCTTTTCCCACTTCTCAAACTTTCTGGCCAAATTATCCACTTGATCCCACAACTCATCCTTGCTCTCCTTGGGCCATTCTATAGTTTCCAGTTGAGTAATGACTTCAAGGTGTTGAATTTTTGTCTTGGCATGGTGAAGTTGAGCCAACTACCATTTTAAAGCCTGATTTTGAAGGTCAAGATCCTAATAGAGGGTGGCAACCTTCTCCACCAGATGGCTGCAAGAGATACAATCCTTCTTGTTATCCCCATGAAAGTGTATAAGGGTTCCCTTCATCTTTTTGGTAGGGGGTTCAAGATCTTTAAGGTTATCATTCTGGTTGATATATTGGTCACTAATTTCCTTTTTTCCTTTGGTTGGGCTTTCTTCCTCTATACTAGAGATATCAAGAGAAAAGCTAACCCTATCATTTTGATCCTCAATATTACCTCTACCTTTACTACCTCTAGGCTGGGAAGTATCCTTGAACGTAGTTTGAATGATCTCATTTACTTTAGGTTCCTTCTTACTTCTGAGGTGAGGTTTATTGGGGGGCTCGATGTTAACAATCTCAATTTTGGGCTCAGGTTCTGAGGTCACAATATTCCTCCTCCTTAACTTCATGCACATAGCTTTCTTTGGAGGGTCCTTAAATTTTTTTCTCAAGATTCTTTTCCGAATGATCTACCTTGGCCACACCTTTACCCTTTATGTTAATGGCTTTAGCCTGGGGTTCCTTGGAGGATAGAAAGCTAGATTTAATAGAGGAAACCCCACCACACATTTTAGTTCTTTGTTTAGCAAAACATTTCACTATCAAAAACTTGCCAGCTTACATTGTTATCTGGTACAAATGGTCTTACAACCACTTTTACATACTATTGTACATCTATACTATGAATATCAGTCAGAATGTCAAACTGACATCCTATAGTAGGAAGCTTATCTACATATTTATTTTGATTTCGAGGAATAGAACGTAGATTTAAAGCATCAAAATCCTCTATTAGATCTCAAACCCGATGCTTATACTTCTTGAGAAAATCATTTTTGGTAACATTTAAATTTCTAACTTGATTTACAATTAACTCAAAATCACCATAAACTTGTAAGCACTTGATACCTTTCTTTCTGGCCCATTTTAGGCCATGGTTAAGTGCCTCATATTCAACTATATTATTTGTATAGCTAAAGAAAAACTTTAATGCCAAATAGTACTTATCTCCATCAGGTGAAACCAGCATGGCTCCTCCACCTGCACCCATTTTGCTTCTTCAACCATCAAAATACAGCTTCCAAAGCTGATTCTCTTTCCATTCAGGATAACTTTGATCCTTGACTAGATGTGGAATTAATGCATTAGGCTCATGAATCATATAAATGCCTAATCCTACCTCATCAATTTGACAGAAAAGGTGATCTTCATGATCCTTGACTGCCCACTCATCTAGATTTACATCCTCAATAGGTGTGTTGGGGTCTAGGGTCACGGATTGATCCTCCTTCCCATGGGTGATGTAGAGGTTAGTATTTATAGGGCTAGGGACATATAGTTCAATATGATCCTTGGCTAGAGGCTTAGATTTTATGGTTACTTTCATACCATACCTTGTTTTGAAAAATAGATAGGACCAATCAGAAGATAAAAACCCACCCAACCTGGAAGTAAACTCCCTAGAGAGGCAAAAGGAAAAATGAGGTGGTAGGTCGATAACATGAACATCTTGATGGATTGTAAAATTGGGATAGGCATGCAAGGTAAGAGGTAAATTTTTTATCACCCCAGTAGTCTTAATCGAAGATCCATCTAGTTGAACTATAGAACTGCTTGCCCCAAAATCTATCATGCAGTTATAAACAAGCTTATCCCCAATGATTAAACTTACATAAAAAGGAGGAGGCTTTACCTCTTGAGTTTGTTGCTGCTTGTTATTAATTTTTGGGTTGTTGGCAAGTACAACTTTGGCTTTTTCTTGGTTAGTACCATCAGAAATAGAAAACTCAACAAAAACATCTTGTAGAAGATTCTTTCAACTAGGAATATGTAATTCATCCATTACCGACATGTTAACTGTAGCCTTCATAAGGTGTTCTACAACATTGAATGAAACATGACTCACCTTTTACTGTCCTTTAATAGCAACATCATCATTTTTCCTTTGTAAAGGCTATAATTGCACCTTAGGCTGATCCTTCCCAGATACAACTTGACCTCTTTGCAGAATCTACATCTTTTGTTGTGTTGCAGGGACAACTTGAGATTTATCTTTAGTAGGCTTCTATTGTACATGTCCATCTTGCTTATCTAAATCAACAACCCTCTTCTTTGTTCTTGTGCTAGTTGAAACTGGTACATTTAGCTGATTTTGACCTTGGGGATAACTTACACCACAAAATTCAGTGCCTTGCCAATTCATTAAAGCCACATCAAAGTTATCTTGTTAAACTAAAATTTCACTCGCAACACCTTTTGAATCACCATAACTTTTCTACACCATAAGAGCCTAATTGCTCATACCATTTGTACATGCAGCTTGGTTATGAGGCTGGTGACATGGATAGCACCAGTCACATTCTTGTGCTATATTGTTTTGAGCAGGCATGAGCTCTTTTGAAGAGCTAGAAGTATTAGGATTATAGGACTAGAAAGGTCTAGGATTGAAATTTCTCCTTTGGCCTTGAGAATCAGCTTGAAAAGGTGGCCTATTTTGCTAATATGGAACTTGATAGGGCTTATGCTCTTGTCCAACTTGCTTTTTGATACTCACTGATTCATGCCCAAAGGTTTTTAGTATGCTCTTGATCTCTTGAAACTCTTGGGATTGGGCTGGAACAATAGTTTCTTGAGCTCCAACTTGATATTCTATTGCTAGAATTGGTGGGACAATAGCTAAAGGAGGTATAGCCATAGGTACAGGTGGTTGGATTTTAGGAAAAATGGGCAAAGGTGGCCTTGGGGCTACTTTTCCTGCTTGAATAAGGCAATTTTTTGCTCTAATAGCTATCTCCAAAGCATTAGGAAGAGTAAACCCTCCCATAGACTAAATCATTACAGATATTTCACTATTTAAAGCCTTAACAAAGAATAAAAATGCATGTTGTGGGGTAGGCTTTACCATTGTGGGAATCCTATCCCAAGTCCTCTGGAAATGGTAGTTAAAATATACTAGGTGCTCATGAGGAGCTCTTTTAATGGTACTCAGATGCTCCAATAACAACAAATGATCAAACTTATCCTGAAAATGTTGATGCAAACCATCTCCCAAATCATCCCATGACATGATTGAGCCTATTGTGAGTCCTCTAAACCACTAGAAAGCTTTCCCTTTCAGTGATGTAGTAAAAATCCTTAGTGCTACATTTTCCTAGGTGATATTATGCATAGAGCACAATGTTTCCACATCTTGGATATGCTCAATAAGAGTGGTATGATCCACTCTAGTAAAAAATGATAGACTTTTGAGGGCTGCAACTGGAATGTCATCATGCTAAGAAATATTTAATGGGTTGCCCCCATTGAAAGGTGTAAATGCAAAATTTCTAGGAATCATTGGTATTTGTACTATTAGCACATGACTCTTGCTTCTCTATACTAGAGTTGGAAGATTGAGTCTCAGAGGTGTAGATCTTGACCTCTTCGATGAATAAAAAATTCTACTTGCTGTCCGACCCCTCCTTGGTGGAGATAATTACAAATAATCAAGCAGAGCAGGACTAGATCTAGTTTGTACTCTTTTCATAAGATGGTTTCACTAGATCTGCATGCAAAACTAAAAAAATGGAGTCGCTAGGTATATCTTGAAGCCTCCAAAGGCTAGAAACATTGCTGCATGTACCAGAACATCACCTTTAAAACTTGGAAAACTTCTCTTAAAGCAAATTTTAGAGTCCCACTGGGTAATGCCAAAATCTGTTATCAACAAAGTATGTACCCAATTGCTAAGCTATCAACTTAGCTACCTATTGACACATGGGAACATGCCTAGGCCTGTGGGTTGCCTACAACTTGGAGTGAACGTCTAGAGTGAGTTGGTTCCCTTGGTAACTTCACCTAATCTAAATGACTTACTAAGGAAAGGGTTAAAAAGATAGGTGAAAATGAAATCCTAAAACTTAATGATTCTTTATGAGAATTTTTACTTATTCCAATGATCTCACTCACAAACAGCCATCTTGATCTATTTTTGATCTCCAAGAAAAAGCCTCCAAAAAAGTAGCCAAAACTGGTCCAAATTAAGTGTAAAAGCTGTCACAATGCTCTCCAAAGTGGTCCCACCAAAAACACCTAAAACTCAGGCTTTAGCTGATCAATAAAAGCTCCATGTTGTCCATATTTTGCTTAATTTCACCCAGAAGAAAGCAAATCTACAATGGAAAGATTTGTTCTATATTCACTCCGCTTTAACTACATTTAATAACAACTATTCAAGAAATTTTTAAAAGCATTGCTTTAATAATGTTTCACAATAGATTTTACAGTTTTATCTCCTAATTTGTCTTGATTTGACTCTTTACAAAAAAAATAATACAAGGCTTATATGATTATTTAGCCAAGTATGATTTTGGGCATTTGATTTTCTATAAAAATCATAAAAGTTTGAAGGCATACTTGAATGTTTGAATTAAAAAAGAATGCCTAAGGTTTGTCCTCCATTTGTTTTGCAAAAAATCCTAAGGCATATTAGGCATATGTGGCAAAGGGACTTAAGGCATAAAGCCTAGACAATGAAACATGCATAGGGGATAAATGATACCCTGAGGGTATTAGTTGAGGCTTCTAATTTTTTAAATCAATGTGATAAAAATATCACATCAACTTAGGGCAATATGGAACACTAAAACAAAACACTTGAAGCCCTAAATTATTGGGCTCATTTGCAATTTTGACTTTTTATGACAAGAGTTCTTCTGAGCCACCACCATGATGAGCTAGGGTTTGATCCCTTGAGCTTGATTCTTCACCATCATTGCTATTCTCTAGAATCTTCCTTGTTGATTTTTGATAGGAAGAGACAAGGTAAGTTCTTTTCTTTCACAAAACATAATATAGCTCTACATTTTGAAGCTTTATTTGGCTCTATTAGCTGTGGCCAAGACCATCTTCTAATGTATTTCACTTTGTTTATCTTTTGTTGCTCTCTTCTCTATATTCAAGGACACCATTTGTTGTATCTCTAAAGCTTTATGGTAAGAGTTTGAATGCATTTCTCTATAGTAACAGTGAGTGTTTTTTTCACCCTTCGAGCTCTATATTCATTTTCTATTGATATGATGCTCGATTTGAGCTCCAGAAAGCTTTCCTTATGTAAAGTTGTTGCTATGTTTTGTATGTTTCACTCAGTATGATATACACTCATCTTTGTCCTATGTTTGGCATTATCTCTTTGATCATGAATAGATTATATCTTGATGGCACTTTGTTCTCCATATATTTTATGTGCCACGGCCAAATACTTTCATTTCTCTTACTTTTTAGCATCCTTTCTCTTTCATGAGTTCAAACCTCTTCATTTTACTCTACATTTATCATTCTATTCAAACCCAAGTGAATTTCTATGTATGAAGAGAGGAAAGCCTTCTCAAGTGACAAATTTTGATGGCACAAACTAGGTTTTTCTCCATTTTCTAAAAGTAAAAGGTGATGAAACTATATTGCTTTTCCATTTTCAAAAATTGTAAAAATAAAAACCCTTCTCTAACACTATACAGGGTTGCGAGATTCATATGTTTGGGTCTTTACCTTACTGGAAGCATTCACTTGAAACTATACCAGGCCATGGTTTTTGTTGATGCATAAATCTGTGGGTGTAATCTAGTAGCAACATGGGAAGTTCTGAGACGTGGGAATGCTTCTCAGAAACAACCTCCAGGTTTTAAGGAAGCTGGCTCTTCTGTTCTTCAATGGGGGTTTTGGGAAAAAGAGTAGAAATTAACAAAATTAAAGATACAGTTAAAGCAAATCTATCTATGGTGATGCACCTGAATAAAGTATCTCTCTCAACTTAAGCACAATGAAGCTATTCTCAAGATTTAGTTACGTTAAAGAGAAAATGTTGCATGATTAACATAAACAAATATAATGAATAAATTGAAAGGCTCACAAATAGACAATTTACAATGACACAGAAAATATCAACCAAGGCACAGAACTCTATCTTTCTCATTAATTTTCCAGCAATATAAGAGGCATAGATACATGCACAGTTACATCAACCATCTGAATTGAGAACAAGCAAAATAAAGGCAAATGATATTCGCTGGTCACAGCAGAAAGTCTCAAACTTCTAGTAAATCTCTGACAGAAAAATCTATAGCAAAACTATCTCTGAATGAATCTGCCTCTCGATCTATTACCAATGTTACATATTTATAGCTCAAGATCGACCCTAGATTGTCTGCAATAATCGAATCCCAACGGCCTAACCGAACTGGAGCTAACTGGAAGTCCCTAACACTTAAGATCTTTTAGATCTGCAAATAGTTCTAGACACACTTTGTCTCACCTTAGAAGAGTCTTGTTTAAAATTTTCTGCTCCCCCATAATTATTATTGTCTTCTTTAGGGGAACCGTCAATTTGCAAATCTTGCATTTGAGAAGGGAGAGACTCCTCTACTTTTTTATTACTCACAAGGACCTCCATTGCACTCTCCAGCAACTCCTTGCTCTTGAATTCCTTGTTGCGATTCTCCTGTAAGCACCTCACAGAATCACCATCTTGCATAGATTTGGCAGCAATTATGTCATCTACAGTCTCTAGCAAGTTAACCAGCTCACGAATCACAGCCTCCAAGGCAACGCCATTAGCAACCTCGGTAGCTCCCAACTCTGCTGAAGCCAAACCCTACTACAATTCCATAGGGTTATCACCAACCCCAGATTCCCCTAATTCAGACGACCTAGACCCCATCACAAACACCTTTACAGAGCCCTCGGAAGGGTTTGTAGGTAGTCTCAGGCTCTGATGCCCAAAACCAAACGGTGCACTACCAGAGGCAACAAAAGGTGGGAGCTTGGCAATGCTAAAACCCTCCTCTGACTCCTCCAAACCAACAGACTCCATGTCCACAGTGATACAGAGGAAGGTACAAAGGTTGTAGTTCACTCAATGAACTTAGCTTCCTTCTACAAGGTTTAGCATG
Source organism: Cunninghamia lanceolata (assembly GCA_027924645.1). Lineage (NCBI taxonomy): Eukaryota > Viridiplantae > Streptophyta > Pinopsida > Cupressales > Cupressaceae > Cunninghamia > Cunninghamia lanceolata. The sequence continues at coordinate 35,260 of BSBN01001505.1, read as the reverse complement.
GTGTTTGTGAAAATAAAGCCTACACAAGGCTAATACAGAGATTTATCTAGCCTAGGACCACTATCTAGTGTCCTCCTCACAGGCTGTCCAACTCTTACCTTGGAGAGTTACTACTCAATCCCACCTTTCTACACAACCACCTTGGTTTGACTCACAACTTCCTAACCACACCTCTACCAACATGATCAACAGCACAAATCAACATATACTGACTTATGACAGGCATGAAACTGACCAAAAAAATCTCATTCCACTCCTAATATAACAGTGGGTAGCAAGTTTCTGTATGACTATCTTTTGACAGTGACAAGGAAGCTTCTATCATGTACCTTTCTGAAAAAAACTACTGTTGATTTCCCTACCCACCATAATCTTCACATATATTTACTGAGGACAGCACTAACAAGATTTTTTCTATCAAAAAAACCATAAATTATATAGGACTCTTTACCAAATGACTATCTTTTGACAGAGTTAAAGAGGAAGCCCTTCTCTTGTAGCATAAACAAGGACTTAAGCCTTCAACATGTTGGTCATGATGTTAGTCATTCGCAAACATAGAATAAAAGTTACACAACAACCTTTACTCATCTTGAAAGATACGATGAATTCAAAGAATTCATGATCCCAAGTCTCCGTTGATTAGGTCTTAATCTACTGACGTTACTCAGTGGTTGATGTGTGCTGCTGTTTCCCATTCAGGGGCCTTACGTGTTTCTGCACTGTTCATCATCATCATCTTCAAATATCCTGCTCTGGATGTTCGCTCTGCATAAGTCTCCAACAATTCTACCTCTGCACTGTAAATTTAGTCAAATAATGTGCATACAGGCTGATATTCGCATGATTTCTATCATTATTTATGATTCTTTGCATGATACCTTCAATATTGCATGCATTTAACCCAAATATGCTAAGGATCTTCAGTTACCTACGGGATTTCAGCATATTTCACTGTTTCTGCTTGTTATTTATCATGATTTGCAGTTATGGTGATGAATTAATGAAATTGAAAAAAAGGAAAGGGTTAGAGAGTGAGATTCCTAAAATTACTGGACTTAGATCACTGATTCACATACAAGCTCCCATACTTGCAATGAAAAGAAGGAAAACTAGAAATCATACTTCACCAGGACATTCCACAAATCCGCATGATCTAGTGCAAAGCTTCAAAGGAAAGTTGACAACAACATGTAATGAAATGAAAGCGCTTCCAGTTGAACACAGCATTCACCAGTACATATCCAGAAATCAACAGAAGATTACGTAAAATTTGCAATCAGGATGTAATCTGGAACTTCATATTCATTCAGTATGCTCAAGAACAGGTACATTTACAGTGATCTGAAGAAAGAACCTTGATATTTCAACAATTCTATCTTCATTAGTCTCAGTAATCCGATCTCCTAACTTATTCTACAGTAATTGACTCTTTGCGCCAGATGCGTCTGTATATTCTAATGTATTTTCCCCCCCTTTAAAATGACAAGCTCTGGATGTTATATAGAGCAACTGCCAGAAAACGGTTACAATGATCCAAGGATCAGGATCCTCTCACAACAAACAACAGCCCAGATGAAAAGCACATGCTTCGTCAGTTAGCAAATGTACAGCTGGCACAGAATATTCCAGCATCTTCAACTTGATTCGGTCTCCAGCTGGCGAACAGCATATTTGACAATATCCTCCTCATTTCTGGTCCATGTTGACTCCACGCGCAACTTTGTAATGCCCAGCTTCAGCAGCATCATGATCTCAATGTTCAGCTTCAGCGGCATCATGACCTCAATGTTCAGCTTCAGCAGCATCATGATCTCAATGTTCAGCTTCAGCAGCATCATGATGATCTCCTGCAAGTAAACAGACAACATTAGGTTCATCATCATCATGATAAACAACAGGAAGTAAACACTTTATTAAACATACCTCCCCATGTGCAGCCACAGGCAAACAGGTCCTACCTGTGAAAAATATGCACTAAATGCATAAACAGCATAAAAACAACCAGGTCAACCCTCGTTGACCAAAAATCAGGTAGTCGGGCTTTCAAATTTCTATCGCCTCATGTTTTTGCCCATTTTAATGTATATCGGGCTCAAAATATGATGATGATGATCCCAGATTATGCAAAGAAATAATCGCCTTTCAACCATCCTTAGAAACCGGCCTTGCATCATCATCATATTTGCATCGGCGTGACCACCTATGATCAGGGTGACAATTTTATCTTAGGCCGACGGCAATAGTTATACCGACGCCAAAAATCATGATGATGACCAACTATATACTTCAAAGTGGCCGCAGGATATCACAAAATATGATGATCCTCCTTTCCTAATGCTCTGATGGAAAAGCACATCAGGATGTTTTGCTCTTGCACATTCGGGAAAGAAAGACATCGTCATCATCATCATGATGAAGACAAACAGGAGGACCCGGAAAATGATCCTGCCGCTGAGGAAAAATCATGATGACGTCATCGTCATCATCAGGCTTGGTTAAAATGCAAAGGGATGACGTCACCGTCATGTTTCGTTTAAGATCAGGAGGTAAAAGGAGTATCGGGTTCCCTCTAAGGAAGATGATCAGGTGGATGAAAGCAATATGACCCTTTTTTCAGCCAAGGCAATCCGCTCGAAAGGTCAGGATGATGAACCACATCATCATCATATTCGCACTGGGTGACTTAGAATATGATCCTGCTGAAAGTCCTGATGACGTCATCAGGATATCCGGGGCTTGTGTTAATCTTCGAAGATGACGTCATCGTCATCATCATATTGGCGAAATGGATCACGCCTTGGAAAATATCCTGCCGAAGGAGAAGGTGATATGACGTCATCGTCATCATCATATTGGCGAAATGGATCACGCCTTGGAAAATATCCTGCCGAAGGAGAAGGTGATGATGATGTCATCGTCATCATCATATTTGCAAAATGTTATACTTGTCGGCAGGATGATGTTACGAACCGTTGGGAGAGACGAACAAGATCACGATGATCATGTTCAACATGACTCAAGAAATGAAAAACACCCTCCGCTTCGAAAGATAAGGTGATCATCATGATCACGCAAAAGGAGGTCAGGAGGATATTAGGAAATGTCGGGTCTCGAAATATCATGATGATGTTGATCACCAAGACTTGGTCGTGCGCGCGCAAATTATGCAGATGGCAGATTTCTCTAAGTAAGGTGACGATGACCATCAGCATGATATTATCATATCGGGTGATTTTGGAATATCATGATGCTCGCGATGTTAGAATATCATGATGCTGACCTGACGGGAAAAACACACTAGCATTTAAGATTGACGTCCGGATGTTTCGGGACTACATGATTTTTAACAGGTGATAGAGTAAGATCATGATGATGACCTTTGGCGATACAAAAGACCGCCCGACGGGAAGAACCTACTACGACTTAAACTTGACGTCCGGATGTTTCGACCTCAGGATATTATCGGGGGGGGGGCTTTTCAAATATCATGATGATGATGTTCATATAGCAATTATCAGGTTTGACCAAAACTTTGACTGCTCACAACTCCCTCATATGGATGAATTTTCAAGTGATGCAAAAGGCAAACCTGCATGAAATTTCAAGCTCTTTCTAACCATGAAGTCATAGATACAAAATATGAACTTTGAGAAACTAACCTCATGATGATGACCTACCTCATCCTGACCTTCATGATGATGATGCTCCTGACCTATTTTTACCAAACCGCCAGAAACAGACAACACAAGCCAAAACAAAAGCTGGGTCCCTGTTTTGCCAAGTCAAAATGGGGCGTGTTGTGTAACCACACAACAACTTGCCACCAAAGAAAACAACAAAATTCAAATGATTCAAGTGATATGATCATATTCATCTATAGTGTTCTAATTCTATCTAAGTAAATCATCATGATCTTTGAATGATAAAATTTCATTATGGTGATAAAGCTATCAAAGGATCATGTGTGTGCAGGTGATTAATTATCCTCATCTTGAAAGCAATTTGAAAACATAAGTAACTGGTGTTAAACTACATAGTTGGAGATCATCCCTCATAGCCAACCTGGATAGAGCCTTGCTGCCAGCAGGTGTCTATAACCCCGGCAAGGTTATCTATACAATCTCCCTAAGTAGAGCCCCACTGCCAGCAGGCGTCCATAGCCCCGGTAGAGTTACTTAGATGGCCTAATTTTATTTTGTTTCTGATTTTCCTTTAAAAATTTAAATTTGATATCATCATGTCTGCTCATTTGTACAAGGTGTAGTCACTTGCAGCTTTAGGTTGGAGATTGTATTGGTAGCAAGGGAGTCCCTTTAGATTTTTCACTTAACACCTATACTCATATCTTCAACAAACCCAAGGCTGTTAGGTGTTTCATTGTGTTTGATTCACTTTGGACAAGAAAAGTACCCTGATGAAAAGACATCATAAACCTGATCATGAGTATTTATCAGAAGGAATTACAATCTATATCTAAATCTGATCTCATCACTTGAGTCCTAACAATTTAGTTATCTTCTTAGGTGATGAAGTGCATCATCTTGACTTACCAGAACAAGGTCCCAACCAACAAAACAACAACAACAACAAGCAAACACTGTACAAACAACTATACAAATATACAATATGATACACAAGACTGCCATGAAGTCACTCAGGCCTGGAAATAATGTTTGAGGAATTGTCCATTGACTGGCAACGGGACATCCTCACCTGTCAGGTTCTTAAGCCTATAAGTGTTGTCTCCTAAAATTTCAGAAATCTGAAAGGGACCTATCCATAGTCTGTCAAACTTACCATGATCACCTTTCCTTTCATGGGCTTTATCCCACATCAGGACTAAATCTGATATCCTGAAAGCTTTAATTCTGGCTCTCTTGTCAAACCAGCGTTTGACAACAGCCTGATGTTTTGCAAATTGGCCAATTGCTTGGCTTCGTTTTTCTTCCAGATGCATCAACTGAAGCAACCTGACTTCTTGTTTATTATCTATGCCTAGATAGTCTTGGGCAAATTGCAGAGTAGGAATTTTCAAGTTTACAGGGAGGATAGGATCTACCCCATATACTAGCTGGAAAGGTGAGTTTCCTAATGCAATTTTCATTCTAGTTCTGTCTACCCATAAGGCATATTTCAGAAATGAATTCCATTCCCTGGGATTTTTCTCTATCAATTTTCTTATGATACTCAGTAAATTCTTATTGGTGGATTCTGCTAATCCATTTCCCTGGGGATAGTAATTGGATGAGAACTTAAGTATGATCCCATGATCAAAAGCCCAACTTGACAATTTAGTGGAAATGAAGGCAGAACCATTATCACTTACCAATGCATAAGGAGTTCCATACCTGGTGACAATGTTGCTTTCCAGAAATTTAATGACATCATCAGCAGTACAAGTTTTGCTGCTGATAGCCTCAGTCCATCTGGTACAATAATCAGTAATTGTTAGGACATACCTCTGGCCTGAAGAAGATGGAGGATTGATTGGTCCTATGAAATCCATGCCCCATTGTGCAAATGGGCGCTCTTCCATCACTGGCTGCAATGGTTGTGCAGCATATTTTTCTCTGTTGGCAGCAACCTGGCAAACATGACAACACTTAACATGATCAGCTGTATCTTTAAAAATTGTAGGCCAGTAATATCCTGCTCTGAGGATTGCATGTGTGGTGGCCAACGCTGATCCGTGGGCAGTTCCAAACTTGTCATGTAGCTCTGTCAAAACTTTATTGGCTTCTGGTTTCTCTAAGCATCTCAGGTATATCCCTTCATAATTCTTTTTAAACAGGGCTCCTCCCTTCATCATATATTTCTGGGATCTCATCTTTAAGGCTCTTCTCTGTGAAGCCTGCATCCTCAAAGGACATCTTCCAGTGATCAGGATGTGCCTGATGTCTGAATACCATTCTTTATTGTCTTTCTCATCTATCACATACTGTTGACTGATGATGTTTGGATCAGTTTTAGATATCATCTGGCTCAGAGCCTGTCCTCTTACTAGCTTCATGGGTGTGATCTCCATGTCATATTCTTGTAGTACCGTAATCCATTTGGCCCTTTTTTCACCAGGTTCACTCTGCATCAGCAGCATCTTTACTGCTGCATCTGGTACCACAGCAATCACTTTGCTCCTCAGTATATAATGTCTGAATTTTTTTACTGCTCTGACTAATGCAAGTGCCTGTCTTTCAACATCCACATATCTCAACTCAGCATCCCTGAAAGGACAGCTCATGAAGGCAATTGGTTTCTCTTCTTTATCTTCATTTCTTTGAGTTAACACTGCTGCAGAAGTATGTTCTGAAGCAAATGAGTAGATGTAGAAATCTTTTGTATAATCTGGACTAATGAGGACAGGAGCATCTGAAATGGCCTTCTTTATATCTTCAAAAGCAGCTCTGGCTTCTGGTGTCCAGTCAATTTGTGCATCTTTTTTCAACATGGCATTCAGTGGTCTGACAATCTCAGCAAAGCCAGTGATGAACTTCCTCACAAAATTTATCTTACCAAAATAAGATTTAAGCTCCTTTTTGCTTCCTGGAAGTGGTAATTTCATAATAGATTCCACCCTGTCAGGATCAATGATAATCCCATCCTCTGTGATCAGGTGGCCTAGTAACTTTCCTGTTGTGACCCCGAATATGCACTTCTTGGGATTCAGAGATATTCCATATTCTTCACACTTCTTTAGCACACTTCTGAGGTCGGCAACATGATTTCCCCTTTCTTTGGAGAACACTGTCAGGTCATCCATGTAGATGACTATACACTTTCCTATTAAGCCTCTGAAGGCTATGTCCATTGCTCGCTGGAATGTAGCTCCAGCATTTATCAATCCAAACGGCATACGTCTATATGCATATATCCCCCATTTTGTGGTGAAGGCAGTCTTTAATCTGTCAATTTTATCAACCATCACTTGGTTGTATCCTGAAAAACCGTCCAAGAAGGACATCATCTTGGCTCCATTTACCATCTGCAGAACCTCATCCAAAGAGGGCAAAGGATAGTTATCCTTTTCTGATGCTCTGTTCAGGTTCCTGAAATCCACACACAATCTGATGTCTCCATTCTTCTTCCTGACTGGTACCAGATTTGCCACCCAAGTGGAGTGCCTTACAGGAAAAATTATCCGGGCATTCAACAACTTCTTGACCTCCTCAAGGATGATGGGCTCAAGCAGAGCATTGACTGGCCTCTGCTTCTGTCTGAAAGGTTTTGCATCTGGCTTGAGGGGTATAGTATGAGTTATGACAGAAGTGTCATACGTCTTCAGCTCGTCATAAGTCCATGCAATTACATGTATATAATCCTTAAGGGCTTGAGTTATTCCATCTAACTCCTCAGGTGTACAAACCTTACCCAACAAGACATTCTTCTTGTCATCAGCTTGTCCAATATTCACCTGTGAATATTGACCTCCATCTGCCTTAAGCAGATCCTTATGTTTGAGCATATTATCCAGATCAAAAGCTCTTTCTAATTCAATCATACCTCTGGGAATTGTGTTGCCAGGCAACTCTAAAATCTCATCTTCTTCCCAGACATGATCTTCCATACCATTTTCATCTATGATCTGAGCTTCAAATACATCTCTGTTTGATATGAAGTCCAGGATGTGCTGATCATCATCAAACACTTGGAGATTAATCACATTGTCAGGTACCGAAGGTACTGACACCAATTCTACTGCAAATCTCTTCAGACCAGATATAGACAGTGGTTCCAGCGTACTGGCGGCCTGAGCAAGTGCATCTGCCCTTTGGTTCTGTTCTCTTGGCACGTGAACGATGTTGAAGGCATCAAAGTCTTCAATCAGGTCCCACACACGATGTCTGTAATTTGACAGCTTTCTGTAGTTACAAGAGTAGATTCCTCGTACTTGCCTCACAACTAGTTCTGAATCTCCAAAGACATGCAGGATCTTCACCTTCTTCTTATGTGCAAACAACAGTCCATGAATCAGAGCTTCATACTCTGTGACATTATTAGTGCAGGGGAACTGTAATCTGTAAGCTGCTAAATAAGATTTCCCTGAGGGATCAGTAAGGTCAATCCCTACTCCAGAACCTTGCTTGGATTTGGATCCATCAAACCTCAGGATCCAAGGCTTATCTTCAGCAGGATATTTATTTGAACTTTCCTTTTTCTTTGCAGCTCTGGCTGCTGCTCCGCCTGATATCCACCTTAGCTTAGGTATGTCATCCTCAAGCTTCTTCTTTCCTTTATCTGATGAGCCTGATGGCTTCTCTGTTTTCTCTTCAATCCTAGCAGGAGGATGATGCTCAGCACATACAACTGCATGCTTCTTCAAAATGTGCAAGCACAGTGAGCAAGTGGTTTCTGAGTGAGGTGCCTCATGCAGCCTACACCAACTTTTGATTAAAACCTCCTGGGGGGATCTACACTGTTGTGTCATTTTTTCTATTTCTTTGACCAGAAATTCTTCGAACTTCGTCAGGTCACTGCCTTTGTCCTCATCAGACAACTCGTAATCCGGTTCCATGAAGCAATCACTACCAGGAGTGATCTTTTCCTTTCTCGCATCATTCGTCTGATTGGACACCAGGATCTCTTCTGTTTTTCGGATAGGATCTTCATCAGGATCCGTCGACTCTTCTGTTCCTGCAGAAGACAAATAAAAATTAGTATCATCATCATCATCAGATGTAGCACTCACCTCGGAATATGATGATGATGCTTCACTATACGTCTGCTCCAGCATGATCATGTCTAAGCATGATTCGCAAGTCTTTTCCGAGTGTGCTTCTCCATGCAATCTGCACCATCCGTCAATCAAAATATCATTAGCAGGTATATTTAATAATTGACAACGTTTTATCTGAGTAGATAAATGCATCTGAAAATCTCTGAAGCGATCTGTTTCATTCTCATTATCAGGATCATTATTAAGTTCGACAACTGGCAAATCCTCGTGATAATCATCATCATGATGATGATGAACATCAAGCATCAGGACCTCCTCTATTTGGACAGTTTGCGGCCTGATGTGATAAACTCCAGGTTCTACGTTTACATACATGATCTCATTTGTTCTGTTATATTCGGTGATCATATGTTTCATCCTAGGCTCAGCATCAATCCTGATCTGATTAGGTATACCTTTCCATGGCAACCACATGTGACTGAAGTCTGTGGACATGTATCCGTTAAGCGTTTTAGACCAGTCCCGGCTAAGCAACATCCCATATGTATCAGGTATGTCAACTACCTGAATGTCAATGTAATACTGGATCCTAGGATCAGACGCTAGCTGCATGTGAATATGAGTGAGTTCTCCTACGACACTTACTTCTGTCTTGTCCAGTTGAGTGACCTTCTTTAAGGATTTAGCAGGATACAGTCCTAATGCGTTGCATATTGACAAAGGCATAACATTAGTTGAGGCTCCTGAATCAACTAAGCAGTTGTGCAAATTCTTACTGAACATCCTTATGGTGAGGAGAAACGGAGGTGACTCAGTTTTGTCTCTGTACAAGGTCATGTGAGAGGTTTCAGCAGCTTGGACTGTGGCTGACACTTTGGGCTTGACAGTGCTATCTTTAGCAGTATGGTCTCTGCTATTGGATTGACTCAAAAGGTGATTATCCTCTTTAGAAGCAGGATCATCCAGCGACTTCAGGAATGCCTTTTTGATGGCAGGAGTTTTCAGTAACTCAGATAGGGACAGGCTGATCTTGATTTTCTTCATTTCATCAGCCAAATAGCTGACTAACCTGTCAGATTCATGAGGTGCATTTGCAACTTTTGTTACTGTGTTTTGAGGAGACAAGTACTGAGCATTCACCTTAGGGAACCCAGGGTTATTGCTAGCCTTAGGATCAGGAGGTGTGTTGAAGTTATTTGGAGGTAGAGATGATGTCAATGGACCGGCAGGTCTGTTGGCACTACTCCTCAGGTTATAATTGTGCTTACCAGGGTATTGCTGCTGGTATGCATGTACTTCCTCATGCTCTCTTGTAGGTTCATTTTCATCCTCAAAAGGGAAGACATAATTTGCTTCAAAGGTTAAGGCAGATTCTTCACAAGTCTGATTATAATCCTGATGAGGCTGATTAGTGTAGGTTTCCAGCACAAAAGCTGAGTCATATCCACAAGGAACTATTTCATTTCCTTCTGCCTGAGGTGGATTTCCAGAAGTATTAGACACTTCAGTCTGAAAGATGCTGGCAGCAATCCTAAATTGTGGACAATCTAATTCTGCATGTGCATTGGTATTGTGAATCCTGCACCAATTGGTAAGGGCTGCTTCAGCAAGATTGACTCTAGTAGTCTATTTGGCTTCACCAGGAGGCTGATTGTCTAGGGGTGATGGTAATGAACCATTATTTGGCCTGGAGTTCCACACTCTAGGCTGCCTAGGAGGATTATTGTTATTTGCAGCACTACTGTTGAAGTTATTGTTGTATCCTCTGTCAGGGTAATTTGGTCTGTCATTGGAATAACTCCTATTCTGGCCTGACTGTGAATAAAACCCTTGATTTCTCAAGTGTGTTACTTCTGTGGTGAGCTTTCTCAACTGAGCAGCAATTTCTTTGATTTCCTCTTTCTCCTCTTGAGCTTTGGCCACTACATTTTCAGGCTGAGGCTGGAAAAAGGAAGATCCATGGTTATTGTGGGATAGGTCTGTACCCTGAGGTGTCTGAGTATGTGCAGGATATTGTGGCAATTGGCCATTTCCATTAGGAGGAGGCATGATACTCAATGGAGGTACTTGCAAAGGTGCAGGCATGATTGCTGGGGGCATCACTGCTCCATTTGGATATTGTGCAGGATATTGCGAAGGATAAGCTGCAGGATACTGTGCTGGATATTGTGACTGCATGCCAAGCAAAGCAGGGAATGCTATATTTGGAGTAGGAGCAGGTATCAGCTGTTGATTTACCTTGATAGCTTCTTGAAAAGCTCCTGTCAATGTGGTGATCGCAGGATGTGTTCTCCTGATGAACATGGCGGTTAATGGATCCAGGGCTGAATAATAAATACTTCTAGCAGCATCATCAGCCACCACATATGGGGTAACTAGCTTGGACAACATTTTCTGGAACCTAGCATTGAAATTTGCAATAGGTTCATGCTCCAATCTCTTGATTGTGGCAAACAGGTGGTAATTCATGGATGGATCAATAGGGACCTTAAATCTGTCAAGAAAGGCCTTCTCTAAGACAGCCCACGAACCTACAGAAGATTGACCAAGACTGATGAACCAATTATAAGCCTCTTCCCCTAAGGAAAAAGGGAATAATCTGCACACCACATCCTGATGCTCTATTCTGGCTCTGCAGCAAGCTTCTTTAAACGTCCTGATATGATCATCCGCATCCTGGTAAGGATGGTATTTTGGGCAAAGCTTGTCCGGATACTTTGGTAACTCATGATACGCAGTAAAAGTCAATGGTGATTCTGCTGCAAAGAACGACATTGCAACCTGAGGGGGCTGAACTGGTGGTGCAGTTGGCTGAGGTTGGACTAAAGGTATACCCTGAGGTTGAACAGGAGGTGTCACTGGTATACCGGAAGGTATTTGCAAACCAACAGGAGTTACAGGGGGAGGTCCTGGTGAAGTTCTGGACGTACTAGACTCTGGAGTATGGTGAACGTCTACAGTCTTAGGTCTAAAACCTCTAACAGGCAATTCTTCGAAAATTTCACTATGTCTAGACCTGGTATTTATCCTGTGAGCCAGGATTTCTCGATTTGGAGGCCAATTAGCTAAAACTTTGCAAATATTGGCTGGATTCCACTGGACGAGGTGATATTTACGGTCAACTTGCAAATCAGACTGAATATTTACGCGATATTTGCGAAGATACTGCAAATATGACAGGATATTGGGATATTTCGACCGGTAGCACCAGATCTCACGTGTCTAAGGCTCAAATCCTCAAAGCTTGAACAAATTTATGCATCTTTGGCCAATATTTAGTGAATTTAAAGAAATCTACTGTAAAGCTTGCAATATTTATGTGAAATTTGGAAATCTTTACACAGAATGTGCAAATACAAACTTGTCGCAGCAAATATTTACGCAATTTGATGAAATTCACAAATGATCTGAAGTTACCTTACTCTGAGCGTTATCAAACCTGGAAAGTACTGATGATGAAAGTGATCTTCAATCCTTGCCCTCCTTCTAGCGCCAATTTATGTTGGTCATGATGTTAGTCATTCGCAAACATAGAATAAAAGTTACACAACAACCTTTACTCATCTTGAAAGATACGATGAATTCAAAGAATTCATGATCCCAAGTCTCCGTTGATTAGGTCTTAATCTACTGACGTTACTCAGTGGTTGATGTGTGCTGCTGTTTCCCATTCAGGGGCCTTACGTGTTTCTGCACTGTTCATCATCATCATCTTCAAATATCCTGCTCTGGATGTTCGCTCTGCATAAGTCTCCAACAATTCTACCTCTGCACTGTAAATTTAGTCAAATAATGTGCATACAGGCTGATATTCGCATGATTTCTATCATTATTTATGATTCTTTGCATGATACCTTCAATATTGCATGCATTTAACCCAAATATGCTAAGGATCTTCAGTTACCTACGGGATTTCAGCATATTTCACTGTTTCTGCTTGTTATTTATCATGATTTGCAGTTATGGTGATGAATTAATGAAATTGAAAAAAAGGAAAGGGTTAGAGAGTGAGATTCCTAAAATTACTGGACTTAGATCACTGATTCACATACAAGCTCCCATACTTGCAATGAAAAGAAGGAAAACTAGAAATCATACTTCACCAGGACATTCCACAAATCCGCATGATCTAGTGCAAAGCTTCAAAGGAAAGTTGACAACAACATGTAATGAAATGAAAGCGCTTCCAGTTGAACACAGCATTCACCAGTACATATCCAGAAATCAACAGAAGATTACGTAAAATTTGCAATCAGGATGTAATCTGGAACTTCATATTCATTCAGTATGCTCAAGAACAGGTACATTTACAGTGATCTGAAGAAAGAACCTTGATATTTCAACAATTCTATCTTCATTAGTCTCAGTAATCCAATCTCCTAACTTATTCTACAGTAATTGACTCTTTGCGCCAGATGCGTCTGTATATTCTAATGTATTTTCCCCCCCTTTAAAATGACAAGCTCTGGATGTTATATAGAGCAACTGCCAGAAAACGGTTACAATGATCCAAGGATCAGGATCCTCTCACAACAAACAACGGCCCAGATGAAAAGCACATGCTTCGTCAGTTAGCAAATGTACAGCTGGCACAGAATATTCCAGCATCTTCAACTTGATTCGGTCTCCAGCTGGCGAACAGCATATTTGACAATATCCTCCTCATTTCTGGTCCATGTTGACTCCACGCGCAACTTTGTAATGCCCAGCTTCAGCAGCATCATGATCTCAATGTTCAGCTTCAGCGGCATCATGACCTCAATGTTCAGCTTCAGCAGCATCATGATCTCAATGTTCAGCTTCAGCAGCATCATGATGATCTCCTGCAAGTAAACAGACAACATTAGGTTCATCATCATCATGATAAACAACAAGAAGTAAACACTTTATTAAACATACCTCCCCATGTGCAGCCACAGGCAAACAGGTCCTACCTGTGAAAAATATGCACTAAATGCATAAACAGCATAAAAACAACCAGGTCAACCCTCGTTGACCAAAAATCAGGTAGTCGGGCTTTCAAATTTCTATCGCCTCATGTTTTTGCCCATTTTAATGTATATCGGGCTCAAAATATGATGATGATGATCCCAGATTATGCAAAGAAATAATCGCCTTTCAACCATCCTTAGAAACCGGCCTTGCATCATCATCATATTTGCATCGGCGTGACCACCTATGATCAGGGTGACAATTTTATCTTAGGCCGACGGCAATAGTTATACCGACGCCAAAAATCATGATGATGACCAACTATATACTTCAAAGTGGCCGCAGGATATCACAAAATATGATGATCCTCCTTTCCTAATGCTCTGATGGAAAAGCACATCAGGATGTTTTGCTCTTGCACATTCGGGAAAGAAAGACATCGTCATCATCATCATGATGAAGACAAACAGGAGGACCCGGAAAATGATCCTGCCGCTGAGGAAAAATCATGATGACGTCATCGTCATCATCAGGCTTGGTTAAAATGCAAAGGGATGACGTCACCGTCATGTTTCGTTTAAGATCAGGAGGTAAAAGGAGTATCGGGTTCCCTCTAAGGAAGATGATCAGGTGGATGAAAGCAATATGACCCTTTTTTCAGCCAAGGCAATCCGCTCGAAAGGTCAGGATGATGAACCACATCATCATCATATTCGCACTGGGTGACTTAGAATATGATCCTGCTGAAAGTCCTGATGACGTCATCAGGATATCCGGGGCTTGTGTTAATCTTCGAAGATGACGTCATCGTCATCATCATATTGGCGAAATGGATCACGCCTTGGAAAATATCCTGCCGAAGGAGAAGGTGATGATGACGTCATCGTCATCATCATATTGGCGAAATGGATCACGCCTTGGAAAATATCCTGCCGAAGGAGAAGGTGATGATGACGTCATCGTCATCATCATATTTGCAAAATGTTATACTTGTCGGCAGGATGATGTTACGAACCGTTGGGAGAGACGAACAAGATCACGATGATCATGTTCAACATGACTCAAGAAATGAAAAACACCCTCCGCTTCGAAAGATAAGGTGATCATCATGATCACGCAAAAGGAGGTCAGGAGGATATTAGGAAATGTCGGGTCTCGAAATATCATGATGATGTTGATCACCAAGACTTGGTCGTGCGCGCGCAAATTATGCAGATGGCAGATTTCTCTAAGTAAGGTGACGATGACCATCAGCATGATATTATCATATCGGGTGATTTTGGAATATCATGATGCTCGCGATGTTAGAATATCATGATGCTGACCTGACGGGCAAAACACACTAGCATTTAAGATTGACGTCCGGATGTTTCGGGACTGCATGATTTTTAACAGGTGATAGAGTAAGATCATGATGATGACCTTTGGCGATACAAAAGACCGCCCGACGGGAAGAACCTACTACGACTTAAACTTGACGTCCGGATGTTTCAACCTCAGGATATTATCGGGGGGGGGCTTTTCAAATATCATGATGATGATGTTCATATAGCAATTATCAGGTTTGACCAAAACTTTGACTGCTCACAACTCCCTCATATGGATGAATTTTCAAGTGATGCAAAAGGCAAACCTGCATGAAATTTCAAGCTCTTTCTAACCATGAAGTCATAGATACAAAATATGAACTTTGAGAAACTAACCTCATGATGATGACCTACCTCATCCTGACCTTCATGATGATGATGCTCCTGACCTATTTTTACCAAACCGCCAGAAACAGACAACACAAGCCAAAACAAAAGCTGGGTCCCTGTTTTGCCAAGTCAAAATGGGGCGTGTTGTGTAGCCACACAACACAACACCCTTCCAAGACTTCAAGTGACCCTTAATGCTTAATGCATACTCAACATTGGATGTGAGAAAACAACCAACTACTTATGTGCAGGCCCACATTGTGTTTAAAGGGCAGAGGACAGCAAATAGGAGGTTGACTATCCTATGACAGTTTTAAAGTGACCACTTCTTCTTGTAGCCTTTGAGAAGACTCAATCTACAACCACTCCTTCCCAACAAAGATCAAAACATCACATGTATTCACAAAGACAGGTTCCACTGAATTGACACCCCACCACAGTACTGCTCTGACAGAAGAAGTACGACTGTTTGAATGTCTTCAATGAAACAATGTTAGAAATTAGGTTATTTTTGCAAACAAGGAGACATTTAACACCATGTTAGTCATTCACAAACCTCCTATGACCTTCATTGCTTGGTGCATGAACCAAATACCAAATTAAGGTGTTTACCATCCATCAAACCTTTAGACCGTACTATACCCACGTGCATGACAGCAAACTATTTTTTTTGTCAACAATTGTTATTTGCCTTCTAAGGATTGTCTGGTTTAAGATAATGGGAAAGAGGTGCATTAAGGGTCCCTTGTCTGGAGTGTAGGACTCTTTTGCAGGTCTATATCCCTCCTAAAAGATAAAGAACCACTCCATTTTATCAACCTTATGACTGTTTTCTTCTACACTTGCTGTCTAATGCCTTTTCTTCACTAACTAGTCACTATTTTGACTAGATAGAGACATACCAACCACTATGAAAGAAGGAGGACAACCTATCAAACATCAAAAACATGAAAACTACTATAATTTCCTCCATCCCATCAAAAGATGACTATTCACCTTCAGAAGATAGAGGAAAAGAACTCCGTTTTACCTCAAAACCCTAGGCAAAGAGGGTTTAACCCAGTATTTACAAAAAGAGATGAAACTAACACCACCAAATGTTTCAAAGACCAAAATTACTTGCAAATGAGAGCCACGTCCAAGATCTAAAGCATTTTAAAAAATTCACTTCCTTAGCAATCTGTACTTGGCCGTACAAAGACTGTTTTCACAGAAAAAAATAGAAAAACACACTTTTCTCTTCATAAAAACTCTTTCCTTCTATATTTTTGGCATGTTTATACAGATTCAAGTTTATAGGAAGTTTCCCCAACTCTTGTACTTCCTATTATGTCCGTACAACTACCTATGAAGGTAGTAAATCGATGGAAAATGCAGTTTGTCATAAAAACAACTTTCTAAAGTGAAAACCTCCTAGAAAATAGGTCTAAGATAACTCCAAATTAGTCTAGTCAAACAAATGACTAAGTCTTTATTACAAAACAAGAAATGGCTTTCAAAGCCTTAGGAAAAAAACCAAAATTAACAAGGTCACAAAATATTATATTTGAAAAAGAAATGTAAATTGAAGCTCCTGCACCATACTCCTCCTGTGGGAAAAACTCAAGTCCCTTGAGTTGCCAATTATTGAAGTGTCATGCCATGCTTTAGAATATCTACTGCAGTCATCCAGGTGGCCTCTAAATCAGGAAGATCCTTCCATTTCACCAAGTGGTCCTTATAGACTCCTCTTCGAGTCTTCTTGATAACTTTGGAATCCAAAATGCACTCCAACTGTAAAGGTTTGCTTGGAGGCAAATCCTTGATCCAATTAGCATCTTCAGTCACCACATCTGATCCACTTTCATCAGGTAAAGGAGGTCTGAAAGGAAAAAGATCACAAACATTGAAAATTAGAGAGATACCCAGGCCATCTGGTAGCTCAATCTCATATGCATTTGGACCGAATTTGTTCACTATCCTGCATGGCCCAATCTTCTTCATCAGGAGTTCAGTTGGCTGACCCTTTGGCAACCTCTCTTTCCTCAGATATGCCATGACTAAGTCACCAACTTTGAACTATACTTCTCTTTTCTTCAAATCTGCCTTTTCTTTGTACTTTGTGACTGATTTTTCTAGTTGCAACTTGACTTGATCATGAACTATTTTCATGGAGGCAGCAAACTCTTCACCAAGTGCACTCCTTCTATCCCAACCTTGGAGATCCTTTAGCTCAAGTGGCCCTCTTGGATGAAAGCCATAAACTATCTCGAAAGGACTTTTACCAGTGCTCCTATTCCTTGAATCATTGTAGGCATATTTAGCCTGACTGATAACCAAGTCCCATGCCAAGCCATGCTGCTTTGTAAGGCACCTGAGAAGGTTTCCAAGTGATCTATTAACCACCTCAGTCTGACCATTAGTTTGTGGATGGTAGGCTGATGAAAAGGACAACTATGTGCCCAGCTTCTTCCACAAGGTCCTCTAGAAGTGACCTACAAAATTAGAATATCTGTCAGTTACAATGGACAATGGTAAACCATGTATCCTTACTACTTCTTTGAAAAATAGACCTGCAACATGAGATGCATCATTTGTTCATTTACATGGCACAAAATGAGCCATCTTGCTGAACCTATCAACAATGACAAACACACTATCCACCCCTCTGGCTGTCCTAGGTAACCCAAGCACAAAATTTATGCTGATACTTTCCCAAGGTCTATTGGGAATGGGAAGGGGCTGGTATAGACCTGCATTTGAAGACACCCCTTTGGCTCTCTGACAGATTGCACAACTAGCTACATATTTTCTCACATCTGATTGTACCTTTGGCCAAAAGTAGAACCTTGTGACTTGTTCTAGTGTCTTGTCCAAGCCAAAATGTCCTCCTAAAGAACCATTATGCTTCTCCTTGATGATGTTGTCTCGCATAGAGCACTTAGGGACACACAGCAAATTGTCCTTAAACAAGAGGCCTTCCTGCAAAACAAAATCTGCATACTCTCCATGGAATGTGTTAGCCAAGTTCACACAAACATCATAAGCTTCTTTGAAATCAGAATCTTCTTTATACAGCTCTTTTAAACAGTCAATACCCATGCTTTCTAACTGAATTTCATGAACAAGAAGCAACCTCCTACTCAATGCATCAGCCACCTTATTAGAGACACCTCTTTTGTGCTTAATTGTGAAGGTATAAACTTGTAGCTGTTCCATCCATTTAACATGTCTATGGTTCAATTTTTCTTGACTGTTAAGAAAGCTTAAAGCATGATTGTCAGTAAACACAATAAATTCCTTGGGCAGCAAATGATGTCTCCATTTCTTAAGAGCTTGCACCATTGCATAGAGTTCTAAGTCATAGGTAGAATACCTTTGCTTGGCTTCATTCAACTTTTCTGAAAAGAATGCCACTAGATGTCCTTCCTGGCTAAGAACAGCACCAATAGCTTGCTGACTTGCATCACACTCAACAACAAATACCTTATCAAAATCAGGGAGTACTAAGGTAGGTAACTCAGCCACCTTTGTTTTCAACAACTCAAAACTATCATCAGCTTCCTTCGTCCACTGGAATCTACATTTGACTCCACCCTTAATGGTGTTGAGGATGGGAGCACTAATGTGACTGAAACCTCTGATAAACTTCCTATAGAAAGTTGCCAATCCATGGAAACTTCTCACATCTCCCACTATTTTTGGGGTAGGCCAACTGATAATAGCCTCAACCTTAGAGGGATCCATCTTTAAACAGCTATTAGAAATGATAAATCCTAGGTATACAAGTTCAGTTTTCATGAACTCACATTTGTCTAAGTTGATCATCAACTTGTGCTCATGCAGCTTCGCCAACACCTGTCCAACATGCTTCACATGGTCTTCTCTTGTCCTACTGAAGATTAGTATGTCATCAAGATAAACAATAACAAATTTACCAATGAATTCAACTAATACCTCATTCATCAGGTGCATAAATGTACTTGGTGCATTGCTAAGACCAAATGGCATAATAAGCCATCCATAAAGACCTTCATTGGTCTTGAAAGCGGTCTTCCATTCATCTCCTTGTCTGATCCGGATTTGATGATATCCAGATTTCAAATCAATCTTTGAGTAATAGCATGATCCTCCCAGGTAATCCAAGAGATCTTCAATCCTTGGCATTGGAAATCTGTATCTTATGGTGATCTTGTTTATGGCCCTGGAATTTGTGCATAGCCTCCACTTTGCATCCTTCTTAGGAGCAAGTACACTTGGAACTGCACAAGGACTTAGACTCTTCATAATCAGCCCTTTCTCTAGGAGATCTTGAATTTGCCTTACCACCTCTTCATTTTGTTGCGGTGTCAGTTTATATGTAGCCTTGTTAGGCAATGTAGCACCAGGTATTAAGTCAATTTGATGACTAATATTCCTCATGGGTGGTAAGGAGTTGGGAACTTCCTCTACCACAAGGTCTTGATACTTATCCAGAAGTTGCTGTACTTCCAATGGAATCTCCTTCTATTTTTGATCTTGCTGATCTGATCCACTCTTGGGCTTCATGACCAAGGCATACCCCTGGTTGTCATTCTCCTTCAAAATGTTTAAGAACTCATTTCCATTTACCAACATGAAATTGCTATTATTTTCCATTCCCCTAGGCTGCTCCAACAAAGGATCCATTTTGAATGGCCTTCCATTCTTGGTGATGACATAAGTGTTCTTCTCACCATCATGCTGAGCTTTAACATCATACTGCCATGGACGACCAAGAAGCAGGTGACATGCATCCATAGGAATGATTTCACACAACATTTTGTCCTTGTAGTCACCAATTGCAAATTCAACCCAACCTTGTTCCTCCACCATGAAACTTTGGTTCTTGTTCAACCAAGAAATCTTGTGAGAACTGATATGAGGCAGCCTCTTCAACTTGCACTTCTCAACCATCTCAGTGGATACCACATTCTTAGTAGACCCTGAATCCACTATGACTTTGCAAAGTTTCCCATAGGCTAGGCCTTGGGTTCTGAAAAGATTCTTTCTCTGAGGGGGTTCTTGCTTCAATGGCATCTTCAACATACATCTTTTTATCATCATACTCTCTCCATCTAAAACAGGTGCAACACTTCCCATTGGTGAATTCACACTTTCATAGTTATCATCTTTCACTAACTGATTTCTCTTCCCACTGTCATGAGAGTTGCTAGCTTTCCCTGGACATTTGTTCATTGTATGGTCAACTTGGTTGCAGCCATAACATCTTCCAGTGAAGACTCCTGGTCCTCTACCACCTCCACCATTTCTGCCTCTACCATTATGATTTCTACCACCTTTGAAACCTCCTCTATGCTCTGTTGCTGATTGTGTTTCTTGCTGGCTGTTATTTTCAGTTTTGTTGAACTGTCCACGGCCAAAATTGCCTCTACCTCTTTGATTTCTGCCACCTCTACCTCTGGCACTTTGGTCACCCTTCCTTCTCAGCTTTTCCTCAGCTCTGGAGGCCAACAGGAAACATTCATCCACTATCTTTGGTAACACCAAACTTATCTCATCTTGCAGATTGTATTTTAGTCCATTCAGGTACCTAGCCACCATCCCTTTTTCATCTTCATTATGATTGGCCCTCATACTGAGTCTATGAAATTCTTCTGTGTAGGCAGCCACATCCATATCTTTTTGCCTCAAATTCTGAAATCTCCTTATGATTTGAATCTCATAGTTAGGTGGCATGAACTTGCTTCTAGGCATAGCCACCATTCTGCTCCATTTAGTGATGGGACTTTTCCCAATCTTCTACCTCTCACCCTGCATATAGTTCCACCATACAAGTGCAGAACCTCTTAGCCTTGTCTTGGCAAACTTGACCTTTTTGCTATCATTGAACTCCTTGTAATCAAATAAGTTGCACATAGCTTCTATCTAGTCGGTGAGGACATCTCCATCCAACTTGCCATGGAAGGTAGGCACCTCCATCTTGGGATCACCACTATCTCCATGAGCACCCTTAAGTGCATTCAAGAAGGCTTTCTGATCTGCAGACATATCCTACTCCTGAGGATCCTCTTCTGCCTCTGTTTCTTCATTTGTGTCTGAAGAACTTCCTTCTTCTTTGGTCTTGCCCTTCGACTTCTTCTCTTCCTGCAGTTTTGCTTCTTGAAGTCTTGCTTCAACCATCTCTTCCACCAACTTCTTGATGGCATCTTGGCTCATTGTCTTGGGAGACATTGTACTAGCCTCTATTTCAATTTCCTCTTCTAACATAAACTTTCTTCAATCAGAATATTGGCTCTGATACCAATATGATGCAGAGGAAGGTAGAAAGGTTGTAGTTCACTCAATGAACTTAACTTCCTTCTACAAGGTTTACCATGGTGTTTGTGAAAATAAAGCCTACACAAGGCTAATACAGAGATTTATCTAGCCTCGGACAACTATCTAGTGTCCTCCTCACAGGCTGTCCAACTCTTACCTTGGAGAGTTACTACTCAATCCCACCTTTCTACACAACCACCTTGGTTTGACTCACAACTTCCTACCCACACCTCTACCAACATGATCAACAACACAAATCAACATATACTGACTTATGATAGGCATGAAACTAACCAAAAAACTCTCATTCCACTCCTAATACAATAGTGGACAGCATGTTTTTGTATGACTGTCTTTTGACAGTGACAAGGAAGCTTCTATCATGTACCTTTATGAACAAAGCTACTGTTGATTTCCCTACCCACCATAATCTTCACATATATTTACTGAGGACAGCACTAACAAGAGTTTTTCTGACAAAAAAACCATAAATTATATAGGATTGTTTACCAAATGACTGTCTTTTGACAGAGTTAAAGAGGAAGCCCTTCTCTTGTAGCATAAACAAGGACTTAAGCCTTCAACACCCTTCCAAGACTTCAAGTGACCCTCAATGCTTAATGCATACTCAACATTGGGTATGAGAAAACAACCAACTACTTATGTGCAGGCCCACATTGTGTTTATAGGGCAGAGGAAAGCAAATAGGAGGTTGACTGTCCTATGACAGTTTTAAAGTGACCACTTCTTCTTGTAGCCTTTGAGAAGACTCAATCTACAACCACTCCTTCCCGACAAAGATCAAAACATCACATACATTCACAAAGACAGGTTCCACTGACTTGACACCCCACCACAGTACTGCTCTGACAGAAGAAGTACAGCTATTTGACTGTCTTCAATGAAACAATGTTAGAAAGTAGGTTATTTTTGCAAACAAGGAGACATTTAACACCATGTTAGTCATTCACAAACCTCCTATGACCTTCATTTCTTGGTGCATGAACCAAATACCAAATTAAGGTCTTTACCATCCATCAAACCTTCAGACCGTACTGTACCCACGTGCATGACAGCAAACTATTTTTTCTGTCAACAATTGTTATTTGCCTTCTAAGGATTGTCTGGTTTAAGATAATGGGAAAGAGGTGCATTAAGGGTCCCTTGTCTGGAGTGTAGGACTCTTTTGCAGGTTTGTATCCCTCGTAAAACACAAAGAACCACTCCATTTTATCAACCTTATGATTGTTTTCTTCTACACTTGTTGTCCAATGCCTTTTCTTCACTAACTAGTCACTATTTTGACTAGATAGAGACATACCAACCACTATGAAAGAAGGAGAACAACCTATCAAACATCAAAAACATGAAAGCTACTATAATTTCCTCCATCCCATCAAAAGATGACTATTCACCTTCAGAAGATAGAGGAAAAGAACTCCATTTTACCTCAAAACCCTAGGCAAAGAGGGTTTAACCCATATTTACAAAAAGAGATGAAACTAACACCACCAAACGTTTCAAAGACCAAAATTACTTGCAAATGAGAGCCACGTCCAAGATCTAAAGTATTTTTAAAAATTCACTTCCTTAGCAATCCGTACTTGGCCGTACAAAGACTATTTTCACAGAAAAAAAAATAGAAAAACACAGTTTTCTCTTCATAAAAACTCCTTCCTTCTATATTTTTGGCATGTTTATACAGATTCAAGTTTATAGGAAGTTTCCCCAACTCTTGCACTTTCTATTCTGTCCGTACAACTGCCTATGAAAGCAGTAAATCGATGGAAAAGGCAGTTTGTCATAAAAACAAGTTTCTAAAGTGAAAACCTCCTAGAAAATAGGTCTAAGATAACTCCAAATTAGACTAGTCAAACAAATGACTAAGTCTTTATTACAAAACAAGAAATGGCTTTCAAATCCTTAGGAAAAAAAACTAAAATTAACATGGTCACAAAATATTATATTTGAAAAAGAAATGTAAATTGAAGCTCCTGCACCACATAGCTCCACCATTCTGGGTATCACTATTCTCAGCTTCTACCAGAACATGCAAATCCTCTACAATAGCCAAATCATCTATTTCCATTAGTAAATTAAATCTAACATTTTTCTTTACAGATAGACCATTCCTTAAACACATTGTGTTTGAATATACAACCTCCTGCTATAACTTGAAAAAAGAAACGTCATTATCAGCAAATTAAAATATTTCTTTTTCCTCTTCCTCTTCTCTAGATTGAGACACAACACTTTGTATTTCTTGCATCTCCTCAATGTCATTGCTAGGTTCTAACATGCCAAGAAACTCCTCAATAATAGAATCAGCTTCATCATTTAATTCATCCAAAAACATCTAATGAATAGCTCCCACTTCATCATGACTCTCTTCATGGCCATGGCACATAGACATGAGAGCTTGAACCCAATCATCCCAGTTGGGGCTCTCTTCCATATCTACTGAATTTTCTTCACAACTCCTCCTTGGTTCAAACCAGGCTCTGATACCAATTGTAAATTTAAAAAACATAGAAAATAAAGATTGCAGATCTTTAACAACAGAACACACACTCAGAAAATAAAATAAAGGACACCAGAAAATTAATGGGGTTCACCATTTTAAATGGCTATGTCCACAAAACAGATGATTCTCTATTTATTAATACTCTGGTTTTTCATACAGTGCATTGCTCCAGCAAACCTCAATATATTATATTGCCAACGTTCATTCCTACTTCTTGCAGAGAAGATACCAAACGCATAGCCTGCAATCTAGAAGAGACAGTCGTTACAAGAAGGTGTTGTCATCACAGGAAGATGAGTTGGTTACAAGAAGAGGCATCGGTTACAAGAGAAAGCCATTACAATTGGGCTTCACGCATACCCAACATGAATAAACTTAATTTAGACTACCTTATGAATAGTTGTATACTCTGATCGGATATTTTTTCCACTAAGCTACTTGAAGTTCCTGCCACTGATTGTAACTCTTTTCCATTGGCAACAGTCTGCAGTCAAAAACCCAAAGTTAGACACGTTGGGAAATACAAAAACTACACATGCAATTTTTTTATGTTTTCTCATAGTCTCATATACTACCTATCTGTTTTCAATTTGCTGGTATAAAACCAGCAGATCTCAATGCCAGTAGTTAGAATTATAACAAACATTTGTATTTGACCATAATTTGGGTATCTTTTTAACCTTCACCTTTTAACCCTTTAGTTTCCTGTTAGGAATATAAATCCATTAGAAGTATAATGGGATATAGTTATTGAGAATTTTAGATAGAAAAGGTGGGCCTTGCAAAACTATTGTCTATTCCAGTATATCTTATAGAAAGTGAATCGTTCACAAATGACCTTGTGAATAAATTTTCTCTTAAATTTAATATGCTGGTCTATGTCTGCAAGATTAATAGGAAAGAGGATGACAATTTCTACAAATTTCAAACAACAAAATAAGTTGCTTTCCATGAATTGAGAGAATCTGGTAGGAATGTCCTACAACCTACTAGAGGAAAATTCTTAAAGTAAAAGGAAATGTATTTGTACAAAACTAGAAAATCCTTGAATGCATAATGGTAACATTCATGGAATACTCCTAGATGATTCTCCATGAACGTTCCCATCTACATGGAAACTATAATAGAATTTTCTTCAATTACAAATTTCGGTGCAATTATTCAGTGAATTGTAGTCATTGAGTATTAGGAATGTACCTGAAAATCACTACCAGGAACTGTTGAGACGGGCAAGTTTGGTCTGTTAATTTGCTGAGGCAAAAAATCAGAAGCAATTCTCGCTAATGGGCGAGGATTCTGAAGTGGAGAGAAATCAATTTGTGGATTGCTGCTTGCAAATGGCTGAGCATTTTCTATTGAACATGAATTACTTTGATGAATTTTAGCTCTAGGTCTACTTGTTTGATATCCTAGTAATCCACAATTTTCATTCCTGCATGGTACAAACAAATATACACAAGAAAAATTAGAAAATTAAACAATAATCATATGCAAAAGTTTGAAAAATTGAAAACCAATGCATGTGAAACAAGAACTCTATTGACATCCTCATTTACAAATATTAACATAATTTTAACCACTATCGAATAAACAAAAATATATGTTAACGCATCCAACTAATCTAATTCATTCTTATACACTAGCATAATCATTTATGGTTATTAGTTGTTTATGGATATACACTAGCAAATTTCCTTAGAACTACCCTAAAGTTGGATTGAAACAATTTAATGACAGTGCAAGATCCCATGACACAACAATTACCATAGTAGTCCTACAAAGGGCCTGAAGCAGTCCAAGAAAGATCTGATTTTGAGAAGCTTAGAACTTAAAAAGATCACAACAGTAGCAAGGGATCACAATAATAGTCCATGGCAGGGGGCTCATTCTATATGGATTTCTGCTTGATCTTCTTGAGGTCACAATGGTAGTCCTGCAAAGGATCTCACAACCACATCCTGCAAAGGATTATTTGTTGACGTTAACCACTTCTTTTTCAGACTTTCTAAGCATTGTTCTGAAACACCCATCCATCAAGTTCTAATTATGCTCCATCATTTTTTGAGGTTGTCACTTGTACTTCCTATTGCTCAATGACAACTGTAGCAATATTGGGAGTTTCAATTGGCTTCCCTCCTAAATCTTTCACTAGGTGTATCCTCCATTCCTAGTATTGTCTTGTTGGTAGATGTTACTACACATACATGTATTGCAGCTACAAGGCTGAAGGAGCTTCAAGTTTACTTTATCTTGAATCGAGGGCAGATCTTGGAGACTTTATAACTTAAACTCTTCAAAACGATAGTGTGGGGTCTGAGATAGGTGTCCTAACCACCCAAGTGACCTCTTGTAGTTCTGTCAATTCATTGTCTCTCCAATTGAGGATTCTTTTGTAGTTTGGAAGCTGGTTTGAGGATTTTATGGTTTACCAACCTTAAACCATACATCAGCCCTTTACTAGTTATTTCTACATTACGTTGACTACACAGACTCATATTTGTGTGATTCCTTCTATACACTTTCCTCTACATATTATCTCTTTCTGATGTATAATTTGAGATTGAGAGGAAGGAGAGATGGAAAGGGAGGGGCAGCATACTCCCTTCATCTCCCAAAGTAAGTTTGAGGAGGTGTCCCAGTCCACTTTTCTTCATATTACAAACTTAAAATATAATTCTTAATATTTCATGATAGTGCGACCTCTTGGTAAGATATTTGAAAGTTAACATAATGTAGCCAACTGATTGAAATCAAAATTAGAAAACTGTACTCCAACATCAGTAACAACAAGCAAATAATACCAATAGGGAAGACTCCAGCAGCTGTGAAGAACGTGACTCATAACATTGTGGAAATATTATGCACTATATTATTGTGTTAAAGAAGTACTTAAACCCATAATTTTAAAAACAATTACAAACTGTGGATATGAGACATACCAATAATCATGAGCCATCTATTTGAGTTTCACTTCTAACTGAAGTAGGATTGCAGTTCTTTCAAATTCATGTTTATCATGTGCAAGCTCAATGAAGTTTGCCTCAAGAAAACCTATTATACACATTAAAATTTACAATATGCAGAAATGGGCTATAATCACATTACCAAAATAATCAATCTTAGCACAATCTTCCATCCATGATATGTCCTTTTGATGAGCACCAAATTGCACTCATGAAATACATCTTTTTGCCTCTCTTTTTCCCCTCCCTCAGTTCATCTTCCTAGTGTCTGCACCCAAATAAGTTAACAAGATTGTTCTATTTTATGATTAATTAAGATAGATTACTCAAGATTAGAAGTTCTGATTAAGTGACTAATGTGCGTGGAATTGATGGAAAAATGCAGAACTTCTTTCTCTTTTTGAATCAACAGGTGTAGGTCCCAGGAACAGCGATTTTGTGCATCTCTGGAGATCATCTTCAATAATCTCTAGAGACAATAACAAAGAACCATGACACCTGAAGTTTTGAAGATATGGGGAATGCCTCTCTAGAGCTCTGCGAGAGTCTGGAGTATCTTCGGAGCTGCAGACAGGAACAACTATCTCCGGTGCCTCCTGAGAATAGGGCATGTTTCTAAGTAGAGCTGCCAACCAGACACTTTCAGCAGCAATTTTAATACCCCTCACTTCACTCAAATCATCACCTGAGTGGTGAAGGGTCAACTATTAGTTAAACTGCTGAAGTTTTATCTTTTCAAAGATTTTGCGTGAGTTACGAATTGAACTAATCCAATATCCTTATTTTCAGGGCTTTGATGCCCAAGTGTATTAAGACTTAAACTTAGACCTCTGAGTGGACTTCTGTTCCACTCAAGTCTACCTTTCTCGCATGGTGATTTTTCATAAGTTAGATAGTTAAGTACAATAAAGAGATGGTGTCATCTCATAGAAAGACTGGTAGATAAGTTCAGTGATATATCATCACTCATTTTTATATATACTCTCAGAAATAGTAGAAGAACAACAATGATAAAATTATTCTGACTCTCGGAGGTCTCAGTTCTGTGATAGCCATATTTTCATGAATGCAGAAAGATTTCCTGCTATAGCCTTCAGCCTCAAGGGTGTGGAGCAAGGGCCCACTCTCACCACTCAGGCAGGAAGCTAGTACCACTATTTTATTGTTTTAGTTTTCTCTTATAAATGTGTTTCCTATTTTAATGGATAGATGCATGTTATTGTTTCTTTGCTTTAAGCAAATTTCCTATTTTATTTTGTTTTCCAGCATTCATTACATTTATTCAACAAGCAGATAGATTAATCTCTTTTGTCAAATTAGGATTAGCTATAAACTAGTAACTACAGAATCCCTAGTTGCAGATAGCCATGGACACAGCCCTAGTTTTTGACATCTGAAAATAGATTAAATGATGATGTACAGTGACACCTTGTCATTTTTGGTGCCGTTGCCGGGGATAAGTTTGTGTTAATTAGAGACACTGAGTTAAAATAGTTTTTTTAGAATAGATCTATATGGTTAGAGCTAGAGATCTAAAAGGAAGATATATTAAGCAGACACCCCAACAACACACCATAGGGGAAAGCAGTGAGGTGTTACAAAATATTGTTGAAGAAGGAAACCTAGATCTTAATTTGGAACCTACACTTCAAAACAACAATCCCTTAGATCCTCCAGACATTCCACTTGCCAATTATATCCAAGAATTACAACAAAAAGTTGATGCAGATCCTTTGGTAGAACCTAATTTCCTAGAGCCTCAGGAAGAAGAACCAGTACTAAACATGGAAAATGATAATCATAGGGAAGAGGAAAATCAGGCTCCAAGAACCTTCTCTTATCCTATTGTTTTGGCTACTGGAGACAATGCTCCTATGAAAAATATCTCACCGGCACATCTGCCAAATTTTAGAGGACTTTCTTCTGAGGATCCAGATCAGTTCTTGTTTGAATTCAAAGTAGTCTGCCAAACTTATGATTATGGATTAGATAACTAGAAACTCAAACTATTCCCTTCAACCCTGAAAGATTCTGTGATGAGATGGTTTATGGGTTTACCCCAGGATTCTATCTGTTCTTCGGATCAAATGGAAACAGAGTTTTTAGAAAAATACCAAGATTATTGCAGATCTAGTAATAAAAATGAAGAATTGTTTAAAATTAAGTGGGGGGAGGAAGAATCCTTTAATTTTGCCTTGAGAAGGTATGGCAATCTAGTGGATCACTCCTTGGCCAGAACCCTGTTTATAAAAGGATTGGATAAAGAATCAAAACAGGCACTGGACCTAATGGGAAAAGGGAACATTAACAAAATGGAAATACCTGATATAAAGGAACTTTGCAGGAACTATTCCAGAACCCAAGATGGAGTAAGGTCATCCAAAACCTTTAAAGGGAAGAATGAAATAGGACAGTTGATGGAAGAAATTACAAATCTAAAAATAGACATTCTGGTCCAACTAAATACCACATTAGATGGGATTCAAGCAAAAACTAGAACAACTGATCAAAACAAAGCAACTGAACCACTCTCCATCTATTGTCCTAGGTGTAGAAACAAACACCTGTTGAGAGAATGCCCCTTGGACAAATCAGAGATTTGTCAGATCTGTGATAGGGAACATCCTACCAGTCAGTGTAGTCAACTTCCAGCCTTGAAAAGATTGAGTAAAAAGAATGTTGTGATAGAAGAGGAGTTGAACTATGTGGGACAAAACAAACCAAAAATTTCCCTTATAATCAATATCCAAACCAATCCTCTTACAGGGGTCCTTCTAATTGGGGAATTAATCAGTGGAATCCAACTTGGCATGGCCCTCAAAATAATCCTCCTTGGGGACAACAGGATTGGCCAAGTCAACATTGGCAAAACCAAAACTGGCAAAATCAGCCTTGGGGAAATCAACAGTGGCCACCACAATTTAGATCACAAAACATGCAACTTCAATGGGGTCCTCAATAGGGATATCATCAACAATACCAAGGACAACCTAGATGTTTCTAACCTCAACAGCCGACTTTACTAACTGGATCCTCCAACACACAGGGTCAAACACAAGATGAACCAGTTAGTCAACCACATTTACCAGCTCAGCCTATACCAAACCCACGTCCAATAAATAGGAAGCAGCTGTCTATATGACAGAGCAAGAAAATCTGGCTAGAATTAATGCTATATATTCAAATAATCTCCAGCTGCGTTCTGGGAAAGCATTCCCAAGACCTTCTCCTCCAACTATAGTTGAAATAACCAATGACGAAGAACCTAAAAATCCATCTAATCAACCCCCAGAGGAGATTACTAATGAGAAAGTGCTAGAAAAATTATCCACAAACAACTCCGGAGTTACTCCTAAAAGGCCGGCTTTGGAGAACAGTCTTGAACACAATTCTGATAAGAGCTCTGGAGATGCTCTGGAGATGGAAAAGCAAGAACCATACCCAAAATGGCTTAAACAGAATGCTCCCCAGAGAAAGATTCCACAAAAACAAATCCAAACCAATCTAGAATCAGAACTATTACAAGAAATCAAGCAGCTAAACATTGAAATTCCTCTTCTCCAAGCAATCAGGGATAATACCAGAACTAAATCAGTTCATTAAACGGTATTGTATCAAAACACAAGGTAGAAAGAAAAGCTTTCCCTCCACAATACAAGTGGAAAGAAAAGTAGTGGATCTATTGATGGGAGAAATTCTCCTCCCAAAATATGGAGACCCTAGAAATCCTCTCATAACTGTTTTCATCTCGGGGATAGAAATTTCAAATGTTTTGGTTGATTTAGGAGCAACAATTAATGTGATGACAGTTCATACAATGGATAGGTTAGCTCTATCAGGTATCCAATCCACAACTACAATTCTTCAACTTGCTAATTAGTCAGTAGCTGTTCCAAAAGGAGTAATCACTGATGTACCTGTTGTGATAGATTCATGGGAATTCCAGTGGATTTCTTAATACTAGAACCTAGAAACCAGAGAAATGCTTATCCATTGATTTTAGGAAGACCATGGCTGGCTACTACAGTAGCATCTATTGATTGTCGAATTGGAGATATGGTCATTTCTAATGGGATAGATCTAAAGAAAATATCTCTGTATCCTCCAGCTAAACCATCGGTGCATTACACAAGAAGAGTATGGGTGGATGAACCAGAGAACATGGACAACAGTGCCTCATTAGCTATGGTAACCATTAGGGAACATCTGGGAGAATTAGAAGAAGAAGTATACTATGATACAATGGAAGACTTCACTCACATCCTAATCAATAAAGATGTGATGGAACTCGCCCAAGATCCTCAGAGAGAACTTCTTATTTCTTCTCATTGTACCCTTGCCAACATTATTCCTTGTGGGGAAACCTTTTACAGGGACTTAGCCACCTTCCACATGTTACTCCCACATTCTTGTCCTCTCAATACCATGACACCAATGTATGGACCCACCACATCTATGGATCAAATCACAAAACAGGTCATGATTCTGCCAGGGAAAACACTTAATATAAATACTTAGTTAATAGCAAGTCAGGAAGAAAAACTTATCCATCTTTTGGTCTCCCACTCAGCATCTTTTGCCTGGGAATACCAAGATATGAAAGGCATACCTCCTGAGATCTGTACCCATCATATCTACACTAAGGATATTAAACCTGTCAGGCAACCACAAAGAAGATTGAATCCTACTTTAAAGGACATTGTCAAAATTGAAATAGAAAAATTACTCCAGGTAGGGTTCATATATCCAATCTTAGATAGTCAATGGGTCTCACCCCTTGTCATTGTGCCTAAAAAGAATAGGAAATGGAGGGTGTGTATTGATTATAGAGAACTCAACAAGGCCACAAAAAAGGACTACTTTCCCTTACCATTTATTGACCAAGTTTTGGACAACCTTGCTGGGAGAAAGTATTTTTCTTTTCTAGATGGATTTAGTGGGTATAATCAAATTCAAGTAGCACCTGAAGACCAAGACAAAACCACCTTCACATGCTCTTGGGGAACCTTTGCTTACAAAGTTCTTCCCTTTGGGCTATGCAATGCCCCAGCTACATTTCAGAGACTGGTTCTAGCTATTTTTGCTGAACTGGCTAACGAATGCATGGAGGTGGATGACTTTACTGTGTATGGGGATAACTTTGAGGAAGCTCTCACAAATCTTGGAAAAGTACTAAAATGCTGTGATAAAAATCAACTATCCCTTAGCCATGAGAAATGTTTTATGATGGTGGAGGAAGGAATTGTTTTGGGACACCACATTTCAGAAAAAGGAATCAGAGTGGATTAGAACAAGATAGAAGTAACCACATAGTTGCCTTCACCCAAAAATCAAACTGATGTCAAAAGTTTTCTGGGTCATGCAGGATATTATAGGAGGTTCATAGAAAATTTTAGCAGAATCGTTGCCCCCCTATTTACCCTGCTTAACAAAGAAACAAAATTTCTGTGGACAGAAGACTATCAATCAGCATTTGAAACTTTGAAGGAGAAGCTTACTGTCACACCAGTCTTAAGGGGACCTAATTGGACTTTACCATTTCACATACAAACTAATGCTTAAAATGAATCCATTGGGGTAGTTTTAGGACAAAAGGAGGAAGGAGAAAGTATGCATGCCATTTATTACATTAGAAAAAACCTTACCCTTGCAGAAAGAAATTATACAACTGAAAAAGAATTCTTGGCAATTATCTATGCTATAAACAAATTCAGGCATTATATCACTGGATATAAAATATTTGTGCACACTGATCATGCAGCTATCAAGTACCTAATGAATAAGCCAGTAGTAGGTGCAAGGATCATCAGGTGGTTATTGCTATTGTAGGAATTTGATATTACCATAGTTGATAATCCAGGGAAGTTTAATTTGGTTGCTGATTTTCTGTCAAGATTGCATATAGGAGGAGAAGACCAACCAGTGGAGGACAAATTCCCAGATGAACATCTTTTTGCCATATCCACTACTGCACCTTGGTTTGCTAACATAGCTAATCTTTTAGCTACAGGCTTGTATCCATCCCATTTTACTTCAAAACAAAGAAAACGTTTAGTTAAAGAAAGTTTATCCTACAAATGGTTGAATGGTTTACTATTTAAATGTGGTCCTGATTTCATTCTACGCAGGTGCTTAAAGGCTGATGAGACTTTTGATGTGTTGAGAGCATCTCATGATGAACCATCTAGTGGCCACTACTCTTTCCACAGGACAGTCCACAAGATCCTTGGAGCTGGTTACTACTGGCCTTCTCTTCATAAAGACACAAAGAAGTATGTGCAGCACTGTGACCAGTGCCAAAGGATGGGGTAGCCAACCTTTACCTAGGAAATGCTGCTACATCGTCAAGTCATGATGGAACCGTTTGAGCAATGGGGTCTAGACTTTGTGGGACCAATTTCACCACCATCATCAGGCAAGGAGTATATTCTAGTGTGCACAGACTATGTTACTAAGTGAGCTGAGGTTCAAGCATTATAGTTTGCAAGAGAAGAAAAAGTTTGAATTATCAAATTATGTTATGAAATAACATTATTTTGCTTCAATTTATAATGTTGTTCATTTATATTCAAAATACAAAACCATTCAGTTCAGTTTTCATGTGATTATATTTTATGTTTTACAAGATGTTTTTTTAACTACCATCTAGCCAACAAGGTTTATGTTTAAAGTTCAAAGAAAAGTTCATAATGTGCATGCTCTGACTTGGCTCATGCTTGACTTGGACTTGGCAAAACCAAAAAAATTGTGATTTGGTAAAAGCTAGGCAACTTAAAAATTTGAAAACAATAAAAACTACTCAGATCAAGACTTTGCCATGTGGATTTTGCCCTTTCAAGTGCAGGTTTTCTTACTACTATAACTAGGAAAACCTACGATTGCAACCCTTTCATTGATAGATCAAAAGAAATTGGAGAGGATGAGTAAAAATGCAGCTATAACAGCATTGGGAATTGTAATATGGTGCAGGAAATAGAGGTGGATATGACATAGATTTTGGGCTCTAATCATGGTCCATGCTTACACATCACATCCACCTTGTCTAGCTTAAGTAGTGTCCAATCACTAGGTTTTTTTGGTTCCTCAAAACACACTGGATCAAAACCTTCAATTGAAAGTACATGGAAGAAGAAGAAAAAAGAAATGAATATGATTTGTGTTAATTCCTAGTTCTACAACAACCTCCATTTCAACACAACAGAGGTTTGGGAGCCAAGCATGGGCTAGATTCATAATATTCAAAGAAGGCTAATGGAAAGAAGTCACAAAATTGTCTTTGCAAAGAGAGCTATAGAGATCATCAAGGTAAATTTAAACTTCAATTTAGAATAAAAATTGAATCCTTTGATTTCACTTTTTTTAAGTATTTATTTTAATTGTAAGCTTAATTTATTTGTAGGTGTTGTAGCCTTTGGTGACGCTTTTGCGCTTGATGGATGGAGAGCAAACCAAATGGAATACATTTATGAGAATATGGAAAGAGGCATCCAAAAAATACTATAGGAAGCAAAATTTGAATTTATTTGGAAGATCATTGATTAGAGGTGGAACAATCAACTCCGCCAACCCATTCCTGCAATGAAAAACTACATCAACCCAAAGTTTTCTTCTCAAAGGAGTTCATAGTTGTTAATGGAGAGGTTAGAGGGCCTCTCAATGTGAATTGTGGGGATGACACTTAAGGTTGAGGCAAGGGCCCTGATTATTGAGGAGTTGCAAAATTGCAAGTAGGTTAACTCTTTTCTTCCCCACTAGCCATCCAAGGGAGAACCACACATACCCTGGATAACAAAAAATTAGAGTCTTCACTCATAAATTTTAACAAATATTGCTTACAAACTTTTGAATATCATATTTGTAGTTGCTTCTTGGTGGAAATATTGGAGTGAAAATACCCCAACTATTCAAAGGGTAGGCCTCTATATTTGTCTCAACCTCATAATGCTTTTGGATGTGAGCAAAACTAGAGTTTGTTTGAGTCCAATCAAACAAATAAGAACAACAAGTTGTCACAACAAAACCTCAATGACTTCATTTTGTGCAAAAAACCTTTGCTCTTGCACAACAAAAGTGGACACAATTGCTCATGAGCCTATCAACTTGGATGAGGGGTATGTGCATGGAAATGGGGGACCAAAAGAGGGTCATATGTGGTCATTTTTTCTCTGAAATCAGTAAAAACTGATCTTGA